>JADQWA010000169.1:0-45000 GCA_018344505.1 Nebria ingens riversi | reverse complement strand
CGTAACTATGGCAATATCAATAAGATAAGATCTTGTAACTGGGACTTTTTGAAGAAATGTTTCAAACAAAAGTTGTGCAGAATACTAATATCTTTGAATGTTAATGTAACTATATTTATTGTAAGTACAGCCGTTTCGGAGATATTGCAGAAATTACAAAAAATTACTCAAGTAAACATGCACTTCCGGTTTGAATATGCTTTTCAAAAATAGGAGGTTTTCCTCCCAGGCATATACAAATCTTAAGTTTAAAGTTTCATAATTTTATCTTCAACAGAGTAGCCTGTAGAGCGCACACAGCCACACACACACACACACACACAGACGTCATTCCAAAAATAGTCAGATTCGATTCAGGGAAGGTCAAAAGGTGTATTTCCGTAAAAATTTCGAGAATCTTTTTTTTCGTGATTACAATACTTATTACTTCGCAAAAGAAAGTAAAAACTCGAAATTTTAACGGAAATACACTTTTTGACCTTCCCTGAATCGAGCCTGACTATTTTTGGAATGACGTCTGTGTGTGTGTGTGTATGTGTGTGTGTGTGTATGTGTGTGTGTGTGTGTATGTGTGTGTGTGTGAGTCTGAGTCTGTATGCGCTCTACAGCCTACACCGTTGAAGATAAAATTATGACACTTTAAACTTAAGATTTGTATACGCCTGGAAAACCTCCTATTTTTGAAAAGCATATTCAAACCGGAAGTGCATGTTTACTTAAGTCACTTTTTGCATATCTTTGGAACGGCTGCACTTACAGTAAAAATAGTTAGAATAAAATCGAAAGATACGAATGCTTTGAACAACTTTTGTTTGAAACATTTCTTCAAAAAGTGTACCAGTTACGAGAAAATTGCTATTATCCTATTTATATTGCCATAGTTACATAGGTATGGAAAATTATATATAATAAATCGTATCTACTATGCATGTTAACTGTTTTAAATATTCAAACATTTTGACATTTCACATTTATTGTCAATGTCACAAATAAGTTTCGTGAAAAACCGTTACAAAGGTTAGTAAATAATTTAAAATATTATATATAAATATTTTCTCTGGTTTAAAGTTAATTTGAAAGCTAAAAAATGCCCGGCCATAATAATTTTTAATAATATGTAATGAATAATAATATTTTCTTTATACTACTATAAAATCCAACATTTAAAATCTGAATTACATATCGTATGTTTTCTTTGGTAATCTGACAATAAACTAACTTTACACTTTTATTGGACAATGAATGAAAATATTTTCTTGAAATTTTAACATTTTATATTTTTATTTATATACTATCAAATCTAAATATACTGACTACGTAAAAGAAAGTTTAGGGCCAATACATGGCCGATGTTTTTTTTTGTAATTTCGATGTTTATGGAAATATTTGAGAATACTCTGTTTTTCGGATAAATGAGCCCATTTTTTAGGATTTGCACAAGCCTGAGCCATGTAAACTTTATTTTAAATACTATATCCTAGTTCCATGCAAATTTCAGCTTGATCGGAATTTTTATCGAACTTTTATACTTATTTGTCTCTGGGCACTAAGCTATTATTGGTAGTAACAATATTATTTATACTAGTTTCAATTCAAATAACAAACAAAATTCTACTTAAATTAAAAAATATGAGACGTATCCGGCATTTTAGTATTATTAATTATATTCAGTGTATAATTTTGTACATTCCGGATTCGGCATGAGAAACGCCTCTGGCCTAATTTTTGAATAACGATTTACATAATGCTAAAACTATTAACACATGTTTATTATTTTAAACGTTGTTGTATTTAAAATATTAACTAATAAAATTGCAGTTATATAACGTCAATATTTTACAGTATTCTAGGGAATATTAGTATTGTTGCAAGCGCTTTTATTTAGTTAGTGACAAACTGTTTATCAGTTGTTAAAACTGGAAAACAGATTTTTGATTCTATATAGTACGTTTTATTTATCTGTTCTTATTTGATGGGAATAAGTTCTGTATATATCTTAGTTTTATTTAGATTCTTCTCTACAGCAACAATATGAGGAACTTGTAAAATGGTTATAATAAGGGTGACGAAATAAATTTAAAAGTTTACTTTTTAATGAATATCGACATTTTTGGTTTAATAGCAATCGCTATAAATCTAGGTATATTTTGTGCAGACAATATGTATATATTTAAATTTCTGAAGTTTTTTGACATGTTTACTTTTATTGACAACTGAATATAAACAGTTAGATCCTCTTTACAAGAATTCAAAGTATTAGTTTTAAAATATTGATCCACGGTAGATCAGATAGTAGTAGATAAAGGTTTAAGCTAATTTAATCAAGAATTAAATCAATTAATTGATCAGTTACCTATTGGCTATACAAGAAGCATCAAACCAAACACTGAAAAACAGAAGTATCCTAAGTCATTGACATAGCATGAGCTACCAGACAACCTACGGAAGTGAAAAAAATCCTTTTTGTTGACTATCGACACTGATATATTGGAAAGTTAGCCGAAACTAATATATAAATATTTCAAATACATTATAATAATTAATAACGAACAAAGAAGAAATATATCTCCAATACGTCAAAATAAATAAAACATCTGCAATGCTCCGCATTGGACTTTCTTATACATAGTAGGATTATTTTGTTAAGACTCAAATAAGGATACATAAATACAAATTTTAAAAAAGTCAAAAAAATATAATTATTCTTTATACTATATTAGCAATTACTATAGCGGACATTTTCTTTTTGTTTTCAAGTAAATTAAAGACTTGGCCAAATATTTATATAGGTATAATACTGTTTCACTAAATATATTTGGGACAAGAGATCCTAAATGCCAAATGCAAAATTATTCGAGTATATTTTGTTAAAATATTGACAGCCATAGTTGATATGAACGTTAATAGCAGTTTTCTTGTAACTGGTATAGTTTTTAAAGAAACTTTCAAAGTTGTGTAAAATATTAATATCTTTCATTATACATGTAATAGTTTTTACTTTAAGTGCAGCGTTTGCGGAGATATCACAGAAACCGTAAAAAATAACTAGAGTAAATATGCACTTCCGGTTTAAATTTTTTTTTTTCAAAAATAAGAGGTTTTCTTGCGAGCCATATACAGTTGTAAGTGTAAAGTGTCATGATTATAGTTTCAACAGACGTAGCTGTAGATAGCTCAAGGAAAGGCACACATACAGACTCGATTTAAAAAAGGTGAAAAGGTGTAATTCCTTATTACAATACATACGTTTTACTTCGTATAAGAAAGTAAAACGACACAATTAAATACTTGTATTTATCAAGTTTTCTGTAGCAGTTTTGTTCTTTTTACTCTTTCCTAGTAAAAAGTTAACAAAGTACACACGAGATTAATAGGATGACACTTAATCTATTTTATGATGATTTGATTATTTAAATATATTCATAATTGTTATTAAAGTCTGTTATTATTATATAGGCGGTGTTTAAATATTCAAGTTATACATTTCTCAGCGTATTTTCTTATAATTTATCGATCACTTTCAGTTTAATTCCATTCAACATTCTTTATTATGTATAGTGAAAAAATATAGCGCATGTCTAACGTGTTATTAATTTTATTTATTACATAACTCCTTCAGTTATAGTAACATTTTCAAGTTCATTCCTGTATCATCATTTTCCCTCAAATCAAATTTTGTATCAGCTAAAGCAATTTTCTGAGACACATAATTCTAGCGTCATTTAGGCATTCAGAAATAGATAAAAGAACAAGATATATGCATGTGAAATAAGCAAGCATCAATGTTTCCCGCTCGCAGTTAATCAAAATTGTAACATTCCTGAGTAGTGTTGCCGCGAGACTAGTCTCGGTCTCGATGAGACTCGATTATATGACCTTGAAAATATCACGTGGTTAGTGGCCAATGCAAAGTACCTACAGTAGATAATAGTAGAGATAAACGAACTAGTCCGAACATAAAACGATTTAACGCCCAATAGCTTGCCACTACATGTTCAAGGTCATATAATCAAGAGTCTCGTTGGGACCGAGACCGAGACTAATTTCACGGCAACTTTATTCCTGAGGATGACTGTATAGTGAAACGCGTCGAATGATTCTTTTTGTAAAAAATTACCAAAAGTGTCTTATTCCTAAAATCTAAATTCCAGTTTCAGCATGTTAATATACAATATTATTATTATTGCGTGCGCCGTTATAAGGAATGTTCCCTCTTCAGCGTGTTGTGTACGTGTGCCGATATTTGCCCGGACTCTGTATTTGTGAAAATCTGGTTTTTTTAGTAGCATGCATGTGTGTGTGTTTCCTAGACAAGGGAACCGGAGTACCCGGAGCAAATCACAGTTGAAAATTTCCATTCGTTCTAGGCAAACTTCATAGTTTAGCCATTAGACCTCGGACGCCCCTTATAAAATATGTCAAACTTCAGTAATTATTGAGAAAGAAAGAAAAATAAATGCAAGTTAAAGCTTTACAACGCATACAGTCAATTTTAGAAATTATTTATGTGACCCAACACATGACTGGCGCCAACTTGTTAAAAAGCAATATAATCATGACAAGAACAAGGCAACTTAATAAAACACCCACGCATCACATTCCTTGTGGAATTTTTGCGTATATGAAATATCAGAGAGAGAGAGAGAGAGAGAGAGAAAACGAGAGTTGAAAGGTCGATTGAGAAATCAAGATTTATTTAGTGTGTATGTGTTGCGTACCTTTATTATGGGCAGGCGAATAAGTACCTATACACCAGACTGGGCGTGGCGCGTGGGCTATTGTTGCTTGTATAACTTATTTCAACATTCGGCCCTTGTTAAATCGTATGTTGTTTTCAACAAATACACGTTTCTCAATTCAGTGTTATTTATATAACTATTTATGTACATATGTGGTCTGAGATGGTATATATGTAGTTATTCAAATATGCAGAGACTGTTGAACGACAGAAAGACATAAAGTATATTTATACGGGTGACGAAAAGAATTTTGAATAGGGTTGTAATAGGGCCTGACCAGTTTAAAAAAAGACGTGTGAAGCTTCTAAAATTTCTAGCCATATAATTTCCCAGATCTGTGTCTGTTCATCACTACATATCTACCTTAGTATTAAACAGGGACGCTATTTACTTGTGTGTTTAAAGTTGCTTAAGGAAGTCATCATTTTATATTTATGACAATCTAGAGATATAGGTCGAGTTTTATGTTTAAGCATTTTTATTTAGTGCAGCCGTTTTAGAGGAAATTATGACGAAAATGGTATTTTTCATTGTGTAATAGTTACTTTTTGACGGAAATTGGCTATTTTACGTACATATTTAATTTTTGCGAAATTGCTAGCATATATTTAAAATATGTCATAGAATAGTTTGCGAGGTTAATTTTTCTGTTTCGACTACTTGCAATGTTAGTTCGCTTAAAATTTGAAAAATCTATTTAAAATGACGATAAAATGGATTTTGAGAAAACTAACATTGCAATTTAAATGATTGATACCGGAAAATACAGTTTTCTACTCATAATATGGTAAACATCAGCTATTAATCATGGAAATAACATATTGACCTATTTAGGTAAACGGAGACCTTAATAAAAATATTATTTGGTATTGTAAGAGTTATATAGGTATGTTAGTACGAACTTATAGACTACTATAATTATTGTTATTTTGTAGAGGTATTAGGAAGACAAAATCATGCAATTACTAAAGATGTGATCTAAAGCATTCGATATTTAAATAGCTATATACATACATATATAATAGTAAATTTAATAATATACATTTATTTGAGACGAATAATAAATATTGTAGCATATTTGACAATAGCCTAAAGCCTTACAAGTATATATTTATTTTATAGACGGAATATGGTTTAGATTAATTTGCATATATTCTAAACAAAGACACAATTTCTGAGCTAATTTAAATTTAACTTAAAAATGGCAACATTCATAGTAAACTTGATATGCGAATAAAAAACTTTGAACAATTCTATCAATTAATCATGTATTAAATAGCAAGATAAGTTCAAATTGTGAAATAAAATTGTAGTTATATGTGAAATATGGTAAAAGCAAAAGAAAATGTCAAATTAAATGAAAAATTGTAATGCTTTATTATTATATTATTCATGGGATTCAAATATTTGGTCTCAAATTTTTGAATGAGACTTGTGTTTTAACATGTCTAAGGAAGCAAGGTTATTCGTGTACAATGGTGTACTTGTGCCATCGTTTGTATGGCAGTGAATGTTAGGTAGCCGAAATGTACATTTCGTTTTGTTAGAAAAATAAAATTGTGAAGAAAAGTTAAAAGTCTGTTTTATTCTTATTTAAACACATCTTCACGTAACTCAACCTCAAACAAATTAATTGGTAAACCAAGCATAAACATCGGCCATGTATTGGCCCTAAACTTTCTTTTACGTAGTCAGTATATTTTGATTTGATAGTATATAAATTAAAATATAAAATGTTTAAATTTAAAAGAAAATATTTTCATTCATTGTGTCCAGTAAAATTGTAAAGTTAGATTATTGTCAGATTTTAGATTTAAAATGATTAACAAAAAGAGATTTACGTGGGCGAGATGAATGGTGTGAAAATGCAGAGTCGTCCTCGGAATAAGTGGATAAATATGATTGAGAATGAGTTGCGCGAAAGAAAAGTTGTGAGCAAGTGAAATAAAAGAGCATTATGAAGAATGTAATGTATTTTAATGACGCATTAGGAAGTTAGTAAGGTTTGAGTTGAATGGCGAAAGATTGTCAAGATGCTAATGGGTGTAAGGGTTCTTTACTAGTTTTTAAAGTTTAAAATATATGGCACATTTCATAATCTAATTATAAAGTCATTTTATTGCTGCAATTGGAATGATAGGGGTTATAATTAGGTTTGAATAGTTTCTCATAATATCTTATTCCACATTTATCTGCTGCTACGTGTGTACATTTATAGGTTAATGTAGGTTATTTTTGATTACGTGATTTAAGTAACTTATAAGTTACAAAAAAACAGCGAGATTCTTACTAAAGCCAAAATGCCTGTCTTACAAAAAAAAAAATGGGTAAATAATGCTCCAAACAATTGCAAATTGATGATTAATAGACGACTGGATGCTGTATTAGGTTAAATAATAAATTATTATTCTCCTGAAGAAGACGTATGAGATGTCTAGTGTGATTACAAATATTTTACTGTTGACTGCAATATTGACTGTTTATTTTTTAACCTAAGCTTCTAACAATGTTGATAAATTCATATCAAAATCCAGTTAGGCCAGTAATAGAATTCTATAAGTTAAAGTGTTGTTTCTTTATCACAAAAAAGTCTCTGGTAGTATAGGATTGTAGTTTAAAACGTTGATGGTTGTATGATTACACTCATCAGCGATAGTTTCGTTCGTTTTTTCGGTTGGTGTCCATCTCATGTGCCGTGCGCCGTGCGGCACTGTGTTTGGTTCAAACGTGCTATCTAAATTGGACCGTATATGTACAGTCCTGTTCTGTTGCATTCAAACACGTTCTGTATAAGTTCACCACTCTCATACATATACAGACAGCGTTCACCGCCGCAACTCACATTTGCCGTTGAGTGTAAACCGCATTCTTGGGAGCTGCTGTACTCTAGGTATATTGTATGTATGTACCTATAAAGTTTTAGCGCCTGTCCTCTATAACCATGTGCTGCGGTGGAGTTTTGTTGGCGCGATTTGGTTGTGTCTATATGAGTTTCTTGGGTACCTACCGTCTACCTTGCAGCCCTATAATTAACAGCGTAGCTTTTAAACGAACAAAAGGTTGCTTTTTAATGTGGTTTCTAATTAATTTCACCTGTAAATTTTTGATATAGTGTCAAATGACCAAATTTATTAAATGGTAGCAACAACAACTTTTTCCTACCAAATATTTGCAATGTCCTACGTTCGACTTTCTCATACGCAGTATATTTGTTTAAATAGCGAGAATATTAAAATACAAATGCAAATATTAGAAAATGTTCATTTTGTAATTTTAAATAATATAAATGTTATAAATTATATCAATAATAGTAAAGTTTCAAATGTTTACTGATAATTCAAGCTGACAATCATCATAAATAATGTATTCAATTGTTTTCTTTTTGTTCTCTATAAGTACGGAAACTATGGCAACGAATATAGAAATTTCTTACACTTTTTGAGGAACTTTTGAAGTAAAAGTTGTTAAACGTATTAGTCTTATTTAGAATATAATCATTTACCCGGTAAGTTCAGCTATTTTCGAGATCTTGACGAAGGAAAATGTACAAATCTTTAATAAAACATTTTTATTTGTATGGTTAACCCTTGTGGAGCCAGAGCAGTCACATACAGACCCACGCACAGATATATGTACATATATTATTGAGAAATAGCGAAGCTCAAAACAAATATTTCCACACGATGTTCTTTTATATTTAAAATAACATTTGCAGTGGCCACACTGATCTTTCCTATACGTAGTATGTATATCTATTTGGATTAGTGAATCATTTACGATACCCGTGGTAAAATAGCAATCGTAAATGATTCTTGAATGCGTAAGCTCTGTCACCATGTCCAGGTTGGCTCCACATAGACAGAGGTCCAGCTCATCTACCATTCATTCCTAGGGATATCCTTCCTTCGTTCCTTTCTTCCTTCATTCCTTCTTTGGTTAGTCTAGTGCCAGTAATATTTCTCCTTGAAAGAGCTTGCACAAACTACCGTTCTCTCGCTATTTTTAATCTAGAATGGTATTGTAGTTGCACAAAACATGGGGTAGCTGCCATAGCATAATAACTCCTTATCTAGCCACTTTCAATCACGGTTATGCCTACTAAGATTAGTGAGAACTTACCATCGAAACTTATCCATTCTTGGCGGTATTGCCCCATTAGTGCGATACTGCATTCCTGTCTCTAGTGAGGACCAGAAATGACTAACCCTGTCGTTGAGGCACCGCTTTCCTGGTCCAGTTCCAGAATGCCTTGTTAACCGGTTAAGCAAGGTTGTGATTGTGAAGCAAACTAGGGGAATTTTTTAAAATTTTGGAATTAGACCATACCCTGGCATCGAAAAAGTTGTAGATTAAGTTTTCACGGTTGAGGGCAAGAAAAAACATCAGCCATGTGTTGGCCCTACACTTTCTTTTACGTAGTCAGTATATTTTGATTTGATAGTATATAAAGTAAAATATAAAATGTTTAAATTTAAAAGAAAATATTTTCATTCATTATGTCCAGTAAAATTGTGGTAAAGTTAGATTATTGTCAGATTTCTAAAAAAGCATATGTATTTTAGATTTAAAATGTTCGATTCTATAGTAATATACAGAAAAATATAATTATTCATTACACATTATTAAAAATTATTATGGCTGGACATTTTTTTGTTTTCAAATGAACTTTAAACCTTACAAAATATTTTCATATAATATTTTAAATTATTTACTAACCTTTGTAACGTTTTTTCACTAAACTTATTTGTGATAGTGACAATAAATATTAAATGTCAACATTTTTGAATACTTAAAACAATTGTCAGATTTCCAAAGAAAACATATGTATTTTAGATTTTAAATGTTGAATTTTATAGCAGTATAAAGAAAATATAATTATTCATTACATATTATTAAAAATTATGGTAAAAGTGAGTCTTAGGAGGGCCACTGACGTATGTCAAAAAAACAAGCATAACCGCTGAAGGCTAGTTCCAGATAGTTCATCGAAAGGGTTTTCTTGATCTGTCCTCCCCGGAGGACAGAGATTTTCGTCAATTGAAGAGGCAATCACCTTCGTGAACAATTATTTTGCAGAGAAAAACGCCGAGTACTATTTGGACGGGTTACAGAGATGGGAGCATCGCTGGGAGAAGTGTGTAGAGTTACAAGGAGACTATGTTGAAAAATAAAAAATAAAATTCTGAAAATATGTCTTGTATCTTTGTTAGGTCGGAAACTTTTCAGACCACCCTCGTACATACATACATACATACATACATAGACACAAACGGAATTGTGAAAGTCAAAAGGTGTATTTCAGTTAAAATCTCTAGTTTGTAAATTTTCATAATTACAATACTTACTTATACTTTGTATAAAAAAGTAAAAATATTTTAGGAGTAAACAAAAACATTATTTTAAAATTTGTTACACGCATTTACGAAAGAAAAACAGTGAAGCAGGATAGCACTTCCATGCATTCTTATTTGCTGCCTTGCATTATTCTGCATTCAACTCCAAGATTTCACGCGCTTCATTCAAATTATTCAATTACTTGAAACATGCTCTTTCATTACGCTTGCATACGAATTGTTTTCACGCAACTCAAACTCGATTTTATTTATCAATTTATGCTCTGGTGTTTCATTTACGTAGCCCGTTATCCAATGAAATAGTTCTTTTCATCAAATTTAAATTCGATATTATATCAAGATGATCAGAGTGCATTTTCTCCGCGTTATACAATGGCAATGGTTAGTGAATGTAGATGAAAGAGCGTTAATATATTTCTTATTGCTCTCACAGACGACTTAGTTTCGTATTTTTTCAAGTATTTTTTCCTTCTTTTATTCATATATATTTGACAACGCTCATTAAAAACCATACACTTTTAAACCAAACAAGAAAACGTTTCCTCCTTAAGATTCTATATTAAATTAAACAACACATAACTATTAAACTATTACGTTCAACGGTTTTAAACTTTGCAGATGCATTTTAAACTATTTAAAAAACTTTCAGCAATTTTGTAGTGTTTTGATGTCTTCTGAACTTCGTTAATATGTTACGGCAGCAAAAAAAGAATATCTTTTAGTGCTACAAAACAGTCATGGTAGAAAAGAACTTTAAAATTGTAATTATACTGTTAAATTTTCTTTGTACCGTAAAAAATCTAGGTTGAAATGCATAAAATTATTAAAAATAATGCCCATACAATTATGATGTACTTTCAATTGTTATTTAAATTGAAAACGTGTTCACATCTTGTGGGTATACCTTTATGGTTTGTGTAATTTTATAAATGCGGTGCGTTACTAAAATTTAAATGTAAATTACGAAAACGCAGTTTTCGCTTTCAAATGCCATAAGTAAATGTATGAAATTAATATTTAACGTACGGTAATTCGGACACTGTGTCTTCTATTCTGTAGTTGTAGTAAAGCAAATATCATGTTTTGAATTTGACTGGTAAAAGAAACATTCATTTATGAACCACCAGAGAGGCAACAGATATTCGTAATTTACCGATATAATAAACAAAAACTAAAATCAATTTGTGAAACAACTGATTCACAATTGGTGGATTACTATGGTAAATTTGTTTGGCTAACTGTGGTGCACCTAGCGGTGCCGCTTTGCTGTGCGCCGAAATGAACGAGTGGACGAAATTGCAGCCTGTATCTACCATGCAGTACAGGTCATGGGAACTTGTGTGAGATTGCTCAGCTCTAAATTCTCCAACTCGCTATGCGTTTATATATACATACTTGTATATATATATATATATATATATATATATATATATATATATATATATATATATATATATATATATATATATATATATATATATATATATATATATATATATATATATATATATATATATATATATATATATATATATATATATATATATATATATATATATATATATATATATATATATATATATATATATATATATATATATATATATATATATATATATATATATATATATATATATATATATATATATATATATATATATATATATATATATATATATATATATATATATATATATATATATATATATATATATATATATATATATATATATATATATATATATATATATATATATATATATATATATATATAAAAATATAAAATATAAGTATAGCCATATCAATTAATGTGTTTTCCATTACATTTTGAAATTACAAACATTTGTTCAATAATTCTAATGGAACTTATGCTTTATAATGATGAGATATTGTGATCACGAAACATTTTCAAATCAAGATTTTAACAAAAACGACAAGAATAAACATGCACTTTCGGTTTAAATGTTTTATTCAAGTAATAGATGGTTTTCTTCCGAGAAGAATACAAACATTGAAATACAATTTCATATTTATAGCTTGCACGGTTTTGCAGCTACAGTGGTCATACTTAGCCAGACATACATGCCATTAAACAATCTTCATTGTTCGATTATTCGTGATTATAATAATATAAGATAGTAAAATAATAACAAAAAAAACTGTCATTATTTACGGGGTACACCATAAAATTGAAAATCACAAACGCAAGCGTAGGTAGTTCTCTGAAATAGAAACACGTATATATTTATTGCACATATGCATTTTACGAAGGAAGCATGTTTAGACATATTTAACTTTACTATTAATATTATTTTAGATTTTTCGCGATAAATAGAACAAAAGAGTAATGAGTATTTTTTTGATTCCGTATATAGACTATAAAATAAAAATATATTGATTTCAAAAGCAAATAAATTTAGTTTTTGATGGTTCTTCATTTATTTACTATATTAAACAAAATTTCATTTTACAAACTTCCTTTTGATGTTTGCTATTTTAACTGTTTTTCACTTGAATTAGCAGCGGTGATTTATAAAAAATTTCTGTTGACATTGGATAATGACATAGCCGAAAGTGGTTGTATATCTTACAATATTTCTTAAACTTTTTCTTTTACTTATATTGTCCCATAAAATCACTTTCTAGTTAAAAAGTAGTTTTAATACGAGGCAAATATTTTTAACATGAAATATGCTCTTTGTGTTTAATGGATATTGTGACTTGTGTGGTTATAGAGGTACCTCGAACATTTTTTCGATATTGGCGAACGAAATTAATAGCTCGCTATCTGGCGGCGACATTAGGTACTACCTATTTGAATTATGGAATAGTTATAACCATAATTTCATTGAACTGGTCATACTTATACGAAGTATGTGGGTATATTTTGTTTATACTCAATGGTAACAATGAAGTTATTATTATCATCTACCTCTACGCTCTACCGGCCATAATATATTTTAATATAGTATGTCTAGAATGTTTAGAATTTTCTAATAACCTCTATCTAACAAAATATACTGTCTACGTATAAGAAAGTTTAGTGCAATACATTTCAATGTTTTTTTCAATTTACGATGTTAGTTTTTGATCTACGACGAAAGTGTATTATATTATATTAGGAAATACAAATGGATGGGTCAACCACAAGATATTGTTTTCAACAATATGATAAAATTCAAATAAAACATCGGCCATGTATTGGCCCTAAACTTTCTTTTACGTAGTCAGTATATTTAGATTTGATAGTATATAAATAAAAATATAAAATGTTAAAATTTCAAGAAAATATTTTCATTCATTGTCCAATAAAAGTGTAAAGTTAGTTTATTGTCAGATTTCCAAAGAAAACATACGATATGTAATTCAGATTTTAAATGTTGGATTTTATGGTAGTATAAAGAAAATATTATTATTCATTACATATTATTAAAAATTATTATGGCCGGGCATTTTTTAGTTTTCAAATTAACTTTAAACCAGAGAAAATATTTATATATAATATTTTAAATTATTTACTAACCTTTGTAACGGTTTTTCACTAAACTTATTTGTGACACTGAAAATAAATGTTAAATGTCAAAATATTGGAATAGTTAAAACAATTGACATGCATAGTAGATGCGATTTATTATATATAATTTTCCATACCTATGTAACTATGGCAATATAAATAGGATAATAGCAATTTTCTCGTAACTGGTACACTTTTTGAAGAAATATTTCAAACAAAAGTTGTGCAGAATACTAATATCTTTCAATGTTATTCTAACTATTTTTACTGCAAGTTTAGCCGTTTCAGAGATATTGCAGAAATTGCAAAAAAAGTCTTAAGTAAACATGCACTTCCGGTTTGAATATGCTTTTCAGAAATAGGAGGTTTTCGCCCCAGGCATATACAAATCTTAAGTTTAAAGTTTCATAATTTTATCTTCAACAGAGTAGCCTGTAGAGCGCACACAGCCACACACACACACACACACACAGACGTCATTCCAAAAATAGTCAGATTCGATTCAGGGAAGGTCAAAAGGTGTATTTCCGTAAAAATTTCGAGAATCTTTTTTTTCGTGATTACAATACTTATTACTTCGCAAAAGAAAGTAAAACTCGAAACGGTGTAGGCTGTAGAGCGCATACACACAGACACACACACACACACAGACGTCATTCGAAAAATAGTCAGACTCGATTCAGGGAAGGTCAAAAGGTATATTTCCGTAAACATTTCGAGAAATTTGTTTTTCGTGATTACAATACTTATTACTTCGTAAAAGAAAGTAAAAATTGATGAACTGTTATAAGAAATAAAATAGGACTATACATAGGTATGCGTATAAGCTTGGTAAAAGGTAAAATATGTGGTATGTTATAGGCGTGGCATGACAAATGTATTTGGTTCGTATACATACATATCTACCATGTTATGTTTTGAATTTGAATTAAAAATAATGAAAATTCAATATTCTCTAATCTTGTATTTTGTATTTTTGTGATTATATTTAACCTATAAATAAACTTGCTGGAAACTGTAGGCGTTATTGTGCTGTGTATCAAATGTTATATAGGTAATGCATATACAAGTATACATACATACATACATATTTATAGATTTGTTTTATTATTACTATTATCACATACTGACATATTTATCAATCATTGTTTTAGCTAGTGACATTATTTAAATTATATCTAACATGTTTTCATGTACCTAGTATTTGCTACAAATCTTACATTTACATTTAATTGGATTTAGGATTTTCTTAAATTAAAGACCCTTAGCATCACACCATTTTCTAAAGAGAAGACAGCCGTACGTTACGCACATATATTCTGTCTTGCTCACAACCTTTCTTTCGCTAAATTAATTTTATATCATAAACTATTTCTTGCGTGGGTAACCCCGCAATCTTGCTCTATTTACATTATCCATATAATTCCATTTCGTCAATCTATAGGCAACATTTTTTCAACATAATCAAATCATATCTCACCATTATAAGACTTTTATTTCATTGCCCCATTTTTAATACACCCACAGAATTTCTTTTTCTAATTCTATGTTACCCCACACAATCCTCTGAAAAACACCATTTTTATTTTATGCTTCACCTTCTATAACAAATATTTACTCTCATACATTAGTGTAGTAGGTACTAACACTAATCATATTACACTACACGACATATACATATGTAGGTATATGGGCCTTAGACTAGCAAAATTACAAACCCACGTATGGATCGTAGGATAGTTATAGCAGTCGGATGACCCACATAATAGATAGTAGGATTCTCCTCGTGTTAAGATGTAAAAAAGTTGTATGAATCATTATTCTAGTGATCATCAAATTATTGCTTCAATACATTGTACAGTGTGACTAATGACGCCATACTAATAATATTTGTATTAAGCTAAGAAAATAAGTACAAATATATGCAGGTAAATCGGAATAGTGTGAACCGCAATATGCGCAGAAAAAAGAGTGATATGATAGGAAAAGACAAAAATATAAATTGCACGTACCTATATTATGTAGTGGTGGTAGTCTTCTGAGAACATCAAGGTCAGGGTCCAAGCTATTCCGAGTAGCCTGTGCCTACATCGAATACAAATATATTCAGTCAAATGTCACATGAGTACCGAGACTATTCTATCAAGTAATTTTTCTTTAGATTTCATTTCCAAGTTTAGCCATGCATTAAATTAAAATAAGTACCAATTAAAAATGGTACCTATGTAGTATGTATAAGAAATTATGTAATTTAAATAATTTTTGTTTAAATACTATAACATATTAAAATCTGTAAACATGTACTCGCAATTCAGAACATGGCGACGTGATACCTTGATAAACATCGAGCAATGATGTAGAGTATGTTGGTAATAATGGTAATTGCGCTGCAAAACGGTAATCATATTTGAGAGATTCATATCAAATACGGTTTTATATGTGCAATCCAATTATACAAAAACTGGGAGAGAAAATAAGAATCACTCAAGATGAGAAATTTAGTTATTTAAAATTAAAAATTATATACTTAAGTAAAAACAATGGTCGATCTCACTAGACGGACGGCTACGAGTTAATTTTAGTTGCCAATATCAATTTTCCTTTTAAATTATGCAAGTGTTGAGGAGGCGGCATTATCACGTGACACTTGTATATAAACAGAAACAGATTAATAAAGTGGAGAGGTTTCATGTAGGCGTATATAAAATATTTAACAGTTTTGCTCGTATGTAATAAATTGATTTAACAGATAGGTACAACAAAAAGAATATATTATTATTTTATTAGCAGAGAAACTAGCATAGTTTACTCTGACTATATGATAATAATTGGTTTCAATTATAATCCTAAATTAGTATATAACATGTCTGGTCAGGTGTATATATTATACTGGTGACGAAATATTATCAAAGGTATTTTAGTTGCTATAATATGGTAATTTAGTAAATCTTAGAAGCCGTCAATCAAATGTTATTGCGATGAAAACATTTCAGATATGATGCAAAAAATATAAAACGTAGTGATAATGACCTTTCATTATTTCTTAATTGTGTTCTGAAGGAGATTTTACAGGTTGTAAGAAATATTTAGTATACTGTTATGAAGTAGGTATTCGTGTTATTTATAACCGTTCATGAATCATGGGTGGTGAACATAATATACTATTGCAATACCGCAACCTACCTGGGACTACTTTAACATAATTTTTTTTTTTCAGGACAATATTACGCTATAAACATGCTAATTGTAATTATTCGTTTTAATTAGCTATATTTTATTATAAAATATTATTTTAAAACTACTGTAAATTAAGATAGGTAAAGGCAAGACATCTTTTTTTTTATTGCAAACCTAATTTAATCTAGAGTAAATAAACTAATGTATAGTAAATTTATTATTATATTATTTATTTCTTGTAATGAAGTAATAAAATCTGGCCTATTGCTTGTACATTTTTGCCGAACTATTTTGTTGAGCTCGTCCCATCGGGACTTTGCGCTGGCCCCTTCATAACACGACTTGCTCTTCCGTAAACCATGAAGTTATTACTTTGGCTTTGTGCTTTGGATCATTATCCTTCTGAAAGATCCATAGAAGCGGCAAATTGTCTTCAGCAAATGGAAGCATAACGTTTTTAAAATGTCCAAATACACGAACCTATCCATTATGCCATTTATAACGTCCATACCACAATCCGAAAAACATCCCCAGACCATCAGGGAACCGCCTCCATGCTTAATGTTTGGATCATATATTTTTCCATTTGGACGGTGTGCATACATACTTCGTGCCATCGGAACCAAATAAATTAAATTTACTTTCGTCACTAAATACCTAAGACTTTCTTCCAATCGGCAATTGCCCAATGTATGTACCTAAATGTTTCTTAGCGAATTCAAGTCGGGCGATCCTGTTCTTTTTGGATGTGAGTGGTTTTTTGCGGGTCTTCTAAAAAACAGTCCCATACCATGTAGTCTTCTTTGAACAGTCTTATAAGATATGGCAACATCTCATAATTTCTTTAAAATTTAGGGGGACGGATTTTAGAGGACTTGCTTGCATTATTCTTTTGATACGCCGCTCCATTTTCTTTGATATTTTTCGTGGACGTCCACTTTTTCTGGCAGTTTTACTAATACTTCCACGTGTTTTATTATTCTTAATTGTACGTGAAATCACATATTTATAAAGCCCTAATCTTTTTGCTATATCACTTTGCTTAATACCGGTATTAAATATTTCAATCATTTTTAATTTCAAATCATTGGACAAATAAATTCCGCGAGCCATACCAAACAATTAAATTCGTCTCAAATATTATGTGAATGATACAAATTGTTTATTGCAACTAAATATTTTCTCGAATTATTACATTTATATATGCAGTTCTTCTACGTTTGTCCATACATATTATCATTAGACAGAATTGAACTCGTATGTGCGATTATTGACATACATCTGGGCATCAAACATGTTACAACTAGTTGCACTAATTTTTTTACATTTAACAGAATATAAAAAAAGAACAAATTTAGCGCCAATATATACTTATTAAAAGTTCTTCTACTTTTGTGCACCAGTGTATGTATGCATCGTTTCAATTTTTTTCTGAGAAATAAGCATTTGTTATGTATTTAAAAGTAACAATTTAAATATTTTTATTTAAAACGGCCACACAAATACTGAGGAATTTTAAATGCTATAACAAATTACTTGTATATGCGTTCTTGTTGTTGTGATTACGACTCACACATAGAATACATTTCCACGTAATCGACATTACTTACAGAAACTAGTAACGGCGTATAATATGTAACTGTTAAACCCAACATCTATAGATAACTGTGCTTTGTGAAAGGGCGCGTAGCTCGAGATCGAAATCCCACAAGATACAAACTACATTACAAGGCTGTGGGTGGATTTTCCACCTCCGAATAAAGTGCTGACAAGTAAGAGCGTCGTTTACGTAAATTTACTATTTTACGTTATTTTTGCGAAATTAATAGCCAATACTGAACATATTACAACCGGAGAACAGTGATCGAACGAATTTTAAGCAAACTTACATTGTAATTGAAAGAAAAATTACATTCAAATATTGTTTATTGGATATCAATTTCTAAAAATAAACTTAAACGTAAAATAACAAATTTAATAGATAAATGAAAAATATATCAAATCATACAACGACATGTACCTTTGAGAAAAATTTCTTTTGAACAACAAAGAATACAAATAAAATAATGGTTAGCGTGAGCAGTTGTTTCAAGCAAAAGATGGCGAAACGAAAAACGCTGTGAAATGCGTTGCAAATCGATAAAAAACAAACTGATATATGAGTCCATAGAAATTCGTTGTGGGAATGCTAGCATATGAATTTCCATTGTTCTACATTGACGATCGGTTGCTTTCACATTGTTTACGTTGTTATCCCGGTTGTAAGAATAGCACATTCAATTTACTATTTGATTTTTGATTTGTACAAATCGTTCAATCGATTAAACTTGGTTGTGACGAATGTAATTTATTGCCAACTAATCTTTACAGTGTAAATATGTACAAGAAAAAATTGTATTTTAAATTTATGTAAGCGAAAACATAACGTGTAGCGTGGCAAAAATTAGTTGAGCAGTTACAAAACGAAATATTACTAAATGATACAGCTATGCTATTTGAATGCTTACGCAATGAACTCAGGAATGTAAAGATGCAAGCATGCAAGGCATTCATTCTATCATTGCAATCAATGCGTGCAATTACAACGGAAATTATTTTGTTGTGTACTGCAACTTGCGGCACTCTTTTGAGGGTCACTACCTTCTCCATGATTCATATTTCAATGCTTATGAACATTTTTGAATATTTGGCGAAAATTGGTGATTTTCATGGCTTCATTTTTGGGAAATAAACATAAATCTATTATAAAATATAAGACGTAATTTTAAAGCGATAATATAAGACATAATTTTAAAAGAATAATATCTGAAAATATAAAAACAGTAATCTGCAATATTAGGCTGGACTTGTTTCAATATTCTACCTCAGAAAATGTAGATACAAAATTAATTTTTCTTATTATGTTGAGAATACTTGGTAACAGAATGAAATAATTTTGTAATTTAAATTTTTGACTGTTTCTTAAACTTAGTGTATATTGTATACAATAATTTGAAATTAATTATTGTAATTTGTCTCGTGCCATTATTTTAATAGAATGTCTATCATACATTATAAAATAATGCACGTAAACGTAACAAATCTCTAATGTTAACTAGTAGATGATCGACATCAGATTGAGGGGAGCAAAATGAAATGAATCTATCGCGTTACTTAGGCTATTTTAAGTTAGGTATTAAGAAGATTAAAATTTGATTTATGATGTAGTGTTTTTAAAAGACTGTAATTATAAGTTTTTTTTAAACTCAATACAGATTTATTGATTGGATATATCAGAGTATAATCAGCAGCTATTAAAAATATAAGATTAGTAATTAAATTTAATTACACTTTGTTCTTTGGATTTATATATTTTTATATACTGTTTTCTGAACTATTTGAATTAATGACACGATGCATATGATTCTATGTGCAAAAAATAGATTGTAGACTATATATATTTTAAATTTAACAACCTACTCTACAACTATAGCATCATAATTTTGTTTTATATATGCCGTTTATTAATCACAATTAGCGTTTTCTTTTCTCGAATGCATAACCAATAAAATTAACCGGAAATCTTGCATAGTTTTTAATTTCCATAGCAATAATTGATGAATTATCTTTTGCAACAGTATTTTATATGTGATTTTACTAAAGCATCTTTAAAATTTTCTATGAATACGGCTGTTATTATTTACAATTTCAGAAATATTGATAGTTCTGGTAAGGTTGCGTAAGAGATTCACTATTTTGTTTTGTCTTTTCAACATTTTTAATTGTAATTTTTGCTATCCAACAATGTAATGGTCAAGATAAGATTGCCGAATGAACTATAATTACATCTGGTTATGATAGCCAACAATAATACCTTTTCTATAAGTGTTTGGTGATCTTAGGAAAGTCAAATTTAAAGAAAGATTGTTAATGGTGTTCAGGCCACTTCCTGAACTATTATTTTATAAAATAACAAATCATGTCATATGTTATGTACAAAAAAACAACAACATAATATAAACTATCAATTTTAAAACCAGTCGCGTTTAATTGTCGTTCATGTTTCAAAATTAAAGCAAATTTTATTCAACTTCAATTAATCAGTCTCGATCATTCTAATCAAAATTCAATAGTTAATTAGTACACTCTTCAGCTCCTTTGTTTAGATAGAGAGGTTATTAAAATACAAAATCTAAACAAATAATGCCCTAATACGTATAAGAAAGTCCTGTGCAATACACTGCAGATGTTTTAGTAGTGTGTGTGTGTGTGTGTCTGTGTGTTTCCTAGACAGGGAAACCGAAGTACTCGGAGAAACCTTCCGGCGTACCGTTTTACCTGAGTAAATCATAGGTGAACAATTTCATTCGTCCTAGGAGGGATTCTTCATAGTTCACTTACTTTGAGGTAGAAACGTTAACCACTACACCACGGGCGCCCCTGCACACACATATATAAATAATATATTGCGAGTCAATATATACCTGTCTTCTGGGCCTCTACTCTGGATCACATAACAATATTGCAGCAGTGTCAATTGTTGCTATTTTGAAGGTGCCATCTAGTGTATGTTTAAGAAACAGAGCTATATGACGTCACCGGTTTTGATATCTGCAGCAACACTAGTCGAGGTGGCGTTGCATACTATACTATTGAAGTTTTGCAATTTGTATTTTAAACAAAATAAGCGGCAGACGCCAACCTAAATATAATCATACTTTGGACAATGCATTTGAGCTTATTTGGGTTATTCTGTACATAGCAACATCATGGTCTTGCTATACGTCATTACTACAGCAACATCACGCTGTTGTTATAGAATAGAATAGGGGCCCAGTTGATACAGATGATGAGTTGAGTTGGTGACTCAAAACACGCATTCGTTTATAACGTTATTTTTTAAACGAAATACATTTGATTTATACTTGTAGAGGTAGCAACTGTATTACAAGATTAACTATGTTTTATTTAGTAGAGCTGTTTTCTGACTATATAGTCGAATTCACATAAGAAGAACATTTTTGTGGTATGTAATCATATGAAGTGAAGTGATGATTCTGCCACAAAAATGTTCTTCCTATGTGAATTTGCATATAGTAGGATTATTTTCTAGCCGTTTTAGAGCGTAATGGCTATTTTGTACAGATCCAAATTTATACAAACCGATTTTATTTCATATATACATACATCATAGGAATGTTTTGAATGTAATACAATAAATGCGATATTAAGTGTTTATAGATAATGATAGGTTAAAATACCTGATGAACATGTATTATAATAGTTATCTGTGTGTGAATATATTGACCTATGCTCGTTTTAGTGTTATAGCTTAGACTAGACATTACTATAATAAGCGATAATCATTCCACATTTTTGATCGTATCTTAAGCATACTTAACTTAAATTCCACACATTATGCGGGACTTTTATATCAGCAATCATGGGGAGGATTAGCTCTATCAGAATTTGAATATATAGGCAAATTCACATAAAGAAGAACATTTTTGTGGCATGAATCATCACTACATTCCATATGATTATATGTAAAAAGTGTATGATTCAAGCCACAAAATGTTCTTCTTATGTGAATTCGACTATACATATGTTTCATATATTCTTAAGCTGTATGTTTAAATTATATTACCGGTTAATATTTTAAAGATTTTACAAACCTCTAGTTATAACAAGCAATTAGCTTTAGATATCTAGAAGGAATTATATATAAAATTAAAATAAAACCTTTTACGATGAACCATTTAAAAAATCTACATTTTAAAAGCTCCAATTTAGATTTATGTTTAGCTATAGATAAATGGAAAAGCCTATACGATGATTTTTGTCTTGTCACATCTTACACATTCGAGATGCCTTGCCCCTACTCTTTTTACTTTCTTTTACGAAGTAATAGGTAAGTATTGTATTCATGAAAAAAAAAAAACTTGAGATTTTAATGGAAATACACCTTTTGGCCTTCCTGAATCGAGTCTGACTATTTTTGGAATAACGTGTGTGTGTGTGTCTGTGTCTGTGTGTGTGTGTGTGTGTGTATGCGCTCTACAACCTACAATTTAAACTTAATATTTGTATATGCCTGGCAAGAAAACCTCCTATTTTTGAAAAGCATTTTTAAACCGGAAGTGCATGTTTACTTACGTCGTTTCTGCGATATCTCTTAAACGGCTGCACTTACAGTAAAATAGTTATAATTAAAGTTTTCTAGATATGTCCCCCCCCCCCCAACAATCTAAACTTTGCCCTGGCCTAAGGGGCAAATCCTTTCGTAGGGTATACTTTCCCTGTATTTCGACCTCCTAAGACTCACTTTAACCAAATATTTAAAATATTATATATAAATATTTTGTCAGGTTTTAAGTTCATTGGAAAACTAAAATTTATAAAAAATATTAATATTGTGTAATGAATACCTACGTATATAATTATATTTTCTTGCATGTTAAAAAAACTATATTGAAATTGTACGTTAATACTACTATAGTATCGAATATTTTAAATCTAAAATACATATGTTTTTTTTTAAGAAATCTGACAATAAACTAATTTTTCAATTTAATTGGACATGAATGAAAATATTTTCTTGAAATTTAAACATTTTATATTTTAATTTATATACAATCAAATCTAAATATACTGACTACGTATAAAAAAAAAAAACACATGGCCGATGTTTTTATTCTATGTTCCACACAAAACTAATAACTGCAAGGCACATAGTAAACAAAATATTTTATCTCTAAAAGAACTATCAAAAACACAGAAATAATGGTAAGAATCATAATGAGAAAACAAATTACTTGGAATGAAAATGTAAATTTTATGATGCTATGATTAAATGGTTGAATTTGATACGGTCAAATAAGTAGTTTATGGTATCGATTAATTTTTAATAAATATTTATTTGCTATAGTTAAATATAACGGCCAATAAATTTGTATTTTTAACATAATCGAATTTAATATTGAATCTAATAAATACGTTACTTCGGTCAAATAAATCAAAATAATGCAGTTGAATAAACATTCTGGAGTGACCTGCACTCAACTTTCTATTATGCAGTATATATTTAAGTATGAAGGATACTAAAATAAATGTATATAATATAAAAATTTAATTTTTAATTTTACAAAGTTAAGTAATGCAAATGTTCAATAATTGACAATTGGTAAAATGATCACTAATAATTTACGTTGTCAATCATCATAAATAATGTATTCAATTATGTTTTTTTGGCTCGACACAAGTAAATAGATTGAGTATGTAACTTACTATTTTTCTAACGCGCAGGAAATGGTACACTTTTTGCGGAAACTTTACAAACAAAAGTTGTTAGAAATATTAACATCTTCCATTTGAAATCGTTTCATTTGTTTGGCAGAGCAGCCGTTTTAAAATATTGAAAATATAAGGTTTTCTTTCTGCAAGTATCCAAATTTTAAATTAAAATTTTTGTATTTGTATTTTAATCATTCTTTAAAATAAAATCATTAAATTGGATGAAAAATAATTCTAAATGCTTAAACATTAAATTATGTTTTTCATTGAAAGCTGTGATATTAGTACAAATATATCGTACATATAGGAATATTATTTAAGAACAATAAATTGTTTAGATATTGAATCAGCCTGCACTACAAACATATGTACATACATACATATGTACAAAAGCGCAATACATATATCCTACGCTCCTTAATCTCAATAGCGAATCTTGTTAGCAGAATAATAGGCGAGCGTTATTTCGTATTTATTATTCTGACAATTATTACCATAGTAGGTATGCGAATGCGTGTATTGTATAAGCTTGCTTAGAACTGTACTGTATTGTTAAATCTGCATCAAAACGTGAGAACATGGCACTCGGTTCGGTTCGGCCATTGATTCCATTGCACCTGAGCACAAAATGAACAAGAAATGAAAATAAAATATAAGAACACATCGACCATATTTTATGGACTATGATTGTGCGTTCTGTTGCACTCATGTGCATGTCTTGGATAATATTCAACAACGTTCTCTGTTCAACTTTCTGCACAATTGACAATTCAATCCCCGGACCGGACCGGACCGGACCGAAGCGGAGCGGCATCGACATACAGCATACAGGCATTGGCATAGACCGCAGCGCATGTCGGATCGGGTTCTTCTCCGAACCGTTTTGCGTTCGCTTTTGTTTCGAGACCGCTCGCATGCGAATTTTTATTTGTTTTTGTCACATGACATTTTTAACTCAATTAAACACAGCACGGCAAAGACTGGTTTATGGAGGTGTGTTCTCAATCAATAATATTTATGATGATCGTTTCGATTCATATAAATGGAACAAATCGATATGCAATTATTATGATTATTATTTATATCATTTAAGCGTACGAAAAATAATTAAATAGATGCATTGTAATTTACTATCGTATTTACTGTTGATTGGAATGCGAATAAAATGTTACGTTACTACCTAACATATGTGAGCCGTCAATTATAAAAAATCGAAACAAAACTAATTTTTTTGTACTGTCCTAAAGTAGATAGGAAGGATACTAAAATGCAATGTAAAAAATAAAGGAAATATGATTATATTATGTTTTTAATCATTTCAATTGTGAAATTGACAAATTCCAACTGATAATTCAAGTTGTTAATCATCACAAATTCTTTCTGTTGTATATTTGATAATTATGGTATTGCATATGAAAATTAATTAAATACAAACGCGTTTTGAAAATGGTACACATCGAGCAAACTTTTTTAACCTTAAGTTATTAGAATGATTAATATCTTACATTTCGAAACTTATTATTTACTCTGCAAGTACAGATAGTTTCGAGATATATTTAAACTATCTGAAAACATCGGCCATGTATTGGCCCTAAACTTGCATTTACGTAGTCAGTATATCATCTATTTCTTATGGTAAAGGATTTTTGTACATTTATACAATTTTTGCAAAATAACTTATACAATGTTTGTTTTTGCAAAAAAAATATAAAAAAAAACAGCTCTGAGGAAGGTCGTATCTCGACCGAAACGTTAGCACAAATGGAAAATTGAATTTTACTAATCCGGCATTATCCATCTTCCGATGAACCATCCTGCTTCATTAATATAGTGGATACGATCACACTTTATTCTTAAGTTTAAAGTTTCATAATTTTATCTTCAACAGTGTAGGCTGCAGAGCGCATACAGCCACACACATAGACACACACACACACACACACACATACACACACACACACACACATACACACACACACACACTCACACACACACACAGACGTTATTCCAAAAAATAGTCAGACTCGATTCAGGGAAGGTCAAAAGGTGTATTTCCGTTAATATTTATTACTTCGTAAAAGAAAGTAAAAATGCACATTCGGTTGAAATACTCTTCATAAATAAAAAGTTTTCTTCCGAAAAGTATATAGATTTAATTTATAATGTATGCATATATCCAAAGGTTTCGATGCTAGAGCGTTTACACACGTCAATATAAATTTAGTAAAATCAATTATTTTATTTGCTTTCTTAAAAATATCTGAAAAATTCGCATGATCTTATGGACTAAGTTGTATAACAGTACTTCTAGAAATCCGTAAAATATTAATTTAAAATACTATTTTTGAAATTAACAGATAATCATTATTATAAAACACAATTGCATTTTTATGACATCACATACTGCGAAACCTGTAGAATTATAGGTATAATTTTTATTTGATAGTTAAGTATCAATTTTATGGCGGCTATCTGCCGTGGTGTTGAAGTATCAACATTTTTTAGCTCACCTTACGTATGTTGATCGTTCGCTCGCTCGTTCGCTAGTCGTAAGATTAAAGTTTGCGCCTCTACTTCTCTGAAGCAGCGATAAGAATATATATATATATATATATATATATATATATATATATATATATGTATCTATATATATATATATATTATATATATATATATATATATATATATATATACACGAGGGTGGTCTGAAAAGTTTCCGACCTAACAAAGATACAAGACATTTTTCAGAATTTTTATTTTTCAACATTGTCTCCTTGTAACTCTACACATTTATCCCAGCGATGCTCCCATCTCTGTAGCCCGTCCAAATAGTACTCGACGTTTTTCTCTGCAAAATAATTGTTCACGAAGGTGATTGCCTCTTCATTTGACGAAAATCTCTGTCCTCCGAGCGCAATTTATAGATGAGGGAACAAAAAGAAGTCGCTTGGGGCTAGATCTGGTGAGTAAGGCGGATGGTCAAGCAGTTCAAACCGTAATTCGTGGATTTTCGCCATGGCAACCGCTGAGGTGTGAGACACGTTTTTGGTCTAACGTGAGCAAACGCGGTACCCAACGCGCGGACAGCTTTCTCATGTCTAAATTTTGATTTAATATGTGACAAACACGTTCTTTTGACATGTTCATAACCTCTGCTATCTCTCTCACTTTAATTCGGCGGTCGTCTAGCACCATTTCGTGAACTTTGGCGATGTCTTCGTCGGTAGTTGCAGTTTTTGGACGTCTCGAACGTTCATCGTCTCCCAAGCTCTTACGGCCACGTTTAAGTTCAGCTGCCCAAAATTTCACTGTGGTAAATGATGGTGCAGAGTCCCCATACACAGAATCCAACTCATCTTTGATTTGCGTAGGCGTATTGCCTTTCAAAAACAAATATTTGATGACAGCTCGATACTCGATTTTGTCTATTTTCATAAAAACACTCACATCAACTCACTCAAACGACTGTTACATAACAACTGCGCGTCCAAAATGGCTGAAACTTTGGTGAGTAACTGTCAACAGATGAACAACGAAATTCCCTAGCTTTTATTTACGAGTGCTGCTATCTTCATGTTGAGGTCAGAAATATATATATATATATATATATATATATATATATATATATATATATATATATATATATATATATATATATATATATATATATATATATATATATATATATATATATTCAAAATTTTCAAGAAATAACAAATTCAAACAAGCATTGGCTTCGCTAATTGAAATTAAACTTTTACTTGTCAAGATAGCTATTTTACTCTTCAAATACCACGATTTTTAATTCTGAAACAACATTTTCAATTTCTAATTGAATTGCAATTTACAACAAAACAACTAGAACGAAAACATCAGTCAATTTGTATACTTTCTGCTTCGACTTAAATTGTGTGAAAGTTAAATTACTACAGTAAAATATTTGAATTTTTCACAACTCGGTTCACTACATACCTATATTTCTTATCTGGGAATGTTTATATTTCCCATCAGGTTATTTAACAACAAACAATATTCAAAGTAATCTTTCAATGCCTACAGACATTTTTTATAGAAAAAAAGTCAATAATATTTAATTCAGCGGGAAATCCAATCAATGCTAAACGTATAATACTAAAACAAACTCTTGATACAAGAAATAATATCTTGGTGGCTGTCAATATAAAATTTATATAAAATAAAAATAAAAACTCTTAACATTATAACGAATAATGTTTTGTTAAAATAAATAAAGCAGAAACATATTTTGCAACAAAAGATTATTAGTTAGTAACAGTTTATTTATGGAATTCAATTGTTCTTTTTTTTGTTTTAGACACCAGCAAATACTTGATTTATACTGAAACTGCGCTTTCCATTTTGTTGTTAATATAGTTTATCTTGCTATGATATATATATATATATATATATATATATATATATATATATATATATATATTTATATCAATTTTGAATTAAAAATCTGGATAAATGATTCATAAAATCAGTATGTTGTTATTATAGTTAAAAATTATTTAAACAGTTATTAATGTTTCAAATAGTACAAATTTTACAGTACATATTTAGAAAAAAACTGATTTCCTTCTTATTTTTCACAAATAAAAGTTTGTTGCGGATATAAACTTTTAGTAACTGCAACAAAAATATTGTCCCAGTTACTAAAAAATTTAAAAAAAAACATTGTTGCAGTTACTAGAAATTTGTTGCCACAACAGAATTTATTAGTGAGCAATAAGTCAACTAAATTATTGGTTATGGCAGCAATTTTTTGTTGGATTGTTGGCTTGAAGAGACTTTCCTGGCAGAATTGCAAAATGGCCTCAACTAAACCATAGCAGCGAGCGTGAAGTATCTGCTTAAAGAAGGCATAATATTTAATTGCACAGTATTCAAAAGCATGTAGTTGTTTTTTAAAAGGTTCTAATACCTTCAAATGTATAGAAACTGTTAAATATAATTTTGTATTGAAATCTGTATACAACAGAAAATGGTTCATCATTATTTATCTAAGATGTCAGAGACTTGTGATAGCTGTAAGTGTTACCGCGCGGCTTCCAAAACCTTTTCGGCAACGACTATTTTTTGTTGGTTAGGGTAAAGAATAAAAAGAAAGACAGAAAAACTTTAATTTACCACCTGTGCAACATCATTAAATGTGGCCTGTGCTGCCGCAGTAATGTTAACCTGACACCATTTACTACATACTGAAACTTGAATGTGGTACGCGGTACGGTGGTCTGATGATAGCGGGTAGAAATCACTTGCCTTGTATCTTTCTTATCTCGGATCTGGTTGGCGAGTGGACCCTTTTATTGTTGCTTAGTTTTCGGCGTCAGTGGGTGACCTCTTATAACTACATGACTAGAATACACTGAGACGCTGTTCAAACCTTACTTCTTATATTTACCTTTTATCTTGTCTTACTTTTTATAGTATTAAAATGTCAGCTGTATTCGATGAAGCATGGTAATGGCTTCGTAAAAATATTACTGACTACAGTTTTCATTTTGAATTATATTTTTAATTAATATTCAACTTTTTTTTCATTTTAGTTTATTTATAAATATTAGGTTAAATCATAAACAGGATTGTAGGCAAAAGTTAAAAAAAATAATTATAATCGGCGTCTCGACATTTCTTATGTCTTCTTCAGGAGAATAATTAGTTTCCTGAAGAATGCATAAGAGATACGACATTTGTAACTATTGACTGCAATCATGTTTATTATTTAATCTAATTAAGCATCCAGTGGTCTATTACATCAATTTTCATTTATAAATATGTTTTAATAATTATATTAGATTGAGTAAATGAGTTACAAGATCAGCTGTAAAAACAATATTTCATATTAGAGCAGTAACATTACCTATACATATTCTTTTCAGCTCTGATTAAAAACCAAAGCCAATTAAAGAATCAAACGAATCATGTTTCGGACAATCATATTTCATATTTTATTTATGATTAGAATACCTACACTTCTTTTTTTTTACAACTTGTCCCCAGTGAACCATGGGAATTTGTATGAATACTATGCTCAGTTCACGACCTTGAAGTGTGTTTCAGCACAGTGTGTTACTATTTATATAAGAACGCGAACATTCCTCCATGATGCCCCATCAAATTTATCGTAATGGACAATATTTTTAAAAAATCTTCATTTTAAGGTAGTTCATGGGACATATATGTGCTATAATATTGTTAATTTTATTTTAAGTAGTTTATTGAAGTATCAAAAATACTTCTGGAAAGTTGAAAACGTTTCAGTGAATAGTCTAATGGTTTATTTATCGTGAATTGTTAAGGGAAAACGATGCACTGACAGAATCACCAACTTGCTTTTCATCTCAAAAGGCATATTTAATACCGTATCGATCAAAAGTATTATATAAATACGATTCTAATTAAAACTAATTTAAATTTGATTAAAAAATAATAAATGCTAATTTTTCACGTCAGAATGAATGGATTATAATTAAGCTATTCATTTTGGTTGCTATCTTGAATTTCTTTTCAACTTGTGTGTATAGCAACAAAAATTACTATTGATTTAAATCACGGCGTACATATTTGATGATTTTAAAAGCATGAGGTCCGATGTTGTTCATACGTTGTAATATGTGTTCATTGTGTTTTCTTCTCAGAGAATGACTGAGTAAAAACAGAAATGAGATAGCATTTCAAAATGACGTTTGATTAGATTTTTTTTGTGTGCTTACAAAAGTTTATTTTTAACCCGTACTCTAGCGTTATAAATCATTTCGTCGGATCAGCTCTATTCGTACGGAATTTATTTTCATTTAAATGTACTGTATTAATAAAACTAACGATTTTAATATAATTTGTAACTAAGCCGATTTTCATTAAAAATATAATTACTAAAATCATACTTTTAAATTAGGTATCAATACAAGGAAAGTTATAATAATATTGTCAACAATTAACAATTTTTGTACGATTGGGTATATGTTATGATGAAACTCATTCATAATTAAAATTTTAATTTACTTTACTAAATATCTAACCATATTATTGACACATAAGCCGTGTTTAATTGTATTGTATGATTATCTCTTGTCCCGACCTATAACAAGACTATTTGGCATTTGTAAATCGGCATATGTTACGACTAGTGCAACATATAGAAAATGATAAAATATTATTATCATTGTGTTTATTCAATAATAAAATTTGTACGATTCTTATATTTATTCTTTCATCTACACCAAACCAGGTTAAATGTGCTGCATCATTGTCATCAAAAGGGTAAAAGGTATTAAGAGAAAAAATGTACTGAAGAATTTTAATCAAGTCTCTGACAAGTTACGGCTATCCTCAATCTGTGTTGTAACGAGGTAAGAAATTTATTCAGACGCACCGTCAGAAAATCTTGAATACTCTTGAAGAACGGTTGATGGGTCCAGTGTTCGACCCTGTGGGTGTGGATGAGCTGTTAAACAAGAGTTTTAGTTAACCTCTGGAAAAGTTACCAATGAGAATATTAAAATGTGTTTTCGTTTTTTTTTTTAATGGAACTTTTAGTTTTAGTAGTGTTTTTTTTTTATGTACAGATACTTTATAGCTGTACGTGCATACATAACTTTATGTCTATTCACATCAAATGGGGTGACAGAAAACCTTTTATATCCATTTTCATTTTGAGAATATTTCGCCATTCAACACACTTCTTTTGCTTCACTTACATTTTCTTTCGCTTAACTCATTCTCATTTATATTTATCCACTTATTCCGAGGAACGACCCCGCATTTTCACACCATTCTTTTAACACGACCATACTATCTCATCTGGCTCTCACCTAGTCTACGTATGACATTTTTGGTATTTTCAAGACATACTTGGTATGGTTTTTACCCTTTCGTTCCTAGTAGTTTCAATACAAAGCAATTACGAGTATAATACAAATTCTTTACCTGAAATGCCAACTCCTTCCGTCTATGCTGCGTAATATTTGGCTATGGTTGCAAAGAGAGAAAGGCGAAACATAAAACTAAACGTGAGCGTTAAATGCTGTCATTTATGCATGAATTATTCCGCGACAGCAACTTGCAGATGCCTTGCAGCAACTACATATAAAGTACTCGCCTAAATTATATAACTCATATCGAATTGCACAAATTTTTTGTATAGAATGAAGATAAATAACTGCTTTTGTGTTTGTTCTTTTCAACTCGCCGTACGTGGTACAGAAGATCTTAAATGTTTGTCTGCATATTTTCTCTGTAACATTCTCGGATTTAAAATTCTTTCACAGAAATTCATTTCCCATCGCCTTGATTACAAAAATATAAATATCATTCATATACTTGGTAACTTGTTGGTCGCTCACTCACTAGTCGTAAGACAAAATTTTGTCGCCTCTTCTCCTCTGAAACTACCCAACCGACATCAACCAAATTTGACACACATATTGTGTAGGTGCCCGATTGAATCCAATCGCATTTTAAATTCAATCAGTGCCGTACTTCAGAGATTTTAGCCCCCTCAGCCCGACCACAAAAGAGTTGAACTTAAAATGCATTTCGAAAAAATGTATTATTCCAAAAAAGTCTACGTATATATATTTGATGTATCTAAAGTTTATTTAGGTTTAACCGAAAGGCGTAAAACAATAATGAAAATGCCAATGCTTGTTAATTTTACAAATTTCAAACATCATATAATAAATATTGCTCGCAGCTCATCTAGGACTTCTTTGTTATTTTCTATGCTATATAAGTATATTTTTAAAATTATACAAATTAATGTTGAAAAGAAAACTTGTTTATATCGCCCTAGGCCATTCAAACATTAATAGCGGCGATGTCGCAATGGTCGAATAGATATAGCTAAAGAGGATAAAAAGCTCTAAATTAGCGTTATGAATAAACCAGTACTGTATTTAGATATCTATAAATTTTAATCCGAATTAATTTTTTACTTGGAACATCTTATCGTAAATATACCGCTTATCTCTCCCTACTCATATAATAGGATTTTTTTCCAAACTAGTCTATCGGATATTATAATATATTAATATATATATAGAATTGGCCACATATCATAATAAAATATATTTGACCTAACATGACCGTAAAAACAACACGGAAATATTTAGAAAACTTCACGCTATATCTGTATACCATCTTCCATGCGTCCAATAAATATTGTATTGCGAGAATAGGTGTACTTTTTTCTTTATCTTATAAACATTATAAACGTAGCAACAAACTACAACTGAAATAAATTGTCAAATCTAACAAAAATACACTGATAATTGTATGTATGAATGTACATACCTATTTAATATAAATAATCACGATTGTTTCTACATTAATCAAATATTAATAAGGATTTTGATATTTTTGCCGGGCCTATAATATAAACATCGGCCATGTATTGGCCCTAAACTTTCTTTTACGAAGTCAGTGTATTTTGATTTGATAGTATATAAATTAAAATATAAAATGTTTAAATTTGAAAGAAAATATTTTCATTCATTATGTCCAGTAAAATTGTAAAGTTAGATTATTGTCAGATTTCTAAGAAAATATATGTATTTTAGATTTAAAATGTTCGATTCAATAGTAATTTAAAGTAAATATAATTATTCATTACACATTATTAAAAATTATTATGGCCGGACATTTATATTTATATATAATATTTTAAATTATTTACTAACCTTTGTAACACTGACAATAAATGTTAAATGTCAAAATATTTGAATATTTAAAACAATTGACATGCATAGTAGATGCGATTTATTATATATAATTTCCCATACCTACGTAACTATGGCAATATCAATAAGATAAGATCTTGTAACTGGTACTTTTTGAAGAAATGTTTCAAACAAAAGTTGTGCAGTATACTAATATCTTTGAATGTTAATGTAACTATATTTATTGTAAGTGCAGCCGTTTCGGAGATATTGCAGAAATTCCAAAAAATGACTCAAGTAAACATGCATTTCCGGTTTGAATATGCTTTTCAAAAATAGGAGGTTTTCCTCCCAGGCATATACAAATCTTAAGTTTAAAGTTTCATAATTTTATCTTTAACGGTGTAGGCTGTAGAGCGCACACAGCCACACACACACACACACACACACACACACACACACACAGACGTCATTCCAAAAATAGTCAGACTCGATTCAGGGAAGGTCAAAAAGGGTATTTCCGTAAAAATTTCGAGAAATTTTTTTTCGTGATTACAATACTTACTTATACTTCGTAAAAGAAAGTAAAAACATGATTCCAATCTGAATATTAAAATCTTTGTTTATACCATTCCTGATCATTTAACACTTATACGTAGTTTTAAATATGTATAACTCTAATATTATTTATATTTTGATTGTACAAACGACCTTGACTTATCGCCAGCGATTAATATTTTTATTAAAATCTTATTCAGATTCTCAGTTAGCAAAATAGGAAGGGCAATTAGCTTCAGGTTTAATAATTCGGACTCTACTACCTGTATTGTCTGATATGTGCAACCTCCTCTCTACTATGAAACAAATAGGTGTATACACAAGGAGTACCAATTGTTTAGTCTGGACTATTTACATCAATGTTTGCATACCTCTCTTATGCGAAATAAGACGTTTGATCCATGTACTGGGTGTGGTGTATTTTAATTATTAGATCGGTTGGCTTATATTTTAAAATCATTCGTAAAATAATTTCCTTATAATACTTGTTAAATGTAACAATGTAGAAGACTCTCTATCTCTCAAAAAATATATATTAGTTAAAATTTCACTTATCTACTAGAGAAATAACAATAACGATTTGTTATATTTGACAGCAGACAAAAATAAGCTTCTGGATCATCAATCATTTGAAATAGACCTGTAAAATATATTACTGGAGTAACATGAACAAAAATATTCGAAATTCAATGAGTCAATAACATTCATGTGTTATAGTTATGGCTTCTTTTTTATTTTACACAACTGCTATATAAGGTATACTTATCTATACCCTACTGACTTTTTATAGGGCCATCTGCAAAGATTACGAATTGCGATAAAGTTAAGGAGAATTTATATCGGTTTTCAAACAGGAAATGAGTAAAATGATATGGCTCAATTCAATTGAAGTTTTTTTAACCATATGTATGTAGTACATACCTATAGGTATTTACTCAGGCGGGATATTTTATGAGCTACATTTTTAATACAGCGAGTTATATTTTTAATTGTGTGTCTAGAAGCGCACAAAAAAAATATCGAAAGGGACCCAAATTATATCTATTATTGCTTCGTTTTCGAAAGCTATTTTTACTTTTTAATACGATTTATAATCACTAATAATTTCGAATTTGAGATTTTAATGGAAATATTAGTTTTCAGTATCCTTGAATTTATTTTATCAACCATTTTCTCCTGGACGTCTGTTTCTATACTTGTATACGTTGTAACTCAGAAACAGATACCTCCAAAATTATAAAATATGATATTTATTATTATAAAAATATTAAATTTAAAAGTGCTCTGTAATAATTCACCGAAAGCGGCCATTTGAAGCAGTTTTCCGTTTTTGAATATTTTAAGATAAATTATGCGTTAATTAATAAATATGATTATTAAATAAATGAGAGACAATTTTAAATTTGTTTGCACTTATTTATATAGGTAAAGTTCTTTTTTTTTCGTTCTATACATTTTTGTAGTAATTTCTTTTTATTGATTATATATTTTTCTACTAATGAAACATTTGACTTTTTGTACTTGCGATCTTGCGACCTTTTCATATTCCGACATAATGTAGTATTGATTTCGTTTAGAAAATGAAATTTTGTGGAAAATTGACGTTTTCTTTTTTTTAATATTTACATAAATAATGATTGTTTTTATTAAACTAAATTGTATAGATAAAGTATTAATTTATGCTCAGTCTGGATTAAGTTATAATTACGATAATTATTAGCATAGTGATGTAAAACTAAGCCATGATTAGCGCGTGAGAAGTAATTTTGAGTAGCACGCGCCATTAAATGTACTCCTTGGATGAGCTAATCATGGCAGAATTAGATGTTATCATACTAAATTATCTCATTCGACCTTTTTCACTTGCGATTTTGGTCATTTTTGAAATGATGCCTATTCGTTTAAAAATTATTCTAAAAGCCAGATTAAATATTTACTTAGAAATAACATTTACATTTTGAAGAGTAACTTCGTGATATATTATGTTCCGATGCGTGCTCAAGTGCATTGAATTACTTCCTGTACGCGTGTGGCGGTATTTCATCTTTTTTATTCTAAAATAATAGACAATGACTTAATGATACCGAAGGCTCGTGCTATCGAGACTTATGCATAGATGCCTATAAAATCTATGGTGCAATATGATTTTCTTACATTATGTGTTGTTCCAGGGATGCGGCAACTTGCAAGATGGGGACGGTGTGTCACAGGATCTACACGACTGTTATCGTACTGCTGGCAGTACGATTCTCGCACTCTGTAGGCCGTAAGTACATTCAACTTATATACACTCAAAATTAAATTATACACAAGCATTGAAAACAAGAGTTCAAGATATAATATTTATTAATATACCGTAAATAATGATATGTGAAATATGATTTGCTTGGATCGTGAATTTAAACCAAATAGTAGTATTTGGTACATATTCGTAGTTTCTATATTATTTTGTATCGTTTCTTATTTATTTATTTTTTATTAGCTTTGCACTCTTTTTAATAATAATTCAACCAAAATGTACAATATACAAGTAATGCTTAATATTGTAAACGATCGAATTAAATAAACAGAAATTAAAAATTACAGTGAAATGTTAACAAACAGTGAGAAATCAATACAATAATCAAAAGAACAATCATGATATTATCAGTCTCGCCATAATATAAATTATTTGGAAATGATATTTAGAATTGTATTTGAAGGTAAAATTTGCACTAAGATTTGCAATAGTATTATTATTGTTACATATATTCCATATTCTGAAATTTAAAAAAAAAATGCATTCTTTGATATCTTGTTTAGTTTCTAAATATCTATAATAGTTTTACAGAAATTAGTTCTGATTTCAAAATTGCAGATATTTTTGAATGTATGTACACGTTACGTATTAGTGCTGTTTACATTATAAATTCTATCGACCTTTTACTTTAGAAGGAACTAACCTTAAAATAATTTTTAGATATTTAGTATAACAAATATAAACTGCAAAAATTGTTATGTGTTTACTTGTTTAGAGATTAATTGAAAACCATAATGATATAATATAATATAATGATTTAAAATATAAACAATATATGTACTTAAATAAAAATAATCAAAGTAACAAACAAACCAACAATGATATAGTAATCAACCTAAAATATCAACTGTAATATATATTATTCAAAAAATCGCACAAGCCGGAAAGAAACAAACATAATTTGTACGTTCAATTGTTTTTTACTTTCTTTTACGAAGTAATAAGTAAGTATTGTAATCACGAAAAAAAAATTTCTCGAAATTTTTACGGAAATACAACTTTTGACCTTCCCTGAATCGAGCCTGACTATTTTTGGAATGACGTCTGTGTGTGTGTGTGTGTGTGTGTGTATGCGCTCTACAGCCTATACCGTTCAAGATAAAATTATGAAACTTTAAACTTAAGATTTGTATATACCTGGGGCGAAAACCTCCTATTTTTGAAAAGCATATTCAAACCGGAAGTGCATGTTTACTTAGACTTTTTTTGCAATTTCTGCAATATCTCTGAAACGGCTATACTTGCAGTAAAAATAGTTAGAATAACATTGAAAGATATTAGTATTCTGCAGAAGTTTTGTTTGAAACATTTCTTCAAAAAGTGTACCAGTTACGAGAAAATGGCTATTATCCTATTTATATTGCCATAGTTACATGGGTATGGAAAATTATATATAATAAATCGCATCTACTATGCATGTCAATTGTTTTAAATATTCCAATATTTTGACATTTAGCATTTATTGTTAGTGTTACAAATTAGTTTAGTGAAAAAGCGTTACAAAGGTTAGCAAATAATTTAAAATATTATATATAAATATTTTCTCTGGTTTAAAGTTAATTTGAAAACTAAAAAATATCCGGCCATAATAATTTTTAATAATATGTAATGAATAATAATATTTTCTTTATACTACTATAAAATCCAACATTCAAAATCTGAATTACATATCGTATGTTTTCTTTGGAAATCTGACAATAAACTAACTTTACACTTTTATTGGACAATGAATAAAAATATTTTCTTGAACTTTTAACATTTTTATTTATATACTATCAAATCTAAATATACTGACTACGTAAAAGAAAGTTTAGGGCCAAGACATGACCGATGTTTTAAATTTATTTTAAAAATTATTATTTTCATAATTTTTTTACGGCTTTCGGTTAATGAATAGATTTTAAATACATAAAAAACTTCAGGGCAATAAAAGACGATCTTTTTGTTAAAGAATATTTTCAATCCGATAAACCTACAGACATACGATCGAATGCTTAAGCTCTTCGGTATTACGTACGGCTAACTAAAAATGGTAATGATGATATGAAAGTATGAGTAAGACTAATAAAAGATATAGCTATGAATCATTTTATGACAATATTAAATATCAATTAGAAATTATATCACGAGCATGTTTTAGTACACATTTTTAGTGATAAATATTCTAAACATACATAGTTCAAAACGAGCCAGGATTTGCCAATGAATGAACTACATGCACAGCACTACATTGGTATTACAAATTATACCATAAAGAACCCTCGTTATAAGTAATTTTCATTCGCGAAGTGATAATCCACTGTTTGTTAGAGATATACACACACCGTATGTTCACATTTTACATGCATCAATTAAAGAGTATAGTAGACATGTATTCAAAACGCGTACGGCGTATTTAATATAACTATTCAAAATTAACTTGATACATATGACTATTCTATAAATTATACACACATAAAAAAAATTCAAGCTAAAGTTATATGAAATTTTAGTATCTTCAATTTTAATAATAAATGTAGTTTTTCTAGTCGGCAATGAGATTGGCTTTGCCAATGCCCAGAGCTTGCCCAAGGCAAACTGTTTACAGTTCAACATGGCGAATTTTTGTATAAATAAAACACATATGTGTGTACCAGTATGTACTATAATCAGCGACATTTTTGACAGCTGTCGATTAAAAAGGATTTTATCCATTTCAATTATCGTATTTCAGAAATGCACAAGTAGATGTCGTAAATAACATCAAATCAATATTCATTTTTGAAAAAGTTTCAAGACCAAAAATATATTGGAATTAATTATAGATTTTTTTTGGTGTTTTCGTCATTTTCTAAAGACAATATTTAAGGTCGTTGCTTGTTTTGAGGTAATAACTCTGAAAATAAAGACGTTAGTGGATATAAAATTCCAACGGCCCGAATTGTGTACACATATGTAGATTATGTATACGAAATTTGGTGTCAATCTTTTCAGTATCTTTGGAGGAGAAGGAGCGACAAATTTCGGTCTTACGAGCGACTGACAACTAACATTCAAGTATATGAGTTATATATTTTCTTAGATTCATGGCGATGAAAGACGTATTGTTTGTTAAAGAATTGTTTTAATCCGAGATACTTACAGACACACGACCGAATGCTGTTACGTACGGCGAGCTAAAAGTGCAAAAAAATGGTGCTGCCCTTTATTAAGAAATCTGTGCATTTATAATTAGCGCATTGTTTTTCTGAAAATAGACAAACACTGAATATGATTTCAAGTAAAGTTGCACATCCGTTTGGTAAATTGTTGCAAAAAACTAATCAGCTTTTCACAATGCATACATAAATCCCGACAAATTGGTCAATATGGATTCTAGTACACCTATATACACGGATATTTCTATAAAAATCTCTAAAATGTTTGCGCTTACATATTTATATACTTTTTAATTCATGTATAAAGGTAAAAATAAGTCCATAAATTGTATATCAAATATGCAAAAAAGGTTTATTCAATGCTTGAAACTATTTTTAAATACTCGTATACAAGACTTATTCTCATTTCTACGAACACACAGAACGCACTTTTTTTTTGGTTATATAAGAGAGTCGTACCAATTAACGTTAAATAATAAAGCTTGGTTTTACAATTGATAGTTGGATATTTTATTGCATTAATAAATAATTGAATTCTGTGGGATATAAATTGAAAATTCTATCATATACCTTAAAATCATATAAATAATGATTATATTTGTATGTAAATGATTTACAGAAAATTCTTTAAATTTACAGCTTACCTAAAAGCAATAAATTAAATAATCAAATTTAAATTTAAATATTTCGTGAGATTAGTTTATAGCATACTATAGGTATTTCAACCATAAAAAATGAATAGGATTTAACATAGTTTTACTTTTTTTAGATAATCATCGTTAAGTATTTCTAATAATTGTAGGATAATTAAATGAACATTATATATATATATATATATATATATATATATATATATATATTTTTTTTTTTTTTTATTACAAAACTTTATATATAAATATATCTGTGATGTTAATTCCGTTTGTAGAACATTTTTTATTGTAGTTTATTTATCGTGCTTTCTTTTAATAATTATTTGAAATATATAGCAAATATATATATATATATATATATATATATATATATATATATATATATATATATAATATATAAATACCTATAATTCAAATCAAAATAATTCATGAAAATGAGTATGCCATGGTGAAAATAGAGAGAAATATAGATACATATTACGCTAATATCATTATTAAAAATATGGGTGAAACTCATTTTGCCTTACGGTTACTTTTTGACTTTTTTTACACGGTTTTAAATAGGCGAAAAGTGATTTACAATCTTGACCGTAAGGCAAAATGAGTTGCACCCAAAATATTACTTAAAAATTCAAGCTAATTTAAAACAATTTTTTCTTTATAAGTTTATAAAATTCGTTTTCTTCTCATATATAAATCCCAGCGTTTCTGCATACATATGTATATATGATAAATTGGTTTTGCAGATAAAGAAAAACTTTTGTTCGTCCGAAGCCCAGAACCAATAGCAGTTCCAATTGGAGATGAATTTACGTTAGAATGTGAAATGAATGTTAAACCAGACCGTTTTAGATGGCGACATTTTCCCATTTCATCACCGTACTCGAATGCTCCAATAAAAATCGACCGAACACATGCCATAGAAGTACATCATAATTTGTATACTTCAGCGGGTGAACATACTACTGTAACAATAAATGTAAGTTTTATTAACTTTGTTACTATTTTGGTTCACGGAATATACAAAAGTGACTTTTTTGATTCTTATAAGCAAATGCATTTTTAGAGATTTTTTTTATAATATCGATTTAAACTTCTGAACTTATAAATACGCTATTCAAAATAATTCTTATTTCAAAATAAATATTCTTAAATTTTCCTTGTAATAGTTGTCCAAAACATAGCGTAACTGTCGTTTTTATTTTTATTCTAGGTGAATAGCACAGATATTGCTGGAGATTATCAGTGCTTAGCAATTTATGGAAGTTCAGTGTTAGCGTCTGTACCTGGTAGAGTTACAATTGCAGATATTGGCAAGAATCCGCCACCGAATACTTCAACAATATATGTGTCACCAGGAAACACCGTTGCAATTCGTTGTGATCTACCAACTAGTAACCCAGCAGCCACCGTACAATATTATAAGTATGAGTTGTTTTTAGATTGCAGTGTGTCTATATTAAACATATAATATTTTTTTTAGAAGTAACGTAGAATTAAATCAATCATTTGTAATGCCTACCGGTACTTTATTATTGAAAAATATAAGTAATTATGATGCGGGTAGTTATACTTGTGCGGCTCGTAACTATATTACTGATGAAATTAGAATGTTAGAACAAAAAACATTTTTAACAGTAACAAATACTGGCCAAATAGAAGAACCTAGATTTCTCACAAAACCTCCATCGAATTATACTGTAACTGCAGGTAAGAATAACTATTTAAATGTTACCAACATAATTTGTAGAATTCCAGGGAGTTTGAATTCATTGATTTCTTATTTTCATTTTAGGGAAATCGATACATTATTACTATAGAAATAATTTAAAAGCTATTAATTGCAATGTTATTCATATCGTGCGAATTAACAGATAGACATTTCTTAAATTAAATTTTGTTCAGATCTAGAAAATATCATAAACACATCTTTGGAAACAAAAGCTATTATTATTAGCTAAAACTAATAGATACAATAATAATTCTTATATCTCTATAGAAAATTGCAATTATAATACTGAAAAACGGCTTTCTTATTCAACTTTACCTTAAACATTTTAAAATTCTATAATTAATCGCTTTTCATGCTAGCATCTATAGTTGTAGATTGCCTAAATGAATTAGAAGAATCTAATATATTCATCCAGTATTCTTTCAATTGGAATCTTAATTTTAATGAGCGCCATCTTTAATTTGTGAAATGCTAAAAAATGAATTCAGAGAACAAAAAAAAAAAAATAATGCTATTTTTATTTGAACTTAGGTGAAGATGTTTTTATGGAATGCTCAGCAGTTGGAACTCCACCACCCAAAGTGATATGGTATAAGCTACGGGGAAATATCAATTCAGACAGATTTGAAATGCTACCCGGTGGCGTTTCAATAAAAAATATAAGTGCAAGTGATGAAGGTGTATATGTTTGTGTACATGGTAATTTAAAACACCATATATCGCTGTTATTTTATCAACGGCCCACAGTTAGTTTTCCAAAACTGTCTGATATCAAAGAGGGTCAAAATTTTGATTTTGAATGCGAAGTTGAGGGAACTCCAGATCCAATAGTTAGTTGGTTGATTAATGGCTACAGTGTATTAAATGATAGTAACATAGAGGTTGTGGGCAACAAAATATATTTTCGCCCAATTGAAAAAAGACATGCAGGAATCTTACAATGTTTAGCAAGTAACATTATTGGTGCCGATTATGCGCATATTTTCATACATATTTATCCCAAACCTGTGTATGGCGAAAGCACAACGTCAGCTACACCGCATGTACGGACGACTTCCAAAATAACAACAACAAGAAAAAGCACATTTATGGTGCCACCATCTAAACCGATCGTAACTCGAGTAGCTGATGAATCCGTGATGGTTCGCTGGTCAGTTCCTGAAAACAAAGGGCTTCCAATCCGGTTTTTCAAAGTACAGTATCGAGAATTAGGACCGGCGTCGCATAGTCGATTAAAAGGTTCACGATGGAAAACTACAAACGCGGATATATTACCGCATTTACGAAGTTATCAAGTAGAACATCTTAAACCGGACTACATTTACAAGTTTAGAATTGCGGCTGTGTACAGTAATGATGATAACAAAAATGGACCTAATTCTATTAAATTTCATTTGAAACGAGAGAATTTCTCTGAGAAAAATCCTCTGCCGGCACCAAGAATTACGCATACTGAAGCTTTGAGTTTTAATTCAATCAACATTTATTGGGAGGTTGGTATTTATTTTACTATTTTTAGTATTTTGCTTTAAGGTAAATTTCTAGTTGTATCATACGCAAGAAATAAATGTACACATTTACAATATTCGCAAGGTTGTTTACAGAATTTAACCGTAGGTTTTTATTTCTCGGTAATTTTTTTACATTTTTATTTAAATATGCCTTCCTAACTTTTCTTTAATATATCGATTTCAAATAGTTTTCGTCACTCCCGAAAATTTAGCACCCTAGATGATCGCATAGATCACCTAGTGAGTAAACAAGCTCTGAATTTAAGTGGGATCTCATAACATTTAAATATTATTAATAAATGTAATAAACTACTTGCGAGTGAATTACATAGCGCTTCAAATGTGTAAATAGAGCTAATTATTAGTCATTTCAGCGTTTACAATTTTTACCAGTTTAATAAATAATGCATCTGAATACAGATATAAAACGGATTAAAATGGGTATATACATTTATAATAAGCTATGTTTGTATTTATATGCATTTCATTATTGCAAGAGTTCATATGACTTTTATGTTAGTAGAGTTGGGCCTTGTTAATATATTAAACCGTATATACTTTTGTTGCAGTGTATTTCCAATTCAAATATAAGTGTGGATGGGTTCTACGTCAATTATCAACTCACCAACAGTGCTGGAGATTATTTCAAAGCAACAGTAGATGATGAACATGCACGCTCATATATAATAACTCATTTGCTATCTGATACTTCATATGATATTAAATTACAGAGTTATACCATTTCTGGAGTTAGTGAATTTAGTGCTGTTTTAAAACAAAAAACCTTACGTAAGACTTTTACTTTTATTATTAAAATAACATTATAAATTTTTATTATTATTTTTTTGTATAGGAGCGATTGCAGATACTTCTACAACACCTCCAATAACAACTCCATCTATAAAAGAAGAATCTGGTGGTCCTCCACAATTATATATTATTATTGGTGCAGCTATACTTGGAGTAGCAGTATTAGTAGGAGGAATACTCGTATTTGTTATATGCAAAAAGAAAAAGGAAAAAGATAATGATACAACACAAGGTATTTTACATTATAATGAATCCTCAATATTAATAATTTTATTAATAACATAGTCATCATACAAAACTATAGGCCATTTCATTTTAAATTTACACTGTGGGCTCTTATGGCGGACAGCCAAGCCTTCTCTATGCGCCTATGAGTAAAACAAGGATAGGTATATGCCAGGACCGTATTTAGTTTTAATTGAATTGAGAATACGTATTGTCATTAAATGTAAATTTGCAAGACATGGAAAATATTATGTGTCATTTGAATTGAAGCATGATGTTAATTTTGAAGTAAAAATTGCTTATTACATTTGGTAATTATTGTTCAAGTAGTCAGTACAATTA
>JADQWA010000168.1:191866-219304 GCA_018344505.1 Nebria ingens riversi | reverse complement strand
ACCAGTTACAAGAAAATTGCTATTTAAATTCTTACTTTTCTTATTTATATAGCCAGTTACGTAAGTATGGGCAATTCTATTTAATAAATCGTATCAACCATGCCTGGCAATTGTTTTACAGGGAAACAAAATAGACTAAAATATTTTGTCATTTAACATCTATTGTCATAAATAAATTTAGTGAAAAACGTTTCAACAGTTAGTATCATATTAACAATATTATATATAAATATTTTGTTAGGTTTTAAGTTCGTTTGAAAACTAAAAAACGTCCGGTCATTAATAATTTGTAATATAACGTAATGAATAATTATAGTTTCTTGAATGTTTAAAAATGTGTACTTAAGTATCCTTTCTATCTAAATAAAATATTCCTACTATGTATAAGAAAGTCCAGTGTAAGACACTGCAGATGTGTTTATAATATAATTGAAAATAAACTAAAACAAAAAGTATGATTGCTAAATTTTCTATTTTTAATAACTAAGCGTTTAGTAATGGTGGATTTATACAGTACATTTTAATTTAGATTTAATTTTGTTTTAATTTAGGAAGTAACGAAAAAGTGACGGATTTATACAGCATTTAATGTAAATAGCAGAGTGTTGCTTAACCCTACAATCTTTCGATAGCAGAATTACCAACGCGCCAGCCCGCCAGTAAGATAAATATTGATGTAATAAGAGTTTTCTGCCACTCCATTTGATTGAAATAGGCATAAAGTTGGGTATACATGCATGTATGTTTATATGTGTGCATGTAAGTTTTGTAAATTGTTGGTAAAATATTATTTTTCTGGGATATGTTGGCATTTATGATTACATATTAAGCATTTCTCGAGTTTACCCGATTTAGGGGAACTTATGAGCGCTTCGTTAATTTTCCGGGCATATTACTAGTCGGAGAATATTCCGCAATAGGAATATTCTTCATAGCACATTTATAACACACTTATAAACCATTAGAGAAAGTAAAATTCGATGACAATTTAATTAACTTTCATAGAAAGCTACTCCATCAGCTGTTTTAATCTGTACTTAAGCTTAAATATGTCCGCTGCTATTTATACTATTTTTCAAACTTCTTGACATTGTGTCTAATGGGGAACCGCGATGTCAAATTTACACCCATAAGAAGCAATGTGAAGGACGAACACTGAGATCATTTTTCTATCTTCGTTTAGCTTATAGGATGGTATATATGCATATATTACGAAACTGACGTAAGGATTTATAACCTCGGGTAAACACAAAACTAAAATTGTCAGCGTTACCAAAACAAATGAAATATTATTATTAATAACATTATTATTTTATGCTCAGTCAATAACTAAATCATTCAAATCATTTTTAGAAGAGTCATGCTAACGATTTTTTTCTAAATTATATTGGTAATAACATACATTTTTAATAATAAAATATTTCTCTATTAAATGATTGAGAACTATTGGCCAAAACTACATTGTATACTGTCTCACACTATATATACATACTGTCATATATTTGTGGTACGATACATGCTATAATGTACATATATACCAACTATAGTTATAAGTTAGAAAAGTGACAACGCTGTGCAGTTTTCGCCCATAACAAAAACATTGCCTATACCTACACCACATTGCCAAGACGTGTGAAAACTAGTATAGTTTAAGTATGACTTCATGTTTAGATTTGTAACGAGAAGGTTTATTTCTCAGCAATATATATATATATATATATATATATATATATATATATATATATATATATATATATATATATATATATATATATATATATATATATATATAATATATATATATATATATATATATATATATATATATATATATAATATATATATAATATATATATATATATATATATATAATATATATATATAATATATATATATATATATATATATATATATATATATATATATATATATATATTTTGGTTGATATAAAAGTCTATTTTAAGAAAACAATTTTATGCAATACAGGGTGTAAGTTTCGTGATACATTTTCGTTATATAACTTTTGCATAATTAGTTTTGAGAAAAAACAATCTTGAAGTTATAATACTAATGCACGTTACAAAAACAAAATACACGTAATAATATTCGTCACGCATGACCTCTGAGTAGTTATTTATTAATTTCTTTTAAAAAATAAGTTTATTTAAATAAATAAATTTATGGAATGTATTTTTTTTAATATACAAAATTGGCAATTAATTAAAATGCAGTTTATTTTATTAAATTAGCTAAATATCATTTTTAAAAAAAAGGGGAGCAGCAAGCACCAACGCTTCCAGCTCACTAGAATTATAAACGAGAATTTAAATGTTTAAAATTCAATATTAATTAATAAGATGGCACCATATTAATAACATTGCAATAGATTCCATTGTAGCTTTCAAATATAAGAAAATTAGTATAAAATAGTCGAGGTTTAATCAAAGATATTTTTTTTTCAATATTACATTAAACATTTATAGGCTAATTTTACATGGCACAACATATATGCCACCAGTGGGCGTACTTCTTAATTTTAACTCGGTTGACTCGTGAATTTGCGGAGGAGTGAAGGAGGGGGGGCAATACATGAGATTAGAGATAGAAGATGGTGTTTTTACATATCACAGAGGAGTTTTAATCATAGCTGTACAGTAGAACTCGGATATATTTATATATATATATATATATATATATATATATATATATATATATATATATATATATATATTTCCGGAACCGAAAATATTTGTTCGTTAATTGCAGAAGCAAACTTTAGGGGGTGGTGAATGTCTCGTTAGATAAATTAGTTTCGTTATACTAGAGTTCTTGTTTTTTATGTGTAACCGAGTTCTAGTGTAGTTATAAATACTTAGGCGGGCGATGATTTTAGAAATGTGACGATTGTCACTGTTGCAAGCGGTCGAATGCGTATCGGTGTTTGATGCGAGGCAAAGCGATCCAACCGCTGCTGCGTCGTCACCGTGAATCTTCTTGGATCATAATCTGAAAAAAAAAAAAACAACCATCACATTTTAATCGAATCAAATTGTTTTTGATTTAATTAAACCGGTTTTGAAACAATAAGGAAGATGTCGTTTTTAATTTTTTTAATGCAAGTTTATAAAATTCTAGAATCACCGTATTTTAAAAATTTTTTATAGCCTTTAGTTTCGGAGATATGAATTTTTAAAAGTATTCGCGCCCAGCGAGAATGACGTCATTCTCCCTTAGTCTTTATTTTTTGTCAAGATTAGGACATTGCAAGTAGATAATGGGCTTATTTTATTACTAGATGTTGGCTCACATTACTAACCATTCCTGTTTTGTGTTTTGATCTCTCATTTGACTTTTCTAGTTTTCTTTATACGTTTTTAAACTTTTCAATACGCTTTATTTGTTCAAATCAGTCTTTTTCAAGACTACTGTGTATCAGTTTTATTTACGAACGAGGTGAAACTTATTAAAAATGACCTAATACCACACTAACAAATTTATTTCTTTATTTTTAGTTGATTGGCAACATTGTTAAATGGACAGGGACGCGAAAAATTCAAACAGCTAGTGTTAATAAATATTTAATCTAACCTTTTTAAAATAATTTTATGCGTTATAATAATAGTACAAAATAATTATGTATATGTTCTTTACGTCATAGCAAAAGTATGCATCTTCCCTATTATGGCAAAAGTCTATTTTTACTTTCGTATATCATGTTGTCTGTTTATCTGTACGGTATAGCCAGTTTTTTTTGTAAAATTACAGCATTTGGCTTATAAGGAATCATGTTGCTCTCACTTATGAAGTGTTCTACTATCTTCCTCAAGCAATAGATGGTGCTTATATTAGGTTAGTGTGAGCAATACGGTACATAATAAAACTAACGCTGTATTCTTACAAAAAAATAAACTATATCTCTGTATGGACTGCATTTTTGTATCTAATATATTTGTGTGTCTGCAAATTTGCACTATGGACGTTTGTCATGTCTCGGTCGCTCGTAAGATCAAAATGTGTCGCTCTTTCTACTCTGAAGATACTAAACGAATATTATATATATATATATATATATATATATATATATATATATATATATATATATATATAAATTTGGTATACTTAATGTATGAATATACAATTCATACCGCTCGCATTTTAAATCTGCTAGGCTCGTTATTTCTGTATGTATATATGTGTTTCTTTATAATAATGTTTGTTAGCCTGTATGTATTTCTCTATATTTGTGTGTTTGCGTATGTGTATCTGTGTTTACAGTTTATACTACGTGTTTGTGTACACAAATGTGTAACTCTATATCGGTATTTATGTGTATTCATATATATGTTTGTATTATTCCTTTTTTTTTATATCTGTGTATGTAGTGTGAGTTAAACACAGATAAATTTAACATTGAAATATTATTTTTTAGATGTTTTAAATTTAAATGCGCTGATATTGTTATTTGCAACAATTGACTTACCGGAAATGTTACTTTATGCAAGGTCATTTACAGTTGTATCTATTTACATACAAGCAAAATTATGCGTTCATTTGAAAATGTACTTATTAAGTAAATAATAGACTACTATTTTCTTCAATATATATTTGATTTTTATTTATATAATTATTTCCAGTTTTGCTATTATAGTTATTTGACATATGTACTTATATTTATTTAAACAAAAAGAACAAATATATGTAAGCGCTGTGTTATGGGACGGTGACATACAACATATATATATATATATATATATATATATATATATATATATATATATATATATATATAAAAACGTAAACTTTCACCATTTGTCCCTTACTTCTCATTGTCCATTTTATCCTTAGAAAGAAATACCAACCAATGATATTTCAGAAATAGTTGATAAAAGCCAGAGACCATTTTTCTCAACAACAGTATAGTTTAGCATCTCAAACAAGAAACTTTACATAGATCTCTCTAACATAACTTAAAGTAATATTGTACTTGTAAGAAAAATAAGAAATATAATTATTTAATCGTTAAATAAATACAACAGTAATTAATAAACATTAAGTGTTGAATCCATCAAAGGGTGTAGATTTTGTCACCTTGGACCCGTTCTAATCGGTTCTCTCCTAACAAAATCTGGTGTCAGAAGTGTGGGATAAACTTTCGTTATTGTGGTCGTCGTTATCAAATTCAATTCGACAATTGGCCAAACGAAGATATGGTTCAACGGGTTGTTTTAATTCTGTAAGTACATATAGTCTCTATTTTCGAAACAGCAATATTCCTTTATTCTTATTTCATCTTATTCCTTAAAACATAATTCACAATGTCTCACGCAAATCAAAACACTGGTAATCAGGTCGATTCCGGTACAAGGGAAATCATTCCACTAACCATTTTACTAAAATTTATTAAACCATATAATGGCGATAGAACTAAATTAAGTCCATTTCTAACAAATTGCGACAGAGCAATGAATTTAGCTTCCACCGAACAACAAAACGTCATTTTTGCATATATACAAGCTCAGTTAGAAGATAAAGCAGAAGCCGCATGCGTAAACCATATTTTTAGTAATTACGATAAATTGAAAACATTTTTAAAGTCAATGTATAGCGAGAAAAAACATTACAGTCACTTACTAATAGAATTGCAACAATGTCGACAAACACAGACGGAATCTGTATCACAATACATGTTTAGAATAGAATCTTGTCTGAAACGTTTGTTATCTGTAACACAGCAAAACAATGTAGATAACGCAGAATTAGTTGGAAAGATTTCCGCAATGAATGACTTAGCTTTGCATACCTACATCTTAGGCATTTCAGCTCCTATCGGACAAATATTAAGGTCACGTGAAATTAAAGACCTTAATGAAGCGTTTTCAGTTTCTTTAGAAGAAGAAAAGATTTTAAATTTAATGAAGGTAAATAATTCACGAATTAATTGCAATATTTGTCACAAAACAAATCACACAACTTCACAATGTAACAAAAACAATAATAGACAGATTAGTTTTCTTAATAATCAAACAAACCCTAATAATAGTCATCGGTCTCAATCTAAACCTTCCCATATAAATAATTATCAACCTCAGAAATCTAATGCATACGATCCATCAAAAACTTGCAATTACTGTAAAAAGATCGGACACGTAATCGATGAATGCAGAAAACGCGAATATAACAATAAAATGCGAAACCAAAATACAAGCACAAACTCTTCACAATATCCAAATCAAAAATATAGAAATCCAAATTCTCAGAATATCAGGCATTTAAACTCCAACGGGCCCTCGACTTCCAACATCGAGTAAGAGGAGTTTGCCCAAATTCAGATGATCTACGAAATAAATCTAAAGTTAATCATTCAAATATGCCAAATGCTAACTCAAAAATAAAAATCGAACATAAATCAATATACCAGAATAATCAAACAATAATTTCACAAGATCAGAGTGTGCACAAACCATCAATATCTAAATCCATAATATGTGAAAATAAAACTATACAAATGAATTCGATAAATGAAAATACTACGTATGTAACTACCGAAATCAAAGACACACGTTTACGGAAATCAGAATTAAAATTACTTTTAGATACAGGCGCAAATATCTCTATATTAAAATCACAACTACTCCACTCGCCATGTAATCTCGACCAATCAAATATCTTGTTACTTAAGGGCATAAATTTAACGCAACAGTGTATTTCAACTGTCGGTTCGTTAAAGTTAAAACTCAGAAACTACCAACAAGAATTTCATATCATTCACGAAACCTCAAATATACCATTCGACGGAATATTGGGTAACGATTTTCTTAAACAGACAAATTGTTCTATTGATTACAAAAGTAATACAATAACTTTAGAAAATGCTGAAATCCTTAAAATTTATCAAAAATCCGAACATTCTACTATTTTCTCACTAACACCTAGATCCGAAACATTTCTGAAAATAGAAATTTTAAATCCTGAAATAAAAGAAGGTATCACCCCAGAAACTAAATTAATAGAGAACGTCTATCTTAGTAAATCTATAACATCAGTCGACGAAAACAATAAAGCCCTCATTTCATTATTAAATACCTCTGAACGATCAATTCAAATCAATGAGTTTAAATTAAAATTGGAGAAACTTCCTTCTGATACACAAATCTTCGCATTTCAAAATCACGAAAAACATATAATCACAAATCGAAATGAATTATTAGATAAAGAACTTAGAACTAATCATCTTAATAACGAAGAAAAAACTTCCTTGCATTCTCTTCATGAATATAATCACATTTTTCATTTGAATGGAGATCAATTAACTTGTACAAATTCAATCGAACATGAAATAACTACCACCTCAAATATTCCAATATTCACGAAAACCTACCGTTATCCCGAAATACACAAACAGGAAGTAAACAAACAAATTGAAAGTATGTTAGAACAAAATATAGTTAAACCATCTACCAGCCCTTGGTCTTCACCCCTTGGGTAGTTCCAAAAAAAATCGATGCTTCTGGAACAAAAAAATGGCGCATCGTAATTGATTATAGGAAATTGAACGATATCACTATAGGTGACGCCTATCCAATTCCTAACATATCCGACATACTAGATCAATTAGGTCATGCACAGTACTTCACAACATTAGATCTAGCTTCCGGTTTTCATCAAATACCGATGAAACCTGAAGATTCTGATAAAACTGCATTTTCAACTCCTCTCGGGCACTACCAATTTACACGAATGCCTTTCGGTTTAAAAACGCACCTGCTAGTTTCCAAAGGCTCATGAATAATGTTCTATCAGGTTTACAAGGAATCAAGTGTTTTGTTTATCTAGATGATATTGTAGTTTACGGCAGTTCATTAGAGAATCATCAACAAAAACTTAAACAAATATTTCAAAGACTCTCAGATCATAAATTAAAATTACAACCCGACAAATGTGAATTCTTAAGACATGAAGTAGCTTACCTTGGTCACGTAATTTCAAAAGACGGAGTAAAACCAAACCCAGACAAGATCAATGCAATAAAAATCTATCCAACTCCAAAAAATTGTAAAGATATAAAAGCATTTCTAGGGCTCACTGGGTATTACCGCAAATTTATAACCGAATTTTCTAAATTATCTCAACCACTCACAAAACTTTTAAAGAAAGACGCTGTATTTCATTGGACTGAATTACAAGAAAACGCATTCCAATCACTAAAATCAAAATTAACTTGTTATCCAATACTCCAGTACCCAGATTTTAATAAAACTTTCAAATTAACAACTGATGCATCCAATTTTGCAATTGGAGCAATTTTATCGCAGGACAGTAATTCTAACGATTTACCTATTGCATTTGCCTCACGAACTTTAAACAAAGCAGAGCAAAACTACACCACCACCGAGCGAGAACTTTTAGCTATAGTTTGGGCAACCAAACATTTCCGACCGTACCTCTATGGACGTACCTTCGATATAATAACAGACCATCGACCTCTGACCTGGCTCTTCAATGTCAAAGATCCAGGGTCTCGACTTGTTAGATGGCGACTTAAATTAGACGAATATGATTATAAAATTATTTATAAGCAAGGTTCACTAAATACAAATGCCGACGCTCTCTCACGAATCCATATCGAAAATGTAAATATAATCAGAGCAAAACATACTTTCGACGAATATATAAAAGCCATAAACACCGATCAAAATTTTCATGATAATCCTAATATAAAAATTTCTTCTTTTAATATATATGACAAATTAAAGAATTTTGCATATTTCATATCACTCGATTTAGACGAATCAAATCCGCACTTAATTAACTTCCTAGATCTAAGTGACAACCGACAAATTTTACAGAAACAGAGTCACGAATTAAATACTGTTATTCTATCAAAAAACATCAATAATAACTCCAAAATATTTCATTGCGTCAGCAAATTAAATCATTTCGACAAACATAGTTATCAAGAATTATTTTACACCATACAAAATTTAAGAGAAGCACTAACTTTAGACCAACAAGAATCAATTAATATTATATCACCTAAAGATGATTATAGTAACATAAAACTTGACAAGCTATTTAATATAATTCAATTTATTTTTCACAAGACCAAAATAAACGTGAACCTTTGTTCAATTGAAATCACGACTCCAAATGACGAAGAAATAAATCAAATATTATATGACAATCACAATACAATAGTTGGCGGACATAACGGTTATCATCGTATGTATAATAAATTAAAAAACAATTATATATGGACAAACATGTCAAAAGATATTAAAAGTTATATAAAAATATGCCCTTCATGCCAGAAAAATAAAACACAAAGAAGTACATTTAAAGCTCCAATGGAAATTACGTCTACTTCTGATAAACCCTTTCAAAGATTAGCACTCGATATAGTAGGTCCATTAGAATTGACCGAAAACGGTAATAGATTTGTATTAACTCTTCAAGATGACCTTACCAAATATTCACAAGCTTTCCCATTACCAAATCACGAAGCATCTACCGTCGCAAGAAGTTTAATAAAATTTATTTCATTCATGGGAACACCAAGTTCCATTCTAACCGATCAAGGTTCAGAATTTTGTTCTAATTTACTAAAAGAAGTATCAAAATTATTCAGAATCAAACAAATACATACCACTGCATATAGACCGCAGAGTAACGGAGCTTTAGAACGATCACATGCCACTCTAAAAGACGAAAAAATTAATAATCCCATTTATAAAGAAGGCGACGACAAAATTCTACTAAAAAACGAGCTAAAACGATCTCTGTCTCCCAATTATAAAGGCCCATATACCGTAATAAAAATCTTGAAAAATCCAAACCTTCTAATATCTATCGGACGTCGCACTATTAAAGTGCATAAAAATAGATTAAAGCCATATTTCGAATAAGACAAATATTTAATTTTTCTAGACTTGCCTCCTTTGGATTCGGACTCATCAACAGTTCTCCGAAATTTACAACTACACCTATCAGTAAAGGAAGCGGGCTGTATTATGACACGATAGGCAACGTCAAATTTTATTCGGATTATTGGAAACTAATTACATACAATAACATATCATTTCTTCAAGATAAACTCAATCTCCTAATTAACATACAACTACGCACTAAATCCTATTGCGATAAATTAGACAAATCTATTTGTCTAAACGAATTGGAAGTCATTGAAAGACTCACTTTGAATGTTCAACACAAAATGAATACAATCTCACACCTAACATCCAATAGTCGTATTAAACGCGGTTGGATAAACGGAATAGGTACTCTTTTTAAAACTATTTTTGGAACCTTAGATGCGAATGATGCAACTTATTACGATGAATCTATTAATAAAGTAACACAAGATGACAATAATATGCAATTATTAATGAAAGATCAAGTTCAAGTAATTAAAACAACCATTACTAACTTTAACAATTCTATTCAAACTTTAAAAGCAACTGAAAATATTTTAAACGACAATACAATGAAATTAAAAACATTTATGAGCTCTACAGATGGCAGGTTGCGAACTAACGAGTTAAAATTGGTAATATTAGAACAAATCTCATTAATGAATAGTATAGGACACACGTTACTCATAGAAGTAGACGAAACTATTGATTCGATTTTATTTGCAAAACGTTCAGTTCTTCACCCTTCTGTAATTTCACCTACAGACATATATTTAGAACTAGAAAAAGAGTTTAAAAGTATACCCAATGGAAAAGAATTCCCCTTGCCTATTAGTATGGGAAATATCCATGCACTCATTGATTTAGCAACCTTAGACGTGTTTTTCATAAACAACAATTTAATTTTCAAAATAAACTTACCAATTGTAAATAATTTATTTTATATTTTATATCATATAATCCCATTACCAATACCTCATCCTGGAACCAGTACTTTTGCATTCATACAACCCAATATACCCTATATTGCTGTCTCGAATAATCGACTACTGTACGTTCCAATGCAGAATTTAGATGAATGTGAAACACTCACTAATGAACATTACATCTGCAACAACCATATTCAATATTCCACGTTACAAACTCCTATATGTGAAAGTCTTCTTTTAACTACACTAATTGAAGTTGTTCCAAATCTTGCAACACCAAATTGGTCCACGGAACTCTTGAATTATGGCAAGATCTGAAGAATAATAAATGGATCTATATCTACACTAATCCTGTCGATTGCAAGAATGAAGAACTCCAAGACGGCGAATTATCGAAAACCGGCATACTACATCTAAGTCCTGAATGCAAGGCCTATGCAGGACTCATTCAATTGATTGCTAAAACAGAATATGTCTCAAATTATTCTACTCCAAAACAAAATTTAAACATCATAGAAGACGACTGTTGTTTATCAAGTAAACTAAACAAATCCGAAGACATCAATCTCTCTCCCATCCATCTCACGAACATGCGACTCGATGATCTGAAGTTAGCTTCGCATAAACTCGACCAGTTCAACGAAGAAATCACGAAAATGCACTCAAAACCTTATATAGTTCGCTACCCTTCATTATTTCAAAATATAATCAGCGGAATCACAGCGCTGGTAGCCTTCTACATCGTATATAGAATTGGAAGATACTGCATTAGAAGATACCCGAGATCAACGCCTACTGGTATCTGCATACGGATTTTTAATCAGTGTAACACACGTAGTCAACGCAACAACCACATTTCAACCGACATGCAAATGAGCACCCTGGCAGATGCTGAAGAATATCACGACGGAGAAATTATACCAGTTTCTGTTCCAGCCGATTTTCCATCCACACGGATTAACCCTGTTAAAATTTCTAGCCGCCGATCAACAAATGATTCAAATTCCCGCTACAATCTAGAAAATTAATAATAACCAAAAACTTATATGTACACCCCTTTTCTTAACAATTTTAACTTGTCTTTACATCCTTCGTTTAAGAGGGGAGGTGTTATGGGACAGCCATAACGTAGTTCTAAGTTAGATTTAACAAAATTTAAACATGTATTACATTATTTGTATTTTTATTATTTGTATTTCGTAAGTTACCATTTTTAATATTTCAAGGATATCCTTCTCTAAAAAGGAAACCTTTTTACTATTTTATTATTTTGACACGAAAATTATATGTTACTTTAAGTACCGAAACGACACCCTAAAATTGTATCCTCCATAAAACTAAAACCTTAATTCCCAGAACTTAAATTGTAAAAACGTAAACTTTCACCATTTGTCCCTTACTTCTCATTGTCCATTTTATCCTTAGAAAGAAATACCAACCAATGATATTTCAGAATAGTTGATAAAAGCCAGAGACCATTTTTCTCAACAACAGTATAGTTTAGCATCTCAAACAAGAAACTTTACATAGATCTCTCTAACATAACTTAAAGTAATATTGTACTTGTAAGAAAAATAAGAAATATAATTATTTAATCGTTAAATAAATACAACAGTAATTAATAAACATTAAGTGTTGAATCCATCAAAGGGTGTAGATTTTGTCACCTTGGACCCGTTCTAATCGGTTCTCTCCTAACAGCTGTTCGGTGACTTATACAACATATATATATATATATATATATATATATATATATATATATATATATATAAAAAGAAAAGAAAATTGCATCTTACCTCACTTAGTATTGCCCAATTATCACTTTCGCTATGCACATTCAGCCGCAGTATTTTGACTTGGCCCACATTTTCATCCACTGAACCGTCTGCTATGCCTGTTCCATCAAATTTCCCTGAAAAACATAAATCATTTTTTCTCAATTATTTTCTACTTAGGTCAATGACTTCTATATATTAATTAATATTAATTATTGTGGAATTAAGATTAATTAGTTTTAATCATTGAGTATAAATGAGCGAAAGAAAGGTTATGTGCAAACGGAATAGAATAACGTTTATGAACAAATTGATACTAAATTTGAAATTAGTTGACAATGTATCTGAGTTTAAATTAAAATACTTTTTTTGACATGCATTGTTTTAATAGGTTATAAAAATACAACGTTTCAGCTACTGTATCTGCAGCCATCTTCAGGTGTGAACTGATTGTAGCCGAAACGTTGTATTTTTATAATCAATAAAGACAATGCATGTCTAAAAAAAGTGTTTTAATTTAAAGAACTTGAATTTCCGAATGAAGCAGTTTCTACGGAAACATAAGTTGAATGGCGAAAGATTGTCAAGATGGCAAAGCTTGAATTACATTATCCAAATTTCATACTAGAAACTAGTACAAGTTTAAATACTAGAATCTAATATGAAAAAAGTTTAATGTAAACTAGTAAAAATCTCATCAAAGTTTGTGTACTAGATACTTTTTACAAACTAGGTTCGGACCTATTTTGCTTCCAAGTTAGATACTTTGACATGCGCACTAAGCACTATTGTGGAAGGTACCAGCATCGGAATTAAATACGCGTAGACGATCACGGCACACTACGCATTGACATTTAATAATATTTGGGTTTGTTGTGGTTTTTTTTCTCGCTTCTTGAATTTCTACGACTCATTTAATAACAAAACATACAAAATCTAACCCATAAAAGATTGCGCTGTCAGATGTCACAAAATACAATTCTGTCACTTTACTTTACTATTTTGTAGTCAAGTTTCATACTCGATTCTAGTATTAAAACTTATACTACTTCCTAGTATGAATAAAGTATAATGTAAATGTCTGAGTATTTTTAAATCAAGTTATTTGTTATTAAACGAATAAATAATGTTCAACAATTAAATGAATTTATATATATAAAATACAATATCTTGAATATTCCATGGTTTATATAATACTATCGGTTGTATAACACTTTACAGCTAAGAAAATTAATAGATCTTACCCACAATAATGTATCCATCGTTTGTAATATTCATACTTCTGGTAATATGATTGTGCATAACGGGCATAACTTCCACCGTCGTATTGTACAACTTATCTGAAGGATGTTCAGCGTTGCCACTCCTGAAAAGGAATCTGAAACATTTCAGCCTAATTTACAACCTGCTCCGTGTGTACACCTGAAATCTCATTTACAAAATAAAATTACACGTCAGCTTTTTGAGAATTTATTTCCAGCGAATATTTGACATACTTCCCAAATAAAGTGATTTATATTTCGAAAAATAGAACTTATTACACCAATATATCGTTTTTAAATTGAATATTGTTCTTGATATATGAAACTTGTGTAACTTATGCCTATATGGTTCAATATATTTAATATATATATATATATATATATATATATATATTATATATATATATATATATATATATATATATATATTTATATATATATTTATATATATATATATATATATATATATATATATATATATATATATATATATATATATATATATATATGTATATGTATATGTTCATTTTGGAACAGAACTTTTTATCAATATCGGTTTGCGGTGTAGCAACACATCGATGATGAAACATATTGCGTACGACATTCAATTCGTAGGATATTTTCGAGGTATTACCACGAAATGGGTGCGAAACGACAGCGTATATTTGAAATTACGTCAATAACGCAACAAGCCCGATCTCATGCAATGCTACAACTGGATAAAACATTTATTGTATATATTTAATTCTAATTTTCCAAATAACCACTATACCTATATATACATAAACTATATACAATAAAATATATATACAACATTATGTACTAGAGTAGGGAAGATGCATACTTTTGCTATGATGAAAAGAACATATACATAATTATTTTGTACTATTATTATTAGTATATAATGCATAAAATTACTTTAAAACGTTTACATTAAATATTTGTTCACATTTGCCAGTTAACACCAGATTTTTGAATTTTTCGCTTCCCCTCTCATCTAACAATGTTGCCAAGCAAGTAAAAAAAGAAATCATTTTGTTAGTATTAGGTCATTTTAACACGTTTCACCTCGTTCGTAAACAAAAACTGATATAAGAAGTGGTCTTGAAAAAGACTGATTTGAAAAAATAAAGCGTATTGAAAAGTATACAGAAAACTAAAAAAGTCAGATGACAGATCAGAACACAAAACAGCAATGGCTGACAATGTGCGCTAACATCTAGTAATAAAATAACCCCATTATCTACTTGCAATGACCTAATCTTGACAAATAGGAGAATGACGTCATTCTCTCTGGGCGCGAATACTTTTCATTATATACATTTCAATACATTTCTCCGAAACTAGAGGCTTTAAAATAAAATATACGGAGATTCTAGAAATTTAAAAACTTGTATAAAAAAATTAAAACGACACGTGCATCTTCTCTATTATTAGTATATAACGCAAACATATATAGGCGAATTCACATAAGAAGAACATTTTTGTAGCATGAATCATACACTTTGTACATATATATAATCATATGAAGTGTAGTGATGATTCATGCTACAAAAATGTTCTTATGTGAATTCGTCTATACACTTACATTACCTAAATATTTATTTATTTTTGAAATTTCTAACTAGATTTTTGAATATTTCAATACTTTCTACTATTGTTGCTAATAAAAAATAAATAAAACAGTTTGTTAGTGTGGTTTGATTGACTGCTTCTGACAAGATTCAGAATTTAAGCTAATGGAATAGAAGGACTAACAGATCTGTACTTCGTTTATCATAATTGTAGTTGTCAATGTATGCGTTTGGTTCATATATATTAAGTAGGGAACAAAATTACAAACCACAGTACATAAAACACATAAATTTATAAAATATTAACATTTCATTAATAAATCAACTCGCAGTGCACGTCCGGACACGCAACTGAAAGTACGTTTTTCCCCTTCGAAGATTTATTTAGATAAAATCCAGTATTGCTGTTTATTATTAACGATATAGAAATTGTTGAATATTATATGTAATTAGACACTTCTTAGGCACTAATGTAAACATAACCAATAAATGAAAACAACTGTTTTTTGTTTACAAAGACCTTGGTGCATTAGATCTCAATTTTACCGCCAGAGGCTATGCGTTCGCTTAAATCGCGAATAGTTTTCGGTCTATTTACTTTTTAGGCAATTTTGTTGTACCTTGTCGCTCTTACTAACATAGCATAAGCGCCATCCTTTGTTTGAGAAGATGGCGCAACACTACATAAGTGAGAGCGACAAGGTACAAGAACTAACTTACGAAAAGCAGACTATAGTAGTGTTGTAAATTAACCTTGAAAGACCTTACGTCACAATTCCTAAGCGATAAGTATTGATTAACGGTAACGGTTAAGAAATAAAAGACATAAGCGGTAGTTTGAAAAAATGATTTAAACTATTTATAAAAAAAATGGAATCTTGCATATTGAACAATTAAAAATAGAATTAGAAGTATTATTAAAGCTAATGTTTATCTAAATGTATTTGTTTTAAAATTAAAATATATTCAGAAATTGAAATAGGGAATCTTTATGAATTTTTTTTCTATTAGTAAACAATTTTCTAAGCCTGCCACTTTTTTCTTTTTTTTTTTCGTAGTACGCTTAGTTCTAGAGTTATGATTTTTCTAATTGTCGCGCTTCCAGAGGTTGTGACGTCATGATCCTTTTGATAAGCTTAGTTCCAAGCCCATTAAGTTGGGTATACTGTTTAAGGTCGGTAGGCGAGAGTGGCTTTGCTTGCGCACTATGCGCGCAACCAATCACAAACCTTACACTCTAAACAATATACTGACCGAAACGCCAGAAAGAATTAAAATAAGAAATATGAGATTTTAGCTGCGTTCTTTTGTCGCTACTTGAGATAGTATAATATAGTTTTACTGTTATTTTATACTATTTTATTGTATATTATTATTATAGTTCGTGATATCTGCTTAAGGTTTCTATCAACTGGATAGCCAATAGATGCGTTTAGTAGTTTTTTCGTATTTATTACAATTAGTAGCGCGTAAACGAACGCATACATTATTATTCCCAATTATAGTGAGGGGGCGGGGCCATAATTCTAGTGAGAAATATTGTAAATGTAGTTCCGAATGAGTAAACTGAATAAATATTAAAGTCGGGCCTTTTTAAGTGAACTGATGTGTTATATATAATTAATAATAGCACAAAATAATAGTGTATAGGTTCATTCCTACGTAATTTATTCCCCATTGAACATTTGTTACCAAAACATCAAAACAAGCGTATATATTTTAAACAAACCACATATATGATTTATGATTTCCTGTTCATGACAATCTAAATATACTAATTGGGGTATATGTTTAATCATTTATCATTTAGTTGAGCGGTATTTGTGAACCTTATATGCCGTAAGCCGACTTTACATTGAACAACAGCTATGAATTCATAAATAAACACGAGTTTCTGAAACGTCGGTTCAATACTTCTTATCACACCTTTGTAGCCGCACGCGTTTCAAAATCGTTCCGAAACCGCAAATAACCTCAAAGTTTACCGGGTATTAAGTGTAAAACCTCTTAGAGCTACCTTCACATCACATACCTTTTCATGACGATCGGTGAGCTGAATTTGAACATCAGGTGATCACCAGGTTGGGGAAGCAACCCCCAGAAGAACGTTTCCCCTGCGTAGGCGCGCGATAACGTATAGTACTTGTAGGCTTTGATACCCGATTCGATCACAGCTTCGGGGTTACTGTGAGGGAAGTATAGTGGGACTTTTCCGAATTGTTTATCCTGGAAATTAGAGTCGATTTTGTTTTATGAGCTTGTTTTATATTTAGGGTGATGTGTGTGAACTGGGTTAAAACATTCAATTTGTAAGGTTTTGTTTAATACATTTTTGTAAAATATTCTTGAGATTTTTATTTCTTTGAAATGTGTAGAATAAAAATAAATATTTGGTACCTTTAATTTTTGCACTTTTCCCTTTAGCGAAGAATGTGTTCCAATATGTTGAAATAGTGAAGGTTTATAATGAATCCATAATAGATCTTTGTCTTTCTTGCAATGTTTCTGTAACAAATATTTAAAAAAACTGTAAATATACGAATTTTATTTGAAAAACATTACGATATTGTACGAAAACGTCTTAAAATCTAAATTTATATATATATATATATATATATATATATATATATATATATATATATATATATATATATATATACATATATATATATATATATATATATAATATATATATATATATATATATATATATATATATATATATATATACATATATATATATATATATATATATATATATATATATATATATATATATATATATATATATATATATAAAAACTTCATAGAACTAATTAATTCATGGTTTAATTTAATCTAAGCCTTACGACACACATGAATTTTTTTTTTTAGTACCACTAAGAGACGCACTGACAAATCTGACCTTCGCTTCTCATAGGTTGTAATTGTGAATTTATGCGTTTGTTTAGTATATATTAAGATATTAAGTAAACAAAACCACAATAGATGAAACAACTAAATATTTATTAAATCTTCACATTTTATTAACAAAACACCTCAAGGTGCTTGTCCAGGCCACTGAAATATATAATAACTGGAACGGCTACTGACGTGCTCGCTGCGAGCCGAGAGAGAATCACAGGGGGGTATAGCTCTCTCTGTCGGTACAGTCCGCTTGGCAAGTAAAACAGTACTTAGAAATAGGTGATTTGTTAACGAAGGAGTTCTACAAAAAAATTATGTTTAAAATGTTTCTTCATTTTATTTTTTCCAAGCGAAGCACATATTTCCAGAGTGCTATTTTTCACTTATAAAACTTTCTAACGAAACTGTAAATTACGTGGGTTAGTCACTAATACGCATGCGCAGAAGTGTGGGAAAGAGAAACAAGTCCCCTCCTATATCATGCTATCTCTACCCGTTTTACATTCGGGATGGGTAGGCCTGGCAGTGCCTCTTCCAGTTATTATATATTTATGTGATACAGGCACGCAACAAAAAGTACGATTTTTTTCCTTCGAAGATCTATTTAAGCAAAATTCATTATTGGTATTTAATATTAACTACAGAAAATATTTAAGTTTATATGCAATAAGACACTTCTTAGACACTAATATAGAAATAACTTATAAATGAAAACAGCTGTTTTTTGTTTACAACAGCCTTGACGCGTTAGTTCTCAATTTTGCTGCTAGAGCTACGCGTTAGCTTGAATCGCGAATATATGTATATTAATTCGTTTTTTAGACTAATCAAAATCGGTTAGGATAGAGTTGAAGGGCAAAAGATTATTGAAATACAAATGGAGGTAAAGGGTTTTTTGCCACCCCATTTAATGGGAATAGGTATGAAGTTATGTATATATATATATATACATAACTTCATACCTATTCCCATTAAATGGGGTGGCAAAAAACCCTTTACCTCCATTTGTATTTCAATAATCTTTTGCCCTTCAACTTTATCCTAATCGATTTTGATTAGTCTAAGAAACGAATTAATATATATATATATATATATATATATATATATATATATATATATATATATATATATATTGTTACGTGCCAAATGGCCTCGCGACAAAATCCTCGCGTGGACGGAGGGTTGCCGGCTTCTCAGTGGAGAAGGGGTGGGTTACCAAAAAAAGTATTAGAAAAGAGGGCGCCACGCAATTCAAACGCTGGGCTCCCCCGCCCGACCAAATTACGAAAGTCCGCGAGACAGTTGTCGCTCGATCTTAGCGCCAATCGGAAGTCGCTTCCGCGACACTAACAGTGCGGCAACCTAACAAAAGAAAACCTGAAACTGAGCAAGTGGTTGTAGGTCAACGAGTAAGTACAGTGAACAGTTATTAGAAAATGAGTTTATTGAGCTTCGCCATCCTCTACAGGAGATATATTTTAACAATTCCGAACAGAATGAAGCTAAATTGACTTGTGCCACGCAGGGCAACGAAACTGGTCGGTGGCACGTCCGTGCTTCTGCGCCAGCACCTGGCATCAGTAGGTAACGCCGTGGATGTTCGCGACTAGCAAATTGCGCGTCAGTTTTACCGGGACTAGCTGCTAAATGTTATCACTTGCGCTGATACTAAATCTGCCTGTGATTTACCTAGCGGATTGACATTGGTACAATAACTTAATCCTACACCCTAAGTTGATCAACCTGGTTTACATATGCGGGCAAATCACATGCGTAAGCTATTCACAGCCCAAGATCCCATGAGATAAGACTGGGGAATTGCCTAAGTTCTAATGTAAATAAATCATAAACGACAACAAAATCGTAGCTTGACTAATAGCGAACATCTACGTTTACAGCTCCGCTAATGCGCACCGGAACCTTAAGCCGGAAATTGTCATGCGCGTAAGCGATACACATGCGCAATGCACTTACTATAAAAATTACTAATGTTAACTAATGTACTCGTGCACTTAACAAAATCACTCAATAAAGTCAATCTTTGAAATAATTTTAAATGTACAAAACCCACTAAATTATGCTCACTACTTAAATCCTACTGTACTTATCTTGTCGCTCCACTGCACTCAACTACCCACGGTCACCTTGACTTAACAAAAGATGGACGTCAAGGGCATCCGACACGATGATGAAAGTGAAGAAAATGAACGGGAACACGATCTGGTCGAGGACTTCCACGAAGGGTGGGTCCACGAACGGTGTTGCCTTCCGTCAAAAAAGGAAATGCTGGTTGCGATGTGTGGAGAGGAGTATCACAAAAAGTTCGAGAAACCACTAATCCCTTTGCAGGTGATCGGTCGAAGAAAAAGAGAAAAATACGCAAATGCGACACACTCAACTTCGCACCGAAAATAAACGTGCTGTATTTTAAATCCCGCTATGGGTTATTCCAAACGAAGGAATATCACGACAAATACAGCGCGCCGATAAGGCTCTCGAAAACTTCTTTTGTTTTATCCTCCTTCTCCAGGAAAAAACCCACAATCAACTGCCTGCCTTTTTACCGTTCAAAGTGAAAAATCGGCTCAAGATTTTAATAGAGAAAGCCAGAGATAGCATGGATAGGCAAGAGAGAAAAGAAAGGAAGATTCGTCTTCGCGCCCAAAACAAGTACCAGATTTACTGCAGACAAAAAGGGGGCACGTGATCACGGGTGAAGGGGGTGGCAGTAACGAATACGGTTACACGAGATTATCAATTTTAAGAGAACACTATACAAATGTAATACCCTAATTATTTTGTATGCGAATAGGCAAATAAAGCTATCTTAAAAGAAACGGGAACCGAAAATGACATTTCCATTAGGTATAGTTCCCAATAGGTATTACGTTACATGTTGGCTAACTTCATGGTTGTTGAACGTCAAAATAATTAATTAATAACCTATAGACATAAACATTGGTAATGACAAAGGGTGATTTTTAATTTATTTGAAGCGAATAAATCGGTACGTTAATTTCAATAAATTAAACAAAAGACTAGGTATTCGTCAATCACCAATAATACTCTATTTAGCGATATTGGCCGGTACTCGCGTAGCGAAGCGTGATTGAATTCATGCGAAGGATGAGATGGCGCAGAGGAAACAAACAGACGCCTAGATGGCAATATATATATTTAAAAAAAAAAACGTTACAATATATATATATATATATATATATATATATATATATATATATATATATATATATATATACCCATTGAACGTTAGTCATCGCTCGGTCGCTCGTAAGACCAATATTTGTCGCTCCCTCTTCTCTGAAGATAGTAAACGGATTGGCACTAAATTTGGTATACAATAATGTACGAATATATAATTTGTGCCGCTTGCATTTTAAATCTACTAAACTCTTTATTTTCGGAATGTGTGTGTATGTTAGTGTATGTAATATTATAAACGAGTATATTTATTCTTGAAATATAATCGTTTTTAAAAATAATAAATTAAGGTTGAATTGCATGAGGATGACGTCACTACTACACAGTAACTTATTTTGCTTTACTAAGAAGCATATTCTGTTATTTTTACGATTTCGCCAACACAATCTGAATAAAGGTCCATTCAAACATATCAGTGACGCGTCAGCGCCGTGTCAATGACATCTGTGACTTATATGCACACTGCACACATATCCCTGCAGATTGGTTAATGATATTCGAAATGGCGAAGCTTACAGATATGGAATTGGCAATAATTGCCATAATTCTGGATGAAGAGGAAATGCATAAGGTGAAGAAACGGAAGTGGGTACATGAGGCATGGAAGCAAAGAGAAAATGAAGGCAAAAAATAAATACAAATAAGAATTAAACAGAAGATGCAATCTACCTATACAGGATGGAAATGCAACAAGAGAAGCCTTTAGCGTAAGATACATTTTCAAAGATTACTACAATTCAGTAGCTGAATCTGCACCATCACAAGAAGAGAGAGAATCATAAAGTAAAATTATATTATAATGAATATTCTAGTATGCAGTGTTTCAGTTTATCCCCTCAATATTTCATAATTAAACAATGTGCAAATATGTGTAAAAATAATAATAGTTTCATAAAATAAACTACTTACCGTCTATTTTCATTTCTTTTCCAATTTTAGTTCAAATATCATATTAGAAACTGCTGTTCATGTATTTTGGATGAGATAAATCATAAATTATCGAATAATTTCGAATTAATTCGATAAGTTGTTCGTCATCCATTTTCTTTCTTTCACAAACACGCACAAACTATATGCAAACAACACCAAAACACGTCTGTGATATAATAATAATATGGCGACGATATACAAAATCACGGCACGGATACGGAACTGTGACTGAGAATAAAAATACGGCACTGAGCCGGACATGTGTAGACAGACGCGTCAGGCAAATTTAAAGAAACGATATTATTCATCACTGACACGGATGAAATTTCACGGTACTGAACGGGCACGTCACTGATACGTATGAATGCGCCTTAATAGGGAAGATGCATACTTTTGCTATGGCGAAAAGAGCATATATACATAATTATTTTGTATTATTATTATTAGTATATAACGCTTAAAATTACTTTAAAACGTATACATTAAATATTTATTCACATTTGAAATTTAACACTAGATTTTTGAATTTTTCGCGTCCTTGTTCATTTAACAATGTTGCCAATCAAGTAAAAATAAAGAAATACATTTGTTAGTGTGCTATTAGGTCATTTTTAATAAGTTTCACCTCGTTCGTAAACAAAACTAATACACAGTAGTCTTGAAAAAGACTGATTTGATAAAATAAAGCGCATTGATAAGATTGAAATCTATAAAGAAAACTAGAAAAGTCAAATGACAGATCAGAACACAAAACAGCAATGGCTGACATTGTGCGCCAACATCTAGTAATAAAATAACCCCATTATCTACTTGCAGTGTCTTAATCTTGACAAAAAAAAGAACATGGGAGAATGACGTCATTCTCGCTGGGCGCGAATACTTTTAAAAATTCATATCACCGAAACTAGAGGCTTAAAAAAAAAATAATAATAATAATATGGTAACTCTAGAATTTTAAAAACTTGCATCTTCCCTATTGTTATTTTTACGATTTCGCCCACACAAACTGAATAATAATGATGATAAAATCAGTGTGTTTTCGATATCATTATCAAATGAAAAGAACAACGTATTGAAAAGCAAATATTTTTCTTCCGTTCCGACGATAGCGCGCGCTACACAAGTTTACACTTGAAAAGGAAATATTTACACTTCTAGTTGCCACCGACGGAATTTTCTTCAGCTATTGTGTCATAAAATGAAGCTATGCTACATTGGTATTTGATGATGAAAATACTATTGATTTTCTTCCATTCCGCGAAACTCCGTTTCGTTGTTACATAAGTTAGTATTTGTTATTTCGACGAACAAAAAATGGAGAATTAAAAAAAATTATTAATTTGTTTTTTTATAATTAAATTATAAATAAGTAACGAAGAAGTTTTGAAACAACCAAATTACTTATTAAAAATTAAAATCAATCCAATTTTATTGGTGATAAAATTCAAGGAGAAATAAAAAAGCAAATGTTCCTACTTTAAACTGAATAACACAATTAATAATTCATTCAGGCTTCGATACTTAAAAATCTCCACCTTTTGGTTATATAAATAAGTTTTTACACTATACAAAATAAAGCTAAATATATATTACGGTTAATATTCTTGGAAGTGCAATAAAAACACAATGGTTTTGTTATCATGTTATTGCAGTAAGAATTACAAACAATTATTTGTATTTTCTATAGAGTAGTTACAGCAAAATAATAGCCACTACAGCAAGACAAATAGACGACGCTAAGGTCAGGAACGGTGTGAAGTTCGTGTCCTCTAAGAGTACACTAGGTATTCGTGTATTCCTATTATGAGAAGAAATTGCTGTAATTTTGTCCTAAGAAGTTATATATAATACAAACACACTATACTCAAGTGGTATCTGTTTGGAAGATGTATAATAACTTCCTTAAAGCTATAAGTGGTTCTAAACTTCTCATAAATTAGTCTGAATATTATTATATATTTATATGCTCGTCGAAATTGTTTATAATTACGGTAAACTAGAAACAATGACGCTTTAATCAATTTAATTATTAAATGGTAGTGGTTCTAAAGAGATTTAATAGTATTTCTTAATTTATAAATATAAAATCGAATATTGTGCAATTATATATTGGAAAAGTTATTTTGTTTTCAAATAGTGGTTCTATAGGAAATCGTTTCATTAAAAAATTAAAAAATACATTGAAATTGAAATTGTTCACATACCTACATGAATATTTGCTACGTAAACGCTGGAAGCATTAATGCTTTGATAGAGTTCAAATTAGAGTTGATTTCGTTATTAAATATTTAGTGGTTTTAATTTTTGCCGATGTATTTTCAGCTTCTAAATATATTATAAATCATATAAAAAAAAACATCTGCAATGCATTGCAATGGACTTTCTTATACGTATTAGGCATGTTTTGTTTAGATTTTATATTTTAATAACTTCTCTATCTAAACAAAATATGCCTAATATGTATAAGCACTGCAGATGTTTTAGTCTTTTAATGAACTAAGAACCTAACAAAATATTTATATATAATATTTTTAATAGTTTACTAACAATTGAAACTCTTTTACCTACGTAACCATGGCAACTTAAATAAGACATTTAAAAACTTCAATAGCAATTTTCTTGTAATAGATAATATATATATATATATATATATATATATATATATATATATATATACCCATTGAACGTTAGTCATCGCTCGGTCGCTCGTAAGACCAATATGTGTCGCTCCCTCTTCTCTGAAGATAGTAAATGGATTGGCACTAAATTTGGTATACAATAATGTATGAATATATAATTTGTGCCGCTTGCATTTTAAATCTACTAAACTCTTTATTTTCGGAATGTGTGTGTATGTAAGTGTATGTAATATTATAAAAGAGTATATTTATTCTTGAAATATAATCGTTTTTAAAATAATAATAAATTAAGGTTGAATTGCATGAGGATGACGTCACTACTACACAGTAACTTATTTTGCATTACTAAGAAGCCTATTCTGTTATTTTTACGATTTCGCCAACACAATCTGAATAAAGGTCCATTCAAACATATCAGTGACGCGTCAGCGCCGTGTCAATGACATCTGTGACTTATATGCACACTGCATACATATCCCTGCAGATTGGTTAATGATATTCGAAATGGCGAAGCTTACAGATATGGAATTGAATTATAGCATTGGTCGTTTTGGCTGTAGATCGTTCACACACACACACACACATATAGAGACGGAATTCTGAAAATAGTCAAGTAAATAAATGAAAACAACATATGTAAAGGGTTTTTATTCTTCAAACGTATTTATTAAATTATATTCGATATCAGAATAATATTAATATATATATATATATATATATATATATATATATATATATATATATATATATACATATATATATATATATATATATATATATATATATATATATATATATATATATATATATATATATATATATATATATATATATATAACATCAAAGCTAACAGGAATTCTCAATATCGTAAAACAAAATATTATTATATAAAAAATAAAAAAAACAAGTATTTTGGTACAAATTCAATACATTGATAATAAAAATAGTTAAGTGCTTTAGAAATGTGTATCGTTTATAATCTCAAGAAAATCAAAATCACCAGTAGAGGTAATTTAGAAAAAATTGTACATGGGAGGAATCATAATAAACTCAGTGTCGGCGATATTCGGTTTTCGGTAGCATTTCAACAAAATCAGATGTTGTGTTCGCCTCTGAAGAATTGTCGGTTTCATTGATAAGTTCCTTAACCAACTGTGTGATTTCGTATTGCATATCGTAGATTATATTTTTATCACGGCATTGATGTTGCGATATGCGTAAATCTTCTTGAATGTTGATTTTTTCGAGTGCTGATTCTTGTTTAGGAAGTGTATTGCGGAGTTCTGTTACGTACTGCAACATGCTAACAGCTTCGTTAAAGTTTTGATCACACTTTATCATGATTCCGTGAATGTTGGCTGGATGCTCAGTCGGGAACAAATTCATTAAACGTTCGAAATCGTCCACGAGAAGTTCGGGTGATTTTAGAGCCTAATATATATATATATATATATATATATATATATATATATATATATATATATATATATATATTATATATATAATATTTTGATTATATACCTATAGGTAATATAAGTGAGATACAATGAACTCAGTTATAACGAAATGTTTTCAACTTTACGTTTGGTCTACATATATATAACAATTTTATGTAATTAAATATAATTTTACGGATATAACGAAGGGTTTTATGGTAATATTACTTCTTACTGTTTAGGCTTGAAAGTTACTACCGGCGGCGATTTGTTTTGGGCATCACCCATCCAAGTACTAACGCGCAGAGCGTTGCTTAACCCAACAACCTTTCGATAGTAGATTACCAACGCTCCAGTCCGCCGTCACGAAAATTATTTATAATTCGTTAAATGTTTGAATCCGAATTGCATTGTATGTATGTATTTAGATAAATATTTGAAAAATTAACTTACTCTTTTATTTCTTTTATATTTCGTTATAATTAATCCATGGTCGATAACCACCTCATTTGGCGCCACATTATAATTAAAGCCCGCACAATCCATAATGATTTTGTATTTTATATTAATTTTAAACTAAATCATCAACAATAAATAAGTATTGTTTGCTTATTATAACGTATGACGTTCCCATACGCAGCACTGTATGCTATCTACTCGTGAATAAATCAAAATAGTAATGCAACTAACATTAACTATCAACTTGGCAACAGTGGATACCGTGGAATAACACCTCAGCTGCTGTTGCAGCATGTATCAAAAGCAATGACGTCATATAGCTCTGTTTCTTAAGGTCGCCGTCCAAAAGCGAAAATCGTTGTTCCAATCCTGTTCAAAAACTAATAGCCCGATTTTAGTC
>JADQWA010000168.1:175464-191766 GCA_018344505.1 Nebria ingens riversi | reverse complement strand
GTGTAATGATTATATTTTATATATGATTGTTTTTTGAACAGGAAATCGTGTTCGTGACTATGGCGTTATTAGCCTTCGCTAATGCTTATCCGGCCGACGAGTTTCCACCAGAGATTTTTCAAGATTCCATCGTAAAGCTCCATCAAGCTGAAGTCGAAGGACTAGAAACGGTTGAAAGAGTTTACCGTAGTACCGGTGGGCACAGCAACAAAAAGCCCCACGGCAGCGGTGGGCACAACACCGGTAGGCAACAAGCCGAGATACTAACAGCAGGCGGTTTTAAACATTAGATATTTTCAGTTTTTGTAGATACATTTTATGTTTTGTACGTGCTATACCTACATATTAATAAAAACATTTAGTTTTATTTAATTTATGCTATTTTCTTATCCAGTTCTATAAAGATTTACGAAATTACGAATGCAACAATGTTGTTCTAAAAAAAGTCGTATTATGGTTTTAACAGTCTATAATATAACACGTAAAAATTTCGCTATTATTATAAAATTTCCATTAAAACAATATTTATTATATCCCGCATTGGACTTTCTTATACGTAGTAGCTAATTGTAATTTTTTTAAATATATATTCATTAAGCTATGATAAAGACAGTTTTTTGTTTATTTCTGTTATAGTTTTGGATATATTAATACTACTGGCGCTGTACATATAGATTTATTATATATAATTTCCCATATCTACATAACTATGGCAATATATATAAGACAAAGAATATCCATTAATTTGCAACTGGTACACTTTTTAAAAAAAAAATTCAAACAAAAGTTGTGCACAATACCAATACCTTTCAATCTTATCTTAATGATATTTACTGTAAGTGCAGCCGTTTCGGAGATATTGCAGAAACTGCAAAAAGTGCTTTAAGTAAACACGCACTTCCGGTTTGAATATGCTTTTCAAAAATATGAGGTTTTCTTCCCAGGTATATACAAATCTTAAGTTTAAAGTTCCATAATGTGATCTTCAACAATGTAGGCTGTAGAGCACACACACACACACACACACACACACACAGACGCCATTCCAAAAATAGACTCGATTAAGGGAAGGTCAAAAGCTGTATGTCCGTTAAAATCTTGAGATCTTTTTTTTCATGATTACAATACTTATTTCCAAAACTTGTTCAATAACAAAATTAGTACGTATATATTTATAATATATACACTTAAACTGTGCATTTAATTACTTGTTACGATGGACTGGACGCATTAATGCATTGTTAAATCCCTTAAGATAAATGTTGTTTACAAATAATAGTGGGTCTAAACTTATTTCCTACTTATGCATGTAAGGTTTCCTTAATATTATACCTCGTAAAACATATAATAATTTAAATTAAACAGTAGAAAATATATATATATATACCGACGGTGCACTAGCCGTCATCTAATACTGGGACCAGGTCTAAATTACTATAGTCCACATACACAGGCAACAACCTTACGTCATTTTGTAACTAAAACCTGCTAAAAACTTATCAAAATGAAATTTCCTGCTAGCTTAAAAAGATATTGAAAATAAAATGAAAAGAACTTATCAAAAATTACTTAAAATAAAATAAACAGTCGTAGAATATGAATTTAATTTCAAAAATTATTATTTTGTCCAGTTCTATAACCTAATATAGAAGATTAACATTTTTTTAAACTTATAAGTTGGTAATGTTGACACATTTGCTACGTTTACATATACTTTAGTCGCGTTGTATCTTTCGTTTGACGTTTGTTATTTTGTTGAGGTTAAGTTATTCGGATATTCAAAAACAAACCGACAAATGAATTGTAAATTTAGTTTATTGCCAAGCTACTAAAAAATATATTTTAGATTTAAAATGCTCAATTGTAGTGTAAACGTACAATTTCAATCTAGTTACTTTTGACTGTGACAGGTTGTTGCTTGCCTAGCCAGACTATAGTATTGATATTATATTTTTTATTAAAATAATCTCAAATTGATCCAGAAATACTTCGTTTAGTACTCAATAAAGAACTGAGTAGAATTTTATATAATCAACGTAAAAACGAACGTAACCTGACATTTATGTTTTTTCTTTCGTTTGATGTTTACAAAATTTATAACATTTTTTTATTAGCAGCACAATTCGTATATATTTTTATGCCCATCGTAAAATAAGCCGGTACAAATACGTTTTTCGCTTTGTTTTTTACGTTCATTAATATAGGGAATACCGTGTGAGTAAGGCGTGGTTGCACAATTGATATGTTCTCTCGTGAATTTAGCTTTATTAACTGTAGGGGTGTGATACATACATATAGAAATGTATTGATTTCCGATACATTTAACACGAATTTATTAGACTGTATGCGTATCTATTACAGTGACGATAGCCACTTTATTATTGGCGATGTATTGATTAAAGCGATCAATTATACGTAATATAAACAAAAAAAAAAACATTTTATAACATTATATAGTCGACGGGTTGGTAGCACTGCTATCGAAAGATTGTTGAGTTAAGCAACGCTCTGCGCGGTTAGTACATGGACGGCTGACCGTCCAAGAGCAACCGCCGCTAGTAGGCTTTCTGTGTGAGATCCCAAAATATAAGACGACGGGATTGCCCGCTGGTAACACTACTATCGAAAGTTTGTTGGGTTAAACAACACTCTGCGCGATGAGTACTTGGATGGGTGACCGTCCAAGAAAAAAACGCCGCTGAGTAGAGCTTTTCTGTCCAATCACATAAACCTAACAGCTGGCTAATCGCAAGTACCGTTACCCAAAATTCCATCTAAAACAAGCATTGGCTCCGCCAATGCCTTAAGTTTGGCATGGCGAATTTCTGTATAAATAAACAATTATATTTATAGCGATCAGGGCAACAATTAAAAAAATATCTTTATTCATACCTTGGTTATTATAAAAAAATTACTTGGCGTCGGCGAGCTGTTGCCTAAACTTTGGCATGTCGAATTTCTGTATAAATAACTATTATTGCACTATAATTAAAATAATCGAAGAAACAATCAAATCAACAACGATATAGTAATCAATCTAAAATATCAACTGTCATATGCACTGTTAAGAAAAACCATCAGGTCCGTTTACTTCTAAGAAAATGCGATTTGGCGCTACTGTGTGCATGCGCCAAAAAGAGCATTTTACAGCTAATGTATAAACTAACAATCTGAAGTCGGTAATTGTAGTTTCTATATTGGAATGGCGACAGACTTTTAAAAAAGTAGACAGATTTAAACAGCGCGAATTTTAAAAACTAAAAATATTCTTCGCTATATTTTTAATATCGAAGAAGTCAGAGGTCGATAAGACATATTAATATTTAAAAAAATTATCATTCGCGAAACAGAATTAATACCCTTCGGAGTCCAAATGCTACAATCACATTTTGTTCTACCACTAAAGCTCGTCTTACACTACACAATATATTCTACAAGAAATTCATCAACATTTGGAACACTCTAAATTGTGTAGTATCATACAGCAAATTGTGTGAAAAATTGTCAAGCTTGACAATTTTTACACAATTTGCTGTATGATACTATACTACACAATTTAAGTAGTTCCAAATGTTGAACACTATATTGTGTCGTGAAGACGAGCTTTAACATACATTTGACAGCCAGTGTAAGGAATGCAACTACCGATGAATATCTCAACAAAGCGTATATTAACATTGTATTTACTTATTATTAGTATAAACTGGGGTAAAATGTTGAGACCGCTCTACTAAAATTGTTTATTACATTCGCGCTAATACTGGGTTCCTAACTATGAATCATTCGTGCGATTGTATTTATCCCAACTTTTATCTACTTTAGATAGGCGCGTGCTATGCGAAATACGAATGATTTTTAACTCGCCGTAAAAAAGTAATAAACGTATTTATTTTTAAAATAAATTAAAAATTTATTGAATTGTTTTTGTGTTTTCCGGCTTGCGCGATGCTTTGAATAATACATATGACTACATTGATTACTATATCATTGTTGATTTAATTGATACTTCGATTATTTTAATTATAGTGCAATAATAGTTATTGATACAGAAATTCGACATGCCAAAGTTTAGGCAACAGCTCGCCGACGCCGAGTATACTTTTTATAATAACCAAGGAATAAAGATATCTTTGATTGACAGCTCGCCGAATATCTAATGTTTATATTATTCAAGATATAAAATAGATATCTTTGATTGATTACGCTATATTGTCATTGTTGATTTGATTGTTACTTTGATAATTTTAATTAAAGCACAAATATTCTTTATTCATTCAGAATCTCGCCATGCCAAATTTTAAGCATTGGTCGAAGGCGAGCTCTGAGCTAATTTATATTATTGTGTTTCAAAATATATATATATATATATATATATATATATATATAAAAAAAAAAAAAAAATTATATCCTCAGAGCAACGCCTTTGGCCAATGCCTAAAATGTGGCATGGCGACATTCTGAATAAATAAAGAATATTAGTGCTATAATTAAAATTATCAAAGTAACAATTAAATCAATAGTTTGCAAATATAATTATGAAAGAAAAGAAAAAATAACATCAAATATTACTCGGATGAGTACAGTCGTAAACTCGACCGAATATTTACCATTTATTGAAATAAATCATATGAATATGAATCACAGTTTAGTGACTTTCTGAATTTTGAGATAACATTTGCTTCTTGCGTTCATACGCAGAAACAAGTTATTTGACTTTTATTGAATATTTTCTAAATTTAAACATAATATTTATTATTTTTATCTATCTGCACAGATAAGATAAGAATACAATTGTGAGATAACAAATTTTCGTTTGTTTTTCCGCTTCATCTAGTGGTGAATTTCTCAAGTTCACACTATGGATACAAACTATTAGGCTTAGTTCCTCTTAACTTTTTTTGCATAGACGGCGCCACCTTTCAGCTAGATATATTCAAAAAATCTTAGAATCGCGAAAACGCTATAAAATTAGAAATAAGCTATTTTCACGCCACAATAAAAGATATTTCGTTGAATAAAATGTAAGAAAGTTATTTCGAACACATTGGTACCATACTTTTGGTCTCAATACCATAAAAATGACGAAAAACCATTAAATCCAAAATATCTCCAATCTGGCCTAAGTATTGAAAAAAATTAAAAAAACGTGGATGTATATTTGCATAACGAATGCATGGTAAAAATTTCGTTTATTTGAGCTTGTAATGTAGCAGATAAAAAATAAAACCCTCAAAATAGGCACTTTTTCATAGTTTTTATTTTTTATCTGCTATATTACAAGATCAAAATAAACGAAAGTTTTACCATGCATTCGTTATGCAAATACACATCGAGTAGTGTTTTTTTTTTTAATTTGCTAGGCACGATGTTTTAGCGAGCTTGATGGTTCACCTTAAAGTATCGCACAAGCCGGAAGCGAGCGACCAACATGTTACCAAGTATTTGAGATATTTACATTTTCGTCATCCGGACGATAAATGACGAACTTTTTGTTAAGAACAATTTTCAATCCGAAAATGTTACAGACTAATTATGCTGACAAACACTTACGCTCTTCGGTAATCGGTACTACGTACGGCGAGCTAAAAAATGTCATATAAAAACGCGATTTTTCATATTATAGCACAAATAAAATATTTATAGCTATATAGCACACTTGCTAAAACATTTTTGTGTGAACAATTGCGATTGTCGATTTTTATAACAATGCAATATGATGTTATTGTGTGTGATCGTATTTACTTGAGAAAGAATGGAAAAAAACATTCAAATCCGGCGTAAAACCAACACTATTTTCGTATTCGCATGTTGGCTAATGAATACAAAGTACCTGGAAACCGTAAAAAACTGAGAAAAACAGCTGAATCACCGGGTAAAAAAGCGAAAAAGATAAAAAGGGATCTTAGATAAAAAATGTTTCTTAGCTTTTGTGAGGAGTTGAAGCAAAATAATACTTGAATTGTCATTTTTCGGAAAGGCACTGAGGTAGACTGGGTTTTAAAAGTTTCTCGAGCGAATAAATGAGAAAAACTGAGTGATAAATGCAGAAAACAATTTACATCAATCTCTCACTTATTTTTAAAACGTGCAACTGAAAATTGCATCATAAATTTATTTTCTCTAATCAAATCCTAGCTGAAATATTTGTTTAGTGTAGGTTATTAATTATTAGTAATTAAAGTTTCGTAATTGTCGCCAGTTTGAGTGACGTCAGAGAAAGAATTTATAACCACCCCCACCAAACCAATCAGAGAGCGGTAATTTTCTGTTTAACTTGACCAATGAGCGTCAAGTATACTTAAATTATCTGTCAAATTGACCATATCAATTTTTTTAAACTATTTGTGTCAAATTCCAGTGCTAAATACAATAATCACCAGATGTAAATATAATATATAATAAAATCAACAAAATAGCACAACTGTCATTGGTTAAACATTCGTAAGATAGTGTTACCAACCGTAAATTGTAAAAAACACTAGATCTTTAAATATATAACAATAAAATTCAGATTAATAGTTTAAAATTATAAAAAACTTTCATAAACCAATTTTTTAGAGTTATTAACTTGGTACATTTTTTATTTTGATTTGTTTCCACGTTTTTCTTTTAGGATTTGTTTTAAATAAGATACTATGGTCTGTAAAAGTTTTAATATTTGTTTAATATCAAATTAATTAATTTTATTCTGTTATGTTGCATCTAGTGAAGTTATGTTGTATCTAGTGAAGTTATTGAATAGAAAAGTTGCACTTTTATGTTTCCTATGTCCTGCCATTTGTTTTGTATTTTATTGTTGGAGTTCTTGTATTTTTATTAAATTTTATTTGAGTCTAAAAAAATGTATGGAAACATATATTGCTTTTCTGTGAGGTTGTTTATCTAAATATTACATAAATATTTAATTTGATCGAAATTGATAACCATATTACGACCAGAAAACAATATTGGAATCATAATTTTCGGTATTTTGATTTATATATAATATATAAATTTATGATTTTTTTACATATTGATTTAAAAGCCTACGAAAAACAAAATTATCAGGTATTAGTACCAAATGTTGATGTTCACCTTAAGATAATTCGACTTTTATCCACCAGGGCGGCGTTTTTACTTAATTAAAATCACTAATTAAGTATCTTTAAATATATGTTTTTTTTACAATATTAATATAAAAATCTACGAAAAACAAAGCATTGTTGGTGATCACCTTAAGGTAATTTGACTTTTATCCACCAGGGCGGCGTTTTAAAATCACGAATGAAGTATATTTAAATGCTTAAATATAGTTTTTCTTTCACAATATTAATTTGAAAATCTAAGAAAAACGAAGAATTGTTGGTATTCACCTGCAGGTAATTCAACTTTTAACCACCAGGGCGGCGTTTTTAGTTAATAAAAAACATCAATTAATTATGATTAAATCTTTAAATATATGTTTTTTTTGCAATATTGACTTAAAAGTCTTCGAAAAACAAAAAATTGTTAGGTAGTAGTACCAAATGTTAATGTTCACCTTAAGATAATTTGACTTTTTACCACCAGGGCGGCGTTATTAGTTAATTAAAACACTAATTAAATACGTTTAAATATATGTTTTTTTGTCTACAATATTGATTTAAAATACTACGAAAAACAAAGTATTGTCAGGTATTAGTACCAAATGTAGATTTTTTAGTACCAAATGTACACTTTTTATCACAAGGGCGGCGTTTTGAGTTAATTAAAACCCCAATTAAATATGTTTTAATATATGACTTATTTAAAATATTAATTTAAAAATCTATGAAAAACATAAAATTGCTGGTATTCATCTTAAAGTAATTCGACTTTTAACCACCAGGGCGGCGCTTTTAGTTAATTTAAAGACCAATTAAATATGTGTAAATGATTAAATATAGGTATGTATTTTTACAATATTAATTTAAAAATCTACGAAAAACAAGAAATTGTCAGCTATTGGTACCAAATGTTAACGTTCGCATTAAAATAATTCGACTTTTAGTCCCCAGGGCGGCGTTTTGAATTAATTGAAAACACCAATTAAATATATTTAAACATGTTTTTTATAATATTGATTTAAATATCTACGAAAAATAAAACACTGTTAAGTATTTGTACCAAATGTTGATGTTCACCTTAAGTTAATTCAACTTTTAACCAACAGGGCGGCGTTTTTAATTAAATAAAAACACCAATTAAATATGTTTAAATTGTTATTGAGAATAACCCAGTTGTGTATTGACGAATACAAGAACGTTTGTGGATTTAAGACGTTTTTCTTTTCACCTCATTTACTTTCCATCTATGTTTAAATGTTTAAAAACATGTTTTTTTTACAATATAGATATAAAACTGTTAGGTAATAGTACCAAATGTTGATGTTCACTTTAAGGTAATTCGACTTTTAATCACCAGGGCGGCGCTTTTAGTCGATTAAAAACACTAAAATATAATATGTGAAATAAATGAGTACTTACTGCGTCTTTGCCCCAGTTGCAAATTCTAGTAGTGATGAAATAATCCAGTAGCCAATCCACTGGTTTGTCATTGAAAAACATTTGGAAATATTGAACCAACCACGGTAACTCGGCTGATTTGAATAGTTTGCCTGTAACAATTGAATAAAACGAATTTCAAATTTATTTATTGAATAAATAAATAATATTCAAGTACATAATTTGTATTATTGGATTAACCTATCTAAACATTTATTTCTAAAACCATAAATCTAAATTATTGTTTATGGAATAATTGACAGATTTAAATAATAGATTTATGATAATTTTAATCAAATTAATATTGACAGAATAATTAATTTTAAACACTGCTCGCTAATAAATACTAATTGTATGCCATTTGCTAATTTTATGGTTGACATATATTCTAATTTTACAAAAACATACCTACATACATACATATATGATAATATCTACCCCTGAATTATTAAGTGGTTTTAAACTCATAGCAATTTCCACTATAGATCAAAGACATTTTGAAACATGAATAAATATTACAGCTGTTAATTATGTTTAACGATAATAGCTTTTATTTAAAATAATCACACTTTCTCATCATACTTTCCGGAAAAACGACAAAAAATTTCTAAATATCCCTACCACAATTAAATTATCCCAACACTTGATCTTCACTACGCAATAATTATAGTTTGATTATCTTATTCTACAATGTAATAGCTAGTGCATGAAGTATGTATACTTGGCCTTAAAGGCCAGACTACACACATCCGTATCTTACCGTACCCGTGAAAAAATATCTTCCAAAGCATTTCTAATGGCAGCGTTTACAACAAACCGTAACCGTATCAGTGCCGATCCGCCCGTACCGTGCCAGTGCTCGCTCTATGATCGGCGACGAAATTTTCTCGAACACTGGCGACACTGAATGATGAATCACTGTCATGTGTAAGTATCTTTCCAGTATAAATTCGTACGGACATATTGTAGCACACAGAATCTAAAGTTTAGAAAGCATCGTTCATTATAGTAACGCGTGTATAGTGTGTAGGTATAGATAAATAATTAATATAATTGATTAAATTGATAATCATGGATGACGACAAGTTAATAGAATTTGTTCGAAAGTATCCAGAACTATATGATTTGTCTCAAAAGCTTTATATGAACCCATTTCCGCTTGCGTTTATTATTATGTTGCTTGTCTTTATCTAATAAAAACTCTTTGGTTGAAAAATGCACCTTCCCCATTTGATTTACTGATTATTCCCTCACTGAAGCGAAACCATACGGACATGTAGTAAGCAGGAGTAACTGACAGTGCAAATGCGGTACTGATACGGTACGGATACGGTACGGATGTGTGTAACTTGGCCTCAGGCGTATATAAATATGTGAAATAACGTATTAGCTATACGGGATAATCATTGCAGTGTTTACAACATTACACTTGTTATAATGAATAGAATAATTACTTTTTACGAATAACGCAAGATACATGCAAGATGAATAACTACAACAGTTGAAAAAGTCCCTGCCGTATCCGTTACTTTTTCAACTGTTGTAGTTATTCATCTTACACTTGTTATTATCGCAATTATGCGAGCAAGATGAATGGTGTGCGTATACGGGGTCGTCCAAGGAATAAGTAAATAAATATGATTGAGAATAAATGCGTAGAATAGAAGAGCAACGAGCGTTTATGAAGTACTTGATGAATGTTTGAATGAACCAAAAGAGGTTTGTATGGATAGATTGTCAAGATGGAAATGGATGTAATAAGGGTTCTCTTCTACTCCATTTTATGAGAATAGGCATCAAGTTATGTATATATGTATGTAGGACTATGTTTGTTTGTTTCTATATATCTGCATGTCGGCAGGCATGTATGCATATATTTCCTTAATGCATGTATGTATGTATGTATGTATGTATGTATGTATTATTTGTATGTATGTATGTATTTTTGTATGTACGTGCGTACGTATGTATGTATGTATGTATGTATGTGTATATATGTATGTGTGTGTATGCATGTATGTATGTATCTATGTATGTATGTATGGATGTATGTATATCTGCATATATGCATGTATGTATGTATGTATGTATGTATGTGTGTATGTGTGTATGTATGTATGTATGTATGTATGTGTGTATGTATATATATATATATATATATATATATATATATATATATATATATGTATGTATGTATGTATGCATGTATGTATGTATGTATGTATTTTTGTATGTACGTGCGTACGTATGTATGTATGTATGTATGTGTATATATGTATGTGTGTGTATGCTTGTATGTATGTATCTATGTATGTATGTATGGATGTCTGTATATCTGCATATATGCATGTATGTATGTATGTATGTATGTATTGGAAATAGGATAAAGGTCATTTTACACTTCAAAGAACAAGAACTTAAATCTAAAAAATCCACATTAGATTAATCTCTAATATGACAGATAAACATAAACAACGAAGCACAAAAACTGATAAAATAAATCATATAAATGTAGAGTTACACTAAAAAAAATACACCGCCAACTAAAATATATATATGGGAGGCGGCGTGTGGGCAAATATAAAATATCCTCACCTATAAAACCAAGCTGGCAAAAATCCAGAACAAACCATGGGACTTTTCCACCACTTTTTTCAATCGCAAACGTTTTCATACTTGTGATGAAGTTTCGCTTTGCCAAAATGTCATCCTCCAATTGCACATAGAATGTGCCCTTTGGCTGCGCGTACGACATCAAAAAAGCAAAGTCCAAGTTTTGCTTTGACCGCCATTTCACCCGTTCCGCCGAGTCGCCCAACGTTAACCGGAGCTTGTCAAAGTCCGGGTAATATGACGGAGCCGGGGAGACGACTTCGATCAAACCGGAATCAATATGACTACCATACCTACAAAAAACATTAAAAAAATGTTTTAAAAAGCGATTTTTAATTTATTTGTATTTTAGTATATGTTGTGACTTACCGTAATTCAATTTCTTTAGCAACTTCGAGAACGTACTCCAAATCAGTCTACAACAAAGAAAAATTATTATAATTTGTAATAAACATCAGCAAAAAAAAAATTATTATATTTTCGATAACAATGCAATTTTCAGATTGGGTTCAAAATAAATCATCACTTGCTTCGAAGCATAGATCAAAAATCATGAAATGTCAAACATTCATAGCACGTAAGTTATTTCAAAACACGGTTCAAAGAAATGTAGAAAAATGCATTGCCTCTCGTTTACTAAATAAGTATTTTTTCAAAAAAAAACGCATGGTTTTTCTTAAAATAGACAAAAACTGGAAATATTTATCAAAAATTGTTTAAAACTAAATTAACTGTCATAGAAAACCAATTTCATTTCAAAAATTAATGTTTTGTCCAGTTTTACAACCTTTTCCAGACCTTTCATTTACATTTAGGTTCAAATTATAATTATTTCATTATAATTTGTTTAAAATAAATCTATATATATATATATATATATATATATATATATATATATATATAGATATTTGTATATATATGTGTGTATATACTATATATATATATATATATATTATATATATATATATATATATATATATATATATATATATATATATATATATATATATATATATATATATATATATATATATATATATATATATATATATATATATATATATATATATATATATATATATATATATATATATATATATATATATATATATATATATATATATATATATATATATATATATATATATATATATATATATATATATATATATATATATATATATATATATATATATATATATATATATATATATATATATATATATATATATATATATATATATATATATATATATATATATATATATATATATATATATATATATATATATATATATATATATATATATATATATATATATATATATATATATATATATATATATATATATATATATATATATATATATATATATATATATATATATATATATATATCTAAAACAGACGCACACGGAGATATAGACATCTGTTTTCATTACTTTGTATCCGAAATAAAAAAGTTCGATTCGCTTGAAATCAAGTTGACTAAAATTTATGAGACGAAATTGTAAAAAATGGTGGATAATTTGTCTTTTAAAAGCAGTATTCAGCTTTGTTTTTCAATAGATATTTCAGTATTTCAGGCCACGTTTTCTTTAAGGAAAAATAAAACGGAAAACATCGATTAAATGTTCACATGAAAAGAATTTCAATTATTTGGGTCCCACAACGAGTTCGCCAAAATTAGTTTCTTGTTACAAATGCAAAGAATGTTTTGTGTATATCTGGAAAATCGATAATTGTTTCACGTAGTCACAGAATAACGCGAATGTTTCGACTATTTTAGTGCGGGAGTACTAGATGTTTATTTATACAGCTTAATCAGTTGGTGAATTTTGTTAAGAAGAAAAACCAAAGACTGATTTTTTTTCTCGCTTTTGTGAGCGAATTGAATGAATGCAATTGTGCTAATATTTGTTGAGCAGTGCAATGTGCATTGGTAATGAGAATCTACTTGTGCATAATAAGCGAGGTCTTCTTTGTCTTGGCCACGTTCCAGAAAGGAAGCCATATAAATAATGTAGAAATGGGGAAGGAAAAATCTGTACCTTAGGTTAGATTTTTTAAAGTCAACAATCGTTTATGGAATATTTTAAATTCTTTTAAAATGTTTTTATTTTGGTTGTTTAATAGAAAATCGGAATGTAATATGAATATATTTGTAGTGTCCTACACTGGACTTGCTTATACGCAGTATGTAAATATATATATATATATATATATATATATATATATATATATATATATATATATATATATAATATATATATATATATATACATACACACACACGGGCGTACACACACATATACTCACACCGCCACACACACACAGACACACACACAGAGACCCATCAGACCAAACGCATTCCAATATATATACACACACACCCACACACACATGCACGCACGCACACACACACACGCGCGCGCAAACACACACTCACACACACAGACAAACACACACACACATCGCAAAATTGTTCATATAAGCTATAGAATAGCAGCATAATATAACAATTCTGTAACACTATAGACAATACAGTTACAAAATTGTAAATATTTCAAGGTTATAGTGCTTATAGATTTATACAGTGCAGCACCATTAATTGTGTATCCCTTTATATGTAAATTTTTAGTGTTTCCAGTGGTTATAAAGATAACCATTATGTAGTTTTACGCTAAAATTATAAATAATTCACTGAGACTGCTTTTTGTACCTAACCTACAATAATATTCTATTTCTACCACTGAAATATATAATAACTGGAACGGCTGGCTACTGACGTGCTCGCTGCGAGCCGAGAGAGAACCACAGGGTGGGGTATACCTCTCTCTATCGGTACAGTTCGCTTGGCAAGTAAAACAGTAGTTATAAATCTTAGTATATATCATTGACTGTTTAGCTCATTAAATAGGTGATTTGTTAAAGTAGGAATTCCACGCAGCAATGCTTCACCATTTTATTTTTCTCAATAACCATCTAAGCCTAAGCTAAGCACATATATATCATACTCTCTGCACTTCTAACACTTTCTAACGAGACTGTACATAACGTGGCTTCGTCACTAATGCACATGCGCAAAAGTGTGGGAAAGAGAAACATATACACTCCTATATCATGCTATCTCGGCCCGTTTTACACTCATGGGTTGGCCTGGAAGTGCCCCTTCCAGTTATTATATATTTCAGTGACTTCTACTTACATGCATGCATATATGTATGTAAGTATGTATACCTAGTAGATAAAAATTAATGATGAGAACAATGTGTTTTATATGGAAATGATATCATGTATCTTTTCGAACACAAATTATACACAGTATATAAAAATACATTTATGCAATCTATTCTACCGTAACTGCGTTGCATGTGTGAACATGTATAAATACATATAATTAAAAATTGTTATATAATTCATCGACGCGTATAGATACATATATGTAAGTATAATTAAAATTTATTGCCTTGTTTACAATATGCATGTATTTATGAATAAATAAATATTTTTTCTAAATTTAATAACGCAACGAAATAAATGTCCAATATATACGAAATTCGACAGTAAATTACGATATAAAAATATATGTTATCAACAAACAAATGATATTTTGAAGACAAACAACTATTTGTTGTTGTTTTTTTAACGGTAAAATGTTTTAATAAATATTTGACAGTTCAGCTTACTTAAAAAAAACATCGGCCAACTATAAGTCCAAACAAGAAAATATATATATATATAAAATTATTTACTAACCTTTTGTAACGATTCTTAAAAATATGTAAATAAGTGTATATTTAAAACAATTGATTTCGATTTATTATTTTTAATTAACCAATTTTGGAAATATAAAATAGGATTAGCAATTTTCTCGTAAGTAGGAAATGAACAAAAGTTGTAGAATACTAATGTTTTCAAATAGGTAAACAGAATTGCAAAAAAAGTGAAAATCTTTAATTATATTTTCGCCCCAGGCATAAATCGTTTGAAAATCTTCAACGGTTAACTGCAATATATGCATATATATGTATATATATTATATTATATATATATAACAAACAAATATATATATATGTATATATATATATATATATTTATATATATATATATATATATGTATATATAAATTATATAAAATAAAATTCAAATCCATTAGGAAGTCACATTAGGAAGTCCAAAATTGTTCAAAGTTTTTAAATTAAACGTCTGCACAGAACAAAAGTTGCCCGTGTTCAATGATCAGTGAAAAATGTAATTACAATTTAAATATTTATGGAACTGTGTGCGTAAAGTAAAACGAATTAGGTTAAAAGTGAGATTGAGTTAAGAACTCGTAAAATACTAGGAGTAGGTGATGAATTGTGCGTTGTAATGGTGCTAATGATGATTTGCCGATCTTCCATCACAATCAACACCAAGGAAATCTAAAAGAATAATGATCATTGAAGGTTGTTTCAAATGTATTTCGGTAATCGAAAGAAATAATGGAGTACTCATTTCTGTGAATGTCTTATTTTCGTAATTTATTAAGTTTCAATTATTTAAATCGAAAACAAAAAACAAGAGGAAGGGCCAATGCTGCCAGACCAACATTAGTAGATTCAATTATATATAATTTCATGAATTATTTTATTTGGGTCCAATATTTCCTTGAAATATAGTACTGATTGGATTTAAAATGCGAGGGGATACAATTGGGCACCTATACAATATATGTGCCAAATTTGGATGAAATCGATTTGGTACTTTCAGAGGAGAAGAGGCGACACATTTTGTCTTACGAGCGAGTGACCAACATATTACCAAATATACGACGGATATATACATTTTCGAAATCAGGGCGATGTGAAATGAATTTATGTGAGTATATATATATATATATATATATATATATATACTACATATATATCTCAAAACTCTGCAATTTGTTATTATGGATAAAATATGTTTAGAACTACTGCTATTATTTTGTGAAGAAATAAACAGTTAAAATCATTTGTTTAGGTCGTGGTAATTAATATAAAATGCGAGGGGATACAATTAGACACCTATATAATATTTGTGCCAAATTTGGTTGATATCGATTCGGTACCTTCAGAGGAGAAGAGGCGACAAATTTGATCTTACGAGCGAGCGAGCTGATATACATTAGCAGAATCTGGGCGATATATATATATATATATAT
>JADQWA010000168.1:154707-175364 GCA_018344505.1 Nebria ingens riversi | reverse complement strand
ATATATATATATATATATATATATATGTAAATACATTAAAATGCAAATAATACTGTGGCTATTATTTTATTAGGATGAAGACAATAAACCTACAAGAACAAAGAGAGCAAAGAAAAAAAAATTGATGGCGTCTAGCCAACAGAGTAGCGCAGACGTTTGCTCCTTCAACTATAACGGTGCAGGGCAAAAAATTGTTTGATATAAGTGCCAAAAATCTCATCTATCACAGTCGAATAAAAACCGAGCAGCGAGCACCATCAGTCGAGTGTTTTGTTCTCGAATCGGACAAATCGGATATGTCATATCTATACTATATCTGAAGATGATAAGGGCGAAAACGAATTTGAGACCTGAAAGACTCTTTGAACTTCAGTGACCTGAATGTTATCGAAACAAAAACGAAATTGATATTATGTTCAAGCGATTCCCAAGTGACACACCGTTGCCATATCTATCCGAAACGCACTTGTTTGCATTTTATATTACATCATGCATAAATACTTATAAAAGCGTATAGAAATAGTTGTTAGTTGTACATAACTCAAAACCCTATTCAAGATAAAATAATCTTTGGTTTAACCTCGTAAATAAGTTACCTCAGCAATAAAAACTATAATGATAGCATCCGCTTGTTCGTCCTCATTGATAGCCTCCAAGATATTCTGTAGGGTGTCCATAAGGTAGCTCTGCTTATCTCGTTTCACTGTTGGCACGCCTAGGACCATCGACACGTACGATCTGCCCTTGGACAGCATGAAAGCTGGTCGCAAACTCGTCGGATCATCCAGCAAGTGCGGTAGGAAGTTGTACACTGATGGTAACCGAATGGCTGTGGTTGGAAACAAGCCATTTGTAAACCGCATCCCTAGAAAACAATTAAATATATATTAGTTTCGAATCACTATTTTAGACAAAAGTCTACATTTCTTAGTAAAGGACACCAGTACGTAGAAATTAACACATAAAGGCGAATTCACATAAGAAGAACATTTTTGTGGCATGAATCATCACTACACTCCATATAATTATATGTAAAAAGTGTATGATTCATGTCACAAAAACGTTCTTCTTATGTGAATTCGACTATACATTATAATTTTGTACTATTATTAATAACATAACGCATCAGTTGAAGTAAAATAGCCCGAATTTAATATTTATTCAGTTTCGGCATTTAAAACTACATTTAAAATATTTCCCATTAGAATTATAGCCCCGCCTTCAATATAATAGAGAATAATAATGTATGCGTCAGTGTTGCCAATGAAGTCACAAATTTGATTGAAAAGCTGCGTTCGTTTTCTCGCTACTAATTGTAATAAATACAAAAAAAAAACACTAAAAGCATCTATTAGCTATCCAGTTGATAGACACCTTTTGTAAATATCACAAACTATAATAATATATAACAAAATAGAATAAAATAATAGTAAAACTATATAGTGCTATCTCTAGTAGCGAGTAAAAGAACGCAGCTAAAATCTCATATGTCTATTTTCAATTCTTTCTAACACTTTGATCAACATGTTGTTTAGCATATAAGTTCTGTGATTGGTCAAGCAACTGAGTGCGCAAGCAAAGCCACTCCCCCCAAATGACCTTACACAGTATGCCCAGCTAGGGACTAGACTTGACAAAAGCATCATGACGTCACAAGCTCTGGAAGCGCGAAACTTAAAAAAATCATAACTCTAGAACTAAGCGTGCTACGAAAAAATACAAATAAGCTTAGAATTACTAACAGAAAAAAAATAAACCTGCATCATAATTGTTCCCTATTTTATATATATTTGGCTATATAAGAGCTATTAGTTGTAAGAAATACATTCATATTAGTTTTGTTGGGTTAACTAGAAAAGGATTAGGTGTAATCTTTCGAAACTGATAACTACTGCACTCTATTGTGCGAAAAGAGAAATGAGACACATTCTTTTTCGTGTCCGGAGAATGCATCACCGATGAGTCATCGCCGGTAGTTCATCGCCAGACAATTCATCGCGCAATAAAATCATTGCTAGACAAGTAATCGCAAAAACATTCACTGTGTGGTAAAAAGGCTTCTTTAGAAAATGCTTTGCGCTGTAAATTCATTGCGCTGACTTAATCTCATCTAGAAAATATTAATATAATTTGTTGTATTTTTTTTAAATATTATTTTGTTTAATTAATAAGTTATATATTTTGATATTCTACTTTTATTTATTAATTAATATTAATATTTCTCTTACTTATACTGGATTATTGCAACATTAGGTCAAGTCTGATAATCTGTAATATATATTACCGACTTTATAGGTAAGGTTGTTATTGTAGCAGTACCAAATGAAGTACAAAAAAATACTAAATTTACTATAACAGTTATATATAGCTTTTATTTATATTTTACCGTACGTAGAGCTTAAGTGTTCGTCTGCATATTTTGTCTGTAGCATTCTCGGATTAAAAAATTTTCTTAATTAAAAGTTCGTCATTTATCGCCTTGAGTCCGAAACTATATATACCAGTCAAATACTTGATAACATGTTGGGTGTTCGCTCGTAAGACCAAATTTGTCGCCTCTTCTCCTCTAAAGTTACCGATCCTATTACAACCAAATTTCGCACACATATTGTATAAGTGTCCAATTGAATCCGCTCGTATTTTAAATCCAATCAGTACTATATTTCAAGGACTTATTGGACCCAACAAAAAAAAATTACACGCTCTATATGGTTTTTTTATTATACTAAAAATATCTACGTCAATATAGGGTAGGCCATCTGTTGGCTTCTTCTTGAAGTGCGTGTTATTTCGACAGTTTGTAACATTAACGCGCTTGACATTAATAGATGTGTAGTGTCAAACCTCCTTACAGCGCTTTAAAAAAAAAGCCAACAAATGGCCCATCCTATATATTTGCCAATAATTTTTGTTCTAAATAATATTACCTAGAGTATAAATGTGGTTATGTACCTATATACATTTTTGGCTACAAAGATGTTGGTGCTTGTGAAAGTAAATGCATCTTTGTTAGTTTTATCTCCAATATTTGTTCGCAAGAAGCAAACATAAAAAAAAATCGCCTTTTTGTGTTTTATCAATTTCCTTTTCGCTGGTATTTTTGTTTTAGTACATGTAATATAGTTTGACAAGTTTGTACATATTTGCAAACTTTCAATTCATATTTGTGCATATATGTAGGTACGTAAAAATATAACATCGCTATAACAATACCTTTACATTCAAATGATATAAATTTATATATTTTGCCAATATCGCTATTTGTACTAAAACAATGTCGATTTTTATATTAATTTAATGCTGTTCAAGTGCTTGTTCAACAAGCGCAGGCGCATTTTAATATTACGAGTATTATATTATTTATGTCCCTCAAAAAACTTTCTTATACGAAGTAATAAATATTGTAATCATGAAAACTATCGATTCCTAAATTTTAACAATTGGAATTTTACCATCACTGAATAAAGTCTGACTATTTTTTGGGATAACAATTTATTTGAAAACTAACCAATTCCGATCACAATAATTACTTTATATATATATATATATATATATATATATATATATATATATATATATATAAGTAACCATCGTTCCATCGCTCGTAAGACCAAAATTTGTCGCTCCTTCTCCTCTGAAGATACTAAACGGATTGACGCTAAATTTGGTTTACATAGTGTATGAATATACAATTCATGCCGCTCGCATTTTAAATCTACTAGGCTCTTTTATATTATATATATATATATATATATATAAACTAATATACCAATTACGTAAAAGAAAGACGAATAATTGATAAATTGATTAATAAATAATCCACATTTATCACCAAAAATATCAAACAAAATCATATCTGAATTCCCAAGAAATATCGGAATATATAAAACTCATTATTTTAAGAGATAATACTTATCTAATTTCGAAAATTGCTATAGATGTATCGAATATCAATATATTTTCAGTCATCGCCGGTTTTAAGCCCGGTACATTGCAAAAGTAATATTTGCCATCGTAAATACTGTGGATCTGTTCGCGACAGTTTTGTGGAAAATGGAAACGCGTATATACATAGGTATGTATAAAAAATGAAAAATAAATACTATATAGAACAATGTTACTTGTCAAATATTATAATACGGATGCTACACGATGAAATATTATTATATAATAATGGTTAGGTTACATTGAAAACTGATATAGGTATTAAATAAATATTGATAGATGTGAACCTGTCTAATATTTACATTTTTTATTAATTTTATTTTAAATATTTGCAATCGGCTCTGTTTAAATATTGAAAATGCTTATACTGTAATCGGTACGAATAATTTTATGAGAAGAAAAATTTATTAATTTGCTTTATTTTTAAAATTATTATTTAATTTTTGTGCAATTACTAACTACAATATTAAAAACCTGCCATATTACGAAATTAGTAGCTTTAAAATTGAGAATCTGGCAGATTTTCAATATTATGTCTATTAATTTCGTGAAAATAAAATATTTACGTAATATATGTAATTTAGATGAACAATTTGCTGCGGAAATATTTTTAGTACATAATTCAGACTGGCAAATGCGTGACCGAATTCTTAAGCTCTCATATACGTGTGGCGAACTCAAAGCGAGGCCGAGACTTCAGTATTTAGAATGTTTCGCATATTTTGGCTTTGCATGAATGTAAAATAATTTTCTAGTGAAGAATTTTTATAATTCTAAGACTGTTAGGCACTCCACCGAATACTTAAGCTCTCATTTACCTATGGAGAATTCAAAACGTGGCGGAGCCTTCACATATTTTGGTTCTGCATATATATGAGATTATATTTTACGAAAATATGTTTTTAATTCCATGACTGTCAGATATACGACCGATTACTTAAGCTCTCACTTACGTATGCCGAACTCAAAACGTGATGGAGCCTCCAGTATTTAGAATAATTCGTGTATTTTGGTTCTACATAAATCTGAAACAATTTTCTACAGACATATCTTTTAAATTCTAAGACTTGTGAGGCATCCGACCGATTACTTAAGCTCTCATGTACGTATGGCGAACTCAAAACGTAGTGGAGACTTAAGTATTTAGAATGCGTCGCATATTTTAGCTTTGCATGGATATAAAACAGTTTTTACGGTATTACTTTGTTCAATTCTTAAACTATCAGGCATACGACCGATTACTTAAGCTCTCATGCACGTATGACGAACTCAAAGCGTCGTGGAGACCTAAGAATTTAAGATGCGTCGCATATTTTAGATTTGCATGGATTTAAAACAGTTTTATACGTTATTACTTTGGTCAATTCTAAAACTATCAGGTATACGACCGATTACTTAAGCTCTCATGTACGTATGACGCACTCAAAACGTAGTGTAGATTTTAGTATTTAGGATGCGTCGCATATTTTAGCTTTGCATGGATATAAAACAGTTTTTTACGGTATTACTTTGTTCAATTCTAAAACTATTAGGTATACGACCGATTACTTAAGCTCTCATGTACGTATGACGAACTCAAAACGTAGTGGAGACTTAAGTATTTAGGATGCGTCGCATATTTTAGCTTTGCATGGATATAAAACAGTTTTTTACGGTATTACTTGGTTCAATTCTTAAACGATCAGGCATCCGACCGATTACTTAAGCTCTCATGTACGTATGACGAACTCAAAACGTGGTGGAGACATTAGTATTTAGGATGCGTCGTTTATTTTAGCTCTGCATGGATGTAAAACAATTTTCTACGGAAGTATTGATTAATGCGGAAACTCTCAGACATACGAACGAATACTTAAGCTCTCATTTACATATGACAAACAAACACCGTGAAGAAGACTTCAGAATTTAATGTGCTTCACATTGCATGGATGTGAAACAATTTTCTATACAGAAATATTTGAATTCTAAGACTATCAGACCTACTACCGATTACCTAAGCTCTCATTTACGTATGGCTATCTAAAACCGTGATGGAGACTCCAGCGATGTGAAACAATTGTCGAAACGAAAATATTTGAATTCTATCACTATCAGACCTACTACCGATTACTTAAGCTCCATTCTGACATATGACCGAATACTTAAGCTCTTATTTATCTATGGCTATCTAAAACCGCGATGGTAAACAATTTTCTATACGGAAATATTTTAATTCTAAGACAATCAGACCTACTATCGATTACCTAAGCACTCAACAGACATACGACCGATTACTTAAGGTCTTATTTATGTATGGCTAACTAAAAACGTAATGGAAACTCAAGCATTTATAATATGCTTCGCATATTTCGTTGTTACCCAGTTATATAAGCCGATTTGTATTATATGAATGTACAATGACGTCATTGGATGATATTTAAGGCGAACGTACACATTAGTAAGCCTGGAAAATGTAAGCGACAACGCTACATATTCCATGCAATATTTTTACAGCTGTGCAAATCCCAGAGCTTAGAAAATTGATCAGAATTTATAATCCACTTATATGTAATTTAGTAGCATTATGCATATAAATTGAGAACAATCACATTTGAATAACAAATAGCGCAGGTACGCAATTACTCATACAGCAATAATATATAACTGGTGTTTTTAAAATGAAGTTACATATGTAGTAGGCTGTGTCCGGACACGAATCAATTTCCAGCACGCACCACATCGGATATGGTGGCGCAGTCGTACGTTCGTTCGTGTCACATTTACCGCCAACTAAATAAATAAATGCACTTAACGAGATTTGCATTTTGATCCTATTACATACTATGATTTCTATCGGCTAACATCACCAAATGACTTGTGTTATATACAGAGTTATGTCGCAAATATATTTATATATGTGCATAAAATCTAAATTTAACACGTAATATATATATTTCATTGTTAAGATTATGTAATAAAAGCAATACTATATATAGTTATTTTTAATAGGGAACCAGTATGCTTTTGTTACGGAGAAATAAAAATACACATGAATATTTTATGCTATTATTAATAATATATAACGCATCAGTTGACTTAAAATGGCTCGACTTTAATATTTATTCAGTTTAGACATACGAAACTGCATTATGAATATTTCCCAATAGAATTATAGCCCCTCCCTTAACTATAATTGAGAATAATAATATATGCGTCAGTGTCACCAATAGAGTCACAAATTTAATTAAAAAGCTGCGTTCGTTTACGCGCTACTAATTATAATAAATACAAAGAAAAAATTACTAAAAGTATATATCAGCTACCCAGTTGATAGAAACATTGAGTAGATATTACAAACTATATTAATATACAATAAAATAATATAAAATAACAGTAAAACTATATTACACTATCTGAAGAGCGACTAAAAGAACGCAGCTAAACCTCATATTTATATGTTCAATTCTTTCTGACGCTTTGGTTAGCATGTAGTTTAGAATATAAAGACTGTGATTGGTTGTGCACTAAGTGCGCAAGCATAGCCACTCTCGCCTAACGTCCTTAAACAGTGTGCCCAACTTAATAGGCTATAGAAGCTAGGTTTATCAGACGTCAGACGGATCGTGACGTCACAACCCTTAGAAGCGTGAAACTTAGAAAATTCATAACTCTAGAACTAAGCGTGCTACAAAAAAATACAAATGGTTCCATATTGCAATTTGTTTTATAAGGCGTATAAAATCTGTAAATTGGTTTGATTTTTTGGGCTTACGTATTGTAACTCAAAAACGGATGAGCCTAAAATTATGAAAGTTAATATTTAAGTTTTTTAATTATATGTATTTTGTTTTGTTTACAACAATTGAGTAATTGACGTACTGTAAGTGGTAAGTTACTTGATGCCTTTTGCAGTTTTTGTTTATTTTAAGAAAAACCATGCGTTATTTCGAAAATTGTCTTATTTAATAAACGAAAGGCAATATAATTGTCTATATTTTTAATTTGAAAAGTTTTTTGAAATAGCTTCCGGTTTATATGCTATAGACGTTCGGAATTGCGTCATTTTTAATTTCATTTTGTGAAAACTCTGACGACATTAGTAAAACATATTTTTTTAATTTACATATATATATATATATATATATATATATATATATATATATATACCCAGTTAGCGTTTGGTCGCTCGTAAGACCAATATTTGTCGCTCCTTCTCTCTGAAGATAGTAAACGGAGTGATACTAAATTGGGATACATAATGTATGAATATATAATTCGTGCCGCTCGCATTTTAAAACGATTAAGCCCTTTATTTTCGGAATTTTTAGATATTATATTTATATAAAATCTATTATGATGCATCCATACTTTATAGTTTATTATAAAGAATTAAATTTTGCGTAGTGACGAATAATATTTTATTATATATATATACGTTGTCATTAACAAATAAATGAAGTAATTTTAGTAATTATGCAAAACAATTTGATGACTATGCATACATAACTATAATGCGCTGGGAATGTTCGCCATTGTGCAAACACAGGAAGTTCACATGTGTTTTCATTTGTCAACTCTTATGAAATATGCTAACCAAAATGGATGTAATAAAACACAAGTTTATACAAATATCAAATAGAGATTACGATTAATTCACTTTTAAAATATAATAAACCCAGAATTAAAGTTACGATGTCTGTAACAAATTTTGTTTCTAATTAAAATAATTAATGATGCTTTAATCAAACTACCAGATAAACTCTGAACGGTCAATTGTTCAGTGATTTTAAAAAAAAATAGTTCACATACTCGCCACACCTCTACTTGGCGGCGCTGTAATAATCGATTTTTTGTAAAAAAAAAAAAACACTCAATATACTACGAGATATTTCAGTGTCATAAGATAAAGAAAATTTAACTTAAAAACAGACTTTAGGGATGGTCAAAATGTGTATTTCAGTTAAATTCTCGAAATCGTTTACAATACTTTCTTATTACTTCGTATAAGAAAGTAACAATCTGTTATATTTCTTTAAAGAAATTGCGTTGATAAACTCCAAGGTTATCCATTTATATACCATATTACTGGAGTGCTTGATTTTATTTAAATTAAAAATATGCATAGTTTTTCTTATGGTTAGATTGGCAATATTTACTCGTGGTAAGGAAAATAATTTTATAAATAATTCAATTATTAAGGTTAATTTTGGTTTTTTTTCAATCACCAAATAATTTCAAAAAACACTTGTTACTTTCTTATACGAATGTATATAAGGAAGTATTGTAATCATGAAAAAAAAAACGAGATTTTAACGGAAATACATCTATTGACCTTCCCTGAGACGAGTCTATTTTCAGAATTCCGTCTGTATGTATATGTGTGTGTGTGCGTGTGATAGAGAGAGAGAGAAAGAGAGAGAGAGAGAGAGAGAAGAGAGAGAGATAGAGAGACAGGCAGAGAGAGTGAGGGAGAGAGTGAGTGTGTGTGAATGTGTGTGAGTGTCTGTGAGTGTGTGTGGGTGTGTGTGAGTGAGTGTGTGTGTGAGTGAGTGTGTGTGTGTGTGTGAGTGTGTGTGTGTGTATGTGCGTGAGTGAATGTGTGTGTGTGTGTGTGTGTGTGTGCGTGCGCGCGCGTGTTTGTGTGTGTGTGTATGCATGTGTGTGTGTGTGTGTGTGTGTGTGTGTGTGTGTGTGTGTGTGAACGCTCTACAACCAAAACGGCCAATGCAATAATCATCAAACGCTTAACTTAAAACTTGTATATACCTCGGAAGAAAACCTCCTATTTTTGAAAAGAATATTGAAACCGGAAGTGCATGTTTATTCTTGTCATTTTTTCGAAATTCTGCAATATCTCCAAAACGGCTGCACTTACAGAAAATATACTAGTATTCAAAATGAAAGATATTAATATTATACACAACTTTTGTTTAAAATTTTTCTTCAAAAGTTTACCGATTTCAAGAAAATCACTATTTAAATTTATAGGTTATTAGATCATATAAGTTATACTTATGGTTAGTAAAATATTAAAACATTATATGTATAAATTTTGTTAGGTTTTTAATTCATTTGAGGATTAAAACATCTGCAGTGTCTTGCACTTTACTTTCATATACGTAGTAGGTATATATTAATAACCCCTTTATCTAAACGATATATACCTAATACGTATAAGAAAGTCCAGTGCAATGCACTGCAGATGTTTCTTTATTGCCAACGTTTCAGAAATAAATTTTTCTTCAGCAGGGAAACGTTGGCAATAAAAACAAAAGTATTTTGAAATTATTTGGTGACTGAAAAAAACCCAAAATTAATCTATTCTTATCAATACCACCGTCGAATAATACATCAGAAATTTAAATGAAAATTTGGTTAACTTTTTCTAATATAATAAATAAAATATTGTGTTAACGAATTTGTGGGTATATTTCCATGAAATAATATTATTTATCAGAAATATTACGAATAGGAATAAATTTCGTTACAAGCAATGTAGTGGAGACGTAAAACATTACGTCTCTACTAAGAATGTATATGACGCATTGACTAGCTATTTTTCTCAAATAAATAACCTAGGAGATTATTTGTACAATTCGAAATATATAATAAACACATGTATTCATATTTTGTGCTATTATTAATTATATAAAACGCATCAGACTTAAAAAAGCCCGACTTTAATATTTATTTGGTTTACACATTCGAAACTACATAAATATTTTCCACTATAATTATTTCCCCTCCCTTCACTAAAATTGAGAATAATAATGTATGCGTCAGTGTTGCCAATGGAGACACAAATTTAATTGAAAAGCTGCGTTCGCTTACTCGCTACTAATTATAATTAATACAAACAAAAATTACTAAAAGCATCCATTAGTTATCCAGTTGATAGAAACCTTATAAGTAGATATCACGAATTATAATAATACGCAATAAAATAGTATAAAATAACAGTGAAACTATATTGTATTATCTCTAGTTGCGAGCAAAAGAACGGAGTTTAAATCATATATTTCTATGTTCTTTTTGACGTTTTGGTCAGCATTTTGTTTAGCATATAAAGTCTGTGATTGGTCGAGCAACTAAGTGCATAAGCAAAGCCACTCCTACCAAACGAACTTAAACAGTATGCTCAGCTTAATAGGCTAGGGACTAGACTAAGCAAAAGGATCATAACGTCACAAACCCTGGAAGCCCGATACTTATAAAAACCGTAACTCTAGAACTAAGCGTGCTACAAAAAAAAAAGGTCGGCTAAGAATTTTGTTTACTAACATAAACATCGGCCATGTGTTGGCCCTAAATTTTCTTTTACGTTGACAGTATATTTTGATTTGATAGTATATAAATTAAAATATAAAATGTTTAAATTTAAAAGAAAATATTTTCATTCATTATGTCCAGTAAAATTGTAAAGTTAGATTAATGTCAGATATTTAAAAGAAACATATGTATTTTAGATTTAAAATGTTCGATTTTATAGAAATATAAAGAAAATATAATTATCCATTACACATTATTAAAAATTATTATGGCCGGGCATTTTTTAGTTTTCAAATGAACTTTAAACCTTACAAAATATTTTCATATAATATTTTATATTATTTACTAACGTGTTTTCACTAAACTTATTTGTGACACTGACAATGAATGTTAAATGTCAAAATATTTGAATACTTAAAACAATTGACATGCATAGAAGATGCGATTTATTATATATAATTTCCCATACTTACGTAACTATGGCAATATCAATAAGATAAGATCTTGTAACTGGTACACTTTGTGAAGAAATGTTTCAAACAAAAGTTGTGCAGAATAGTAATATCTTTCAATTTTATTCTAACTATTTTTACTGCAAGTATAGCCATTTCGGAGATATTGCAGAAATTGCAAAAAAAGTCTTAAGTAAACATGCACTTCCGGTTTGAATATGCTTTTCAAAAATAGAAAGTTTTCGTCTCAGGCATATACAAATCTTAAGTATAAAGTTTCATAATTTTATCTTCAACAGTGTAGCCTGTAGAGCGCTCACAGCCACACACACACACACACACACACACACACACACACACACACACAGACGTCATTCCAAAAATAGTCAGACTAGATTCAGGGAAGGTTAAAAAGTGTATTTCCGTTAAAATTTCGAGAATTTTTTTTTTTTCGTTATTACAATACATACTTATTATTTCATAAAAAAAAGTAAAAATATATAATGAGTCAGGATGTGTTGTAGAGTTTATATATATGCATAGACAGCTGTAGTTGCCAACATAAAAAAAAAAGTTATTTCATATTATTTTTTACTTTAACCATTTGAATATATGATAACAAGCTGGCGTTTTTTGTTTGTAACAAATGTTTTCTAGAATTTATTTGTGCAATTTGAAACTATACGAAAAAGTGTAGTTGCAAAAACTATTATTTCTAGAGGGCAGTAGTGTCGGACACGTAATGCCCATTTGGAGCATAGGGCGAAAAATATAAATCGAACAAACAATATAAATGGGGACCGTTGGGAAAAACTTTACAGGGCGGAAATAGAAAAAGAATTCCGGAAAACCAGTTGGAAAGTGTACAAGTTAATAAATGATCAACAAATGCTTTCAAGTTGAAACACTACCGGCAATCTGTTAAAATATTTAATAACGTCTCAAGTTCTTTTCCATTTTATTATGTTCTGCCAAAGATATGTTAGCCACCTTAAAACGTCGCGTCAACATTTTATTGTTTCACAATATAAAAACATCGGCCATGTATTGGCCCTAAACTTTCTTTTACGTAGGCAGTATATTTTGATTTGATAGTATATAAATTAAAATATAAAATGTTTAAATTTAAAAGAAAATATTATCATTCATTATGTCCAGTAAAATTGTAAAGTTAGATTATTGTCAGATTTCTAAAAAAACATACATATGTATTTTAGATTTAAAATGTTCGATTCTATAGTAATATAAAGAAAATATAATTATCCATTACACATTATTAAAAATTATTATAGCCGGACATTTTTTAGTTTTCAAATGAACTTAAACCTTACGAAATATTTTCATATAATATTTTATATTATTTACTAACCTTTGTAACGTTTTTTCTTCAAATCTTAAGTTTAAAGTTTCATAACTATATCATCAACAGCGTAGGCTGTAGAGCGCATACAGCCACACCCACAGACACACACACACACACACATACACACACACACACAGACGTCATTTCAAAAATAGTCAGACTCGATTCAGGGAAGGTCAAAAGATGTATTTCCGTTAAAATTTCGAGAATTTTTTTTCGTGATTACAATACTTACTTATTACTTCGTAAAAGAAAGTAAAAAGGTCAGAAATTAGTTCTTCTTACGTCATAATTCTACGCAAAAAAAAAAACGGCTCAATTAAATACAAATAGGTTAAATATATATCGCAATTAGATTATTATAAATACTAAATTATAAATCAAATCAAATTTGTTTAAAAAATGTAATTTTATAATAAACAAAAGCGTCAATTGTAGTTTGTAAAATAAATGTTCAAATTGAATATCTGAATTTATTACTACGTTAATCAAAATGATTCATATTTCCTAACAATATGAACAGTTTAGGTATTTATTTGTGGTTTCTATTTTTCGGAAATTATGACACAAACAGCTTCGGGTTATGTATGCATTTTTATGGCAAATAAACGTTATTGTGAGACGATTATACTTATTTTTTCTTGTCGTACATATTTATATTACTTACGAAATAATTAAAAAACGTTTGCCGCAAAATGACGTTTGAGGTTAGTAATTTCATCATATGTCTTAATTTTTGCTACGGTTGGTAACATTGGATGTTGGTAATTTTCTTACAGTGGTATTACTTTCGACGATCTGTAACTGGAATTGTATCAGCGCTGTCAGTTATAGAATTTACGTTTTAATAGATTAATTTAATCATTCTTTAAATGAAAACTAAATATCTATAAGTTTGCAATATAATGGTAGACATGAATAATAATTATGCAACATTGATTGTCAACCTATGACGTCATAGGTCAAAATTTATAATAAATTTCAATTGTGAATAGATAAATAAATTAATACTGACTTTTATTATGGACTTCATGATACTAAATGTTTTATTTTTAATAATAGTTATTGGAAATTATGTAATTTGCATGGCCCGAATTGTAATTATCAGTTTGACAAGTATATTAGCTTTCCAAGACGCTCATTGGTCACGTTAAACAGAAATTTACCGCGCTCTCATTGGTTTGGTGGGGGTAAAATTTTTATTCGCGCGCTGACGATAATAAAATGAAGATAATTACTAATAATTAATGAAGGATAAAATACAAAAAATATACAAAAAAATATGAAATTAATAGTTATGTTTTATTTAGTGGCTGTAAATCCTATGTATAAACATTTGCAGTGTATTGCACTGGACTTTCTTATTCGTTTCAGGCATATTTTGTTTAGATTCTGTATTTTAATAACCTCTCTATCTAAACAAAATATGCCTAATACCTATTAGAAAGTGCAGTGCGATAAACTGCAGATGTTTTAATCTTTAAATGAACTAAGAACCTAAAATAATATTTATATATAATATTTTTAATATCTACTAACTTTTGAAACTCTTTTACACTAGAACTATGTCATAAGTATAATTTTCCATACCTACGTAACCATGGCAACATAAATAAGGCAATTAAAAATTTAAATTATCTTGTAATCGGTAAACTTTTTGAGCAAAGTTTTTAAACAAAAGTTGTGTATAATATTAATATCTTTCATTTTGGATACTAGTATATTTTCTGTAAGTGCTGCTGTTTTAGAGATATTGCTGAATTTCCAAAAAATTACTAGAGTAAACATGCACTTCCGGTTTGAATATTCTTTTCAAAAATAAAACATTTATTTGCGAGCCATATACAAGTTTTAAGTTTAAAGTTTCATGATTATAGCATTGCCAGTTTTGGCTGTAGAGCAATTACTCTGTCTCACACACACACACACACACATATAAACACATACGCACATACAAACATACACACTCACACACACACACACGCGCGGAATTCCAAAAATAATCAGACTTGACGCAGAGAAGGTCAAAAGGTGTATCTCTCGAGTTCGAAAATTAACATGATTACTATCCTTAGGTATATATGTACATTCGTATAAGAAAATAAAAATTGATAAATACTAAACAAAATGGTGTATTTTTGTACGTTATCATAAAGCATGGTTATTAAGGAGCATTAGTAACATATCCTAATTTTGTATCTTACCACTAGAATTCTTAAGCATGGCTTTGACCTCGGGTCTAAGAGAAAACATAGGGCTACTCGTAGCAGACATATTATCTTGACCAATCTGTCTGGACAATAATTGAACATCTTCTTGTCGAGCACGGTACATTGAATCCAAATACTGCAGACGCACTTGCAGCTCTGCAAGCCGCTGCATAAGTACTTCTTCACTAGTTAAATCTGAAAATAGAAAAAAACAGGCATATTATAACATTTGAAATGTTTTAAATCCACCAATAGTTAATCCTCGGTAACGAAATGCTCGACATAATTCATTATTACCTTATCTATTCGTTTAAAACAATAATATAATACCTTTCGTTTTTGTTACGACGACGTATCCGAATTCGGATTTGATCAAGTTATTTTCGAATGTAATTATATATAGTAATAAACATACTAGAATGAATAATAACAATTTCAAGTGTGCATTGGGACACCAGCGTACCATTCTCAGACCGAGGAAGTACTGTCGTTGGTAACATTGGCAAAACATGAAAACAAGGTGATTTGTTGCATAATAGATAACAATTGCATAAATAAACATGGAAATTGAAAGAAACCTCTTTCGATGAACTATCTGGAACTATCCTTCAGCGGTTATGCTTTTTTTTTTGACAAACGTCAGTGGCCTTCCTAGACTAACTTTTACCAAAATTATTATGGCCGGACAATTTTAGTTTTTAAATGAACTTTAAACCTAACAAAATATTTTCATATAATATTTTAAATTATTTACTAACCTTTGTAACGTTTTTTCACTAAATTTATTTGTGACACTGACAATGTATGTTAAATGTCAAAATATTTGAATATTTAAAACAATTGACATGCATAGTAGATGCGATTTATTATATATAATTTCCCATACCTACGTAACTATGGCAATATTAATAAGATAAGATCTTGTAACTGGTACACTTTTTGAAGAAATGTTTCAAACAAAAGTTGTGCAGAATACTAATATCTTTCAATTTTATTCTAACTATTTTTACTGCAAGTATAGCCGTTTCGGAGATATTGCAGAAATTGCAAAAAAGTCTTAAGTAAACATGCACTTCCGGTTTGAATATGCTTTTCAAAAATAGGACGTTTTCGCCCAAGGCATATACAAATCTTAAGTTTAAAGTTTCATAATTTTATCTTCAACGGTGTAAGCTGTAGAGCGCTCACAGCCACACACACACACACAGACGTCATTCCAAAATAATCAGACTCGATTCAGGAAGGTCAAAAGGTGTATTTCCGTTAACATTCCGAGAATTTATTTTTTTCGTGTTTACAATACTTACTTATTACTTCGTAAAAGAAAGTAAAAAGATAATCGCTAGGTTTTTTATACATATATGTATATTATGTAGTTTATTAAATTAGATAACTTTGTTTTTAACCGGTTTATAATTTATATTTCTAAAACGTATTTGCAAAGGACCTTTATAACCGAAGATTTCTGATGTCATCAAGTGGTTTATATAAAAAAAACATCGGCCATGTATTGGCCCTAAACTTTCTTTTACGTAGTCAGTATATTTAGATTTGATAGTATATAAATAAAAATATAAAATGTTAAAATTCAAGAAAATATTTTCATTCATTGTCCAATAAAAGTGTAAAGTTAGTTATTGTCAGATTTCCAAAGAAAACATGTATTTCAGATTTTAAATGTTGGATTTTATAGTAGTATAAAGAAAATATTATTATTCATTACATATTATTAAAAATTATTATGGCCGGGCATTTTTTAGTTTTCAAATTAACTTTAAACCAGAGAAATATTTATATATAATATTTTAAATTATTTACTAACCTTTGTAACGCTTTTTCACTGAACTAATTTGTAACACTAACAATAATGTTAAATGTCAAAATATTGGAATATTTAAAACAATTGACATGCATAGTAGATGCGATTTATTATATATAATTTTCCATACCCATGTAACTATGGCAATATAAATAGGATAATAGCCATTTTCCTCGTAACTGGTACACTTTTTGAAGAAATGTTTCAAACAAAACTTGTGCAGAATACTAATATCTTTCAATGTTATTCTAACTATTTTTACTGCAAATATAGCCGATTCAGAGATATTGCAGAAATTGCAAAAACAGTCTTAAGTAAACATGCACTTCCGGTTGGAATATGCTTTTCAAAAATAGGAGGTTTCGCCCCAGGCATATACAAATCTTAAGTTTAAAGTTTCATAATTTTATCTTCAACGGTGTAGCTGTAGAGCGCATACACACAGACACACACACACACACACACACAGACGTCATTCCAAAAATAGGCGGGCTCGATTCAGGGAAGGTCAAAAGGTGTATTTCCGTAAAAATTTCGAGAAATTTTTTTTCGTGATTACAATACTTACTTATTACTTCGTAAAAGAAAGTAAAAACATTATGGCTCAGGGATAGCATTATTGGTGGTACTTACGGGTATATAAGGAATCAAATCAGACCTGAGTATTCAGATTCAAAGTATCACCGTGTTGAAACGTAACAATTATAAACAGTGCAATAATGATTAAGGTAAATAATTTAATAATTTATCAGTATTTTTAATTAATTTATAATAATTGTGTTCATAATTAATTTTGACCGTTTACAAATTCGCGTAAATTGCAGAATAAAAATATTTCTCAAAAACAGAGCTGCCACATAACCAAATATTTCTCATCTGAATTAATAAAAATACAACTGTAGTGTATCGCACTGGACTTTGTTATACGTATTAGGCTATTTCAACAAAGTATGCCTAATACGTATAAGAAAGTCCAGTGTAATACACTGCAAATGTTTTAGTTTCTTAATGAACTAAAAACCTAACAAAATATTTATATATATAATATTTTTAATATTTTATTAAACATTGAAACTCTATTACACTAGAACTATATGGCATAAGTATAAATTTCCATACCTACGTAACCATGGCAACATAAACAAAACATTTAAAATTTTAAATAGTAATTTTCTTGTAATCGGTAAACTTTTTGAAGAAATTTTTAAACAAAATATCTTTGATTTTGAATACTAGTATATTTTCTGTGAGTGCTGCCGTTTTGGAGATATTGCAGAATTTCCAAAATATTACTAGAGTAAACATGCACTTCCGGTTTGAATATTCTTTTCAAAAATAGAAGGTTTTCTTCCGAGCCATATACAAGTTTTAAGTTTAAAGTTTCATGATTATTATTATATTGGTCGTTTTGGCTGTAGATCGTTCACACACATACACGCACACACACACACAGACGTCATTCCTAAAATAGTCATACTCGATTCAGGGAAGGTCAAAAGATGTATTTCCGTTAATTTTCATGATTACAATACTTCCTTATATATTACATTCATATAAGAAGTAAAAATAATATCAACAAATACAAGTTTTAGTATCAACATTTAAATTCGTAACAGTGATATCAAGACCCACTATAGCAATTTGTTAAATTTGAAAGTGTAATGATTATATTTTATATATTATTGTTTTCTGAACAGGAAATCGTGTTCGTGACTCTGGCGTTATTAGCCTTCGCTACTGCTTATCCGGCCGTCGAGATTCCACCAGAGATTTTTCAAGATCCCATCGTAAAGCTCCATCAAGCTGATGTCGAAGGACTAGAAACGGCTGAAAGAGTTTACCGTAGTGCCGGTGGTCAAATTGGCCACCCCGACGGTGTGCGCAACAGCTTTTCGCCTTTCGATGCGCTCATTGGCGGTGGGCTCATGCTCGATAAGCCATACTCCGATTCAATAAAACAAGGCGGTTATAACAATTAGGTATTTTCAGTTTTTGTAGATACATTTTAGTTTTGTACGTACTATACCAACACTTTAATAAAAACATTTAGTTGTATTTAATTTATGCTATTTTCTTATCCAGTTTTATAAAGATTTACGAAATTATGAATGCAACCATTTTGTTCTAAATAAGCTTCGCCAATGCCTAAAGTTTGGCATGGCTAGTTTCTGAATAAATAAACAATATATTTATAGCGATCAAAGCAACAATTAAACCAACAATGTTATAGTAATTAATCAAAGATATCTTTATTCATACCTTGGTTATTATAAAAAATATACTTGGCGTCGTCGAGCTGTTGCCTAAACTTTGGCATGTCGAATTTCTGCATAAATAACTATTATTGCACTATAATTAAAATAATTGAAGTATCAATCAAATCAACAACGATATAGTAATCATCTAAAATATCAACTGTCATATGTAATATTAAAGTATCGCGCAAGCCGGAAAAAAACCAAACAGTTCAATTGTTTTTTTTTATTGATTTTATTTATTTTCAAAATTATTATTTTCCTTATTTTTTTACGGCTTTCAGTTATAACTTGAATAAACTTTAAATTCATCAAAAAAATTGTAATTTTACGTAGATTTTTTGGTATAATTAATATTTTTATAATGATTTATTTCAAAAAATTATCATGTTCATTATTTTTTTACAGCTTCCAGTTATAATCTAAAAATGTTTAAACAAATCAAATAATTTGTAAATGTACGTAGATTTTTTTGGTATAACTATTATTTTTCTAAGTGCCTTTTAAGGTGCAAATTTTTTTTACGGGCCCAATATCTCTTGAAGTACGGCTCTGATTGGATTTAATTTACGACCGGATGGAATTGGGCCCTACACAATATGTGTGCCAAATTTGGCTGAGATCAGTTTAGTATCTTCAGAGGAGAAGAGGTGAGGATGGTTGATCTTACGACTAGCGAGCGAGCGACCAACATGTACCAAGTATTTGAGATATTTACATTTTCGTCATCAGGGTGATAAATGACGAACTTTTTGTTAAGGAAATTTTTCAATCCGAGAATGTTACAGACTAATTATGCTGACAAACACTTAAGCTCTTCGGTACTATAGTACGTATACGTACGGCGAGCTAAAAACATCATTCAGTGTCAGTAAACAGTTTGAAACAAAATAGCAGTTACCGCTGTATAGTTTCACATACAATTTAATGAATTGTATCTAATAATATAATTACCATAGTTGTTACTTTATTTCGCTTTCTATCTAGAAGTACGCACTGCATATACGTTACAGTCGTCTGCTTTATTATAGATAGCATAACAATATATGTACTACTATTGTAGTAGTAGTAGATATTATCCGACAAGCAAATTATATAGATGTTAAAAAACTATTAGTAGTCAGGGAATTTTGTTTTACATAAAAGAAAATGTGATTCTTGCATTACCAAAAAAATTGATGCATTAGCTAAACGGGCAATTTGTCTTATGTGTAGACCGCATGCGTCTACGTTTCGTAATGAGTAGGTATTTTAAACAAAGGTAAATATCATATCTGCAGTGTCCTGCATATTTGTTTGGATGGAATAAAGGTTACAAAAAATCAAATATGTATACATGAAATTTAAAAGCAAAAAAAAAAAAAA
>JADQWA010000168.1:125000-154607 GCA_018344505.1 Nebria ingens riversi | reverse complement strand
GAGAGACATACAGACAGACATACATACATACATACAGATAGATATACAGACAGACATACATACATATAGCCAGACATACATATAGATAGGCAAACATACACACAGATAGACAGGCATACAGATAGATATACAGACAGCATATAGTCGAATTCACTTAAGAAGAACATTTGTGTGGCATGAATCATCACTACACTCCATAATGATTATATGTAAAAAGTGTATGATTCATGTCACAAAAATGGTCTTCTTATGTGAATTCGACTATATGTATGTATGTCTAAATATTTAAATTATGGATTGAGAGCTGCTCATAACGGATGTTTCCATTAAAATGTCGCCTTCGATATGTTTCGTTACATCATATAATTAATAAAAACATGCTTTGATGTTGCGTATGAGAATCTTAAACACTATTGAATTCAACTCTGATATAAAAAGCTGAGGTTAGGTCAATTTCTCGTGACCCAATAGCGCGTTGCACGAGAAATGCTACTGCTAAGTTAGCAGGTATATTAAAATGCAGTAAAGTTACTAAATAGAACTCGCGAAGGAAGGAAAAGTATACAATTATACACTTCCGACTGCGCAAAAAACACGCCAAGTCAAATATTCGTGCGAAAACGGTACTACTTGTAGGTTTGGTATCGTGTCCTGTAGATCACGATCTATTGCTGATTTATTTACACAACGGTAATCATTGACGCACACATTTGGAAAAATTAACAAGATTCATTCAATTACACGCTGTCTGCATCATATGATTGTCTTAAGCCATATGGTTGCTTACCTAACTGTGAATATCGATGTTTCATCATTCGATTAAGATCTAAGCTAATCCATTCTTTATTTATAACTGTAAATTAGATTTCATACGCAGGCACAATCAGAAATTATATTATTATAGAAAACTTCAACATTCTTGTATATATTATACAACAATCATGTATTACGAGTCAAACAATAAAAAAAAACACATTTGTAGTGTATTGCACTTTCTTATGCGTAGTAGGTATATTCTGTTTAGATAGGAAGGATATTAAAGAAATTATTATGGCCGGACGTTTTTTAGTTTTCATATTAACAATATATTTATATATAATATTTTATTAACCTTTGAAACGTTTTTCACTGAATCTATTTGTGACAATAAATGTTAAATGACAAAATATTTGAGTTTATTTTATTTTCTTATAAAACAGTTTGACAGACCATAGTTGATACGAATTATTAAATATAATCTCCCATACCTACGTCACTATGGCGATATAATTAAGAAAAATAAGAATTTCAATAGCGATTTTCTTGTACACTTTTTGAAGAAATGTTTCAAACAAAAATTGTGCGAAATATTAATATCTTTCATTGTAATTTTTACTACTTTTACTGTAATTACAACTGATTCGAAAATATTGCAGAAAACGTAAAATAGAGAGGTAGAGGGAGAAAGAGGGAGAGGGAGAGAAAGAGGGAGAGGGAGAAAGCGGGAGAAAGAGGGAGAGGGGAGGGAGAGGGAGAAAGAGGGAAAAAGAGGGAGAGGGAGAAAGAGGGAGAGGGAGAAAGACGGAGAGGGAAAAAGAGGGAGAGGGAGAAAGAGGGAGAGGGAAAAAGAGGGAGAGGGTGAGAAAGAGGGAGAGGGAGAAAGAGGGCGAGAGAGAAAGAGGGAGAGGGGGAAAGAGGGAGAGAGAGAAAGAGGGTGAGGGAGAAAGACGGAGAGAGAGAGAGCGAGAGAGAGAAAGAACAAGATAGAGAGAGCGAGTGAGAGAGCGAGTGAGAGAGAGAGAGAGAGAGGATCTAAAAATAGACTCGATTCAGATAAGGTCAAAATGTGTATTCCATTAAAAACTCGAGATTGTATTTTCTCATGATAACAATACTTACTTATTACTTCGTATAAGAAAGTAAAATATCGAAATATTTCGAAAGTCATAATTTATGTTCGTGTCTCTATTTGCATACGTACATAACATCATGTTTTCTCATAAAACGAAGCAATATACTCGTATGTTGGTATACCTGATATCTTCCCGCCAAAGAAGGGCGTAGACGTACCCTAAACAAATGTACAATTCGTCCGTTTTGATGGCGGAGTTTATCTTTGACAATCAAGTCATTTTTCCGTGTCGCTTTATGTAAAATATTACATTTCTTAGACGGCTTTGTCTGATAAAAACCAACCTATAAATTGCCTTCTAACTGATTGAATCTTTTCTAAATTGTTTCATTTCTAATCTAAACCATTTATATCATCTATTCTAACTCACAACTAAAGCAAATATGTGTTTATTTGATTCAAAACATAATAAAATCTGCTGTAATAAAGAATCAGGCGATTACCAATACAACCCCTAAGTTAAAACCCTTCAGGAGACATATCAGAATATACCAAAAATGTTGCCAAAGAAAAAGCGCGAGAATCTTATATTTAACGTCTCTGAAATCAAGGTTACCAACTTAAATAATCTCTCAAACTTACAATATCAACGTCATTTTAAACTGCATTGATAAATACGATAATCAACAAATGTAAATAGAACGAGGACAAATTTGTAACAAAAGTCAACAAAATTGCAATCACAACAAGATAAACAGGTGGCGATCACAACATAACTCCATTTTTTTTCCTGGATGCTAAAAAAATCACACATTCGATTTGTACTATTGTTGCCAACTTAGTTATTTGTCAAACATAATGAATTTAGATAATCGTGCTTCTACATTCTGTATTTGTGTTTATTTTGAATTATTATTTATGGATTAGTAACACAAACATTTAGTATATTTAATAATGTAGAAAAACTGTATAGACTACAGTAATACTTGTTCAGAGTTGGCAACAATACTAACAGTAGTACCAATCGAAATGTTCATTCTCACATCCAAGAAATAAGTAGGGTTTTTGTGATGAATATGATCTATTGTCACTGATAAAAATGTTGCCAACACTGGAAAAAAATGTGCCACCAACCGTAAGTTGTAAAAAAACACTAGATACACTATCTTTTGATGTCATTCGTAGAGCTGTCAACACGCAACTTTAACATTTATATTTTTAAATATATATATATATATATATATATATATATATATATATATATATATATATATATATATATATATATATATATATATATATATATATATAAGATTTTTAACAATAACATTTAGGTCAAATGTCTCATATTATATGACTCTTTCATAAATAGAATGAAAATTTTAGTCGTATCACTAGCCTATAGTTTTATTTGTATAAATAAACAATGTATTATGTTATGTACTATAGTTATAATAATCAAAGTTAAAATCAAACCAACAATGATATAGTAATTAATCTAAGATACCAACTGTCATATGCATATATTAGTCATAACATCACATAAGCCGGAACTTCTATGAAATAGCTGTATTTTAACTATTTTAGAAACTAAGTCTAAATTATTAGAGAATTTTCTATTTGTGGCTTTAATATAAAATGTTTTTTAAATTATTTTGAGTTCATGAACCTAAAAATCGTTCTAGAGTAATAGCAGCGCTAACACGTTATATATGTGTATATATATATATATATATATATATATATATATATATATATATATATATCGATTTTCAGAACGCCTGAAACTGAATTTCAGTGGTGCTCATAATTATCAGTTTCCTGAATTTCAAATTCCGTTCTATAAGAAATAGCTTTGTAGACTATAAATAATATAAACAAACAAATGTTTGTATATATATATATATATATATATATATATATATATTATTATATATATATAAATATATATATATATATATATATATATATATATATATATATATATATATAATACATACATATAAAAATACAGCATTTTCAGTTTCCATAAATTTGTTTTACTTTGTAATTTTCGCACGTAGATTTCAGTTTTTCAACTTTCAGCCTGAGCAAATCTGAATTTCCTTTTATTTATGTTGTTTATGTATCATACAGCGCCGGCTGAAGGAGACGCAATTTAAACGCTGAAGTTATCACAAATCTCAAAATATTAGTTTTAACCTCAAAATATTCATATATAACTTATATTTAATTGAATATAAATTCCAATTTATTTCAAAACAATCCACTTAAAGTGAATTAAATTTTTTTTTTAAATTAATATATATATATATATATATATATATATATATACATACATATATATATATATATATATATATATATATATATATATATATATATATATATATATATATGTGATGTTTAATATAATAAAAAAAAAAGAAAATTAATTTGAAATACAAATTGTAAATTCTATTTGTTTGAGCGGCAATCAAATAAATCAAAACTTTTAATCCATATGGTAATCAACAAAAGGTTGGATTACGCCATATAACAAAGCTTCAGTAAACTGTCTAGCATAAATTCAATTAGAACTAATCTCCATTTTGAGTTCGCTTCAATGCGCCTTTTTTATGTAATCTGAACATTGTTGTATTCAAGTGGCAAATAAATGTAGAAGCGAAAATAATTAACGGTTTTGTTTTGTACCAGTTTACAACTGGCTTTAGGGAAATCCTAGTTTTTTTAATCAGTCAGTTGCAAGTATGATGGTTTAAAATGTGAAATTATTTATGAATATAATATGAATAATGACCGCAATAAAAATAATCTAATCAAAACGGTAATCAGGCTTTTTGTTCCATAAGATAATAATGATAATTATAGAAAATTATACTGCTTTTCATTTACTACATAAGTACATTTCCGAAATGACGCATGGGTGTTTTTAAAAATCGATAGGAACAGAGCTGCTTCAAGTAAACCACCATTTACGGTGGGCAAAGATCTTTAAAATAAAGTTTCAAAATTTTAGAATTATTCGTTATTGGCATACATACATCCGTACATGCACGCATACATACATGTAGACATACATGCATACGTACGTGCATAGTATGCACTGCATACATACATCCATACATGCAGACATACATACATACATGCATACATACAGACATACAGACATACAGACATACATGCATACATGCATAATATTACAGACTTACAGAGATACACTGACATATACGTATACAGATACATGGTGCATACGAGCACACAGATATTAAGTGCACACAGCCAAACATATGGGTTCATACAGACATAAATACATATAAACATGAAGAAATACAGACGCAAACACAGCCACAGACACAGACACACAGCCACACACACACACACCCACGCGCGCGCGCGCATATATTCACAGATGAATACAAACAGGCCTGCAGTAGTAATACAGACATATATGTATACACACACACATACATACATACATATATATGCATTTAGATAGGCATTGTCATATACAGACAGAAAGGCAGACAGACAGAATAGACATGTGGGCATATTGAACTGCGAACAATTATATATTCATACATATCTACTTACAAACACAAATACATATATTCAAATGTATGTATATACCAGCATTTTCAATAACTCCGTTAATATCTAGACTTCTTTTTTTTTTGCGATTACAATAGTTATTTATACTTTATATTAAGAAAAAAAGAAATAAAAAAAATTGGCAATATTTGTGATGGTATTTAGTCTATATATTTGGCTCCACTTCATAAATGAATGTTTCGAAATGCCTTTGGGAAAATATGCGATGACAAGAATATTGCCGACTGAATAGTAAATCATATGAAATGATATTCTCTGTTCGTATGATACAATGGCCACGTGGCAACGCTGTTAATTACCGTAATTCTCCCGCATGTAAATCACATTTGTGACGAAGTGGACTGCGCATGGAATACCACTCTCTGACATTCCCAAACAAACTCCACACACGACACATATATGTACCTATACTCGTACATATACTTTATACATTGTTAACCATCACTAACAACATCCAAACTCTAACAAATTTCATTTTAGTTTACTATTAATGATGTCATCTATAAATCGGTAAAGTTATAACCTCGTTAACACGCCAGTGGTGACGTGAACAACTACCACTCTTGGCGATTTATTATTTACTAGAAATTGATATTTGCTATCGTTCAAATCATTCCCCAAGTACACACACACACACACACACACCCACACACACACACCCACACACACACACACACAAAACACATACATATCCACACCGACACACACACACACACAATTATTTGGGCGGTGTGATTGAATTGATGTCATCAAAAATACTTGTGTCATATATTCAAGACTGATGTGAGCGATTATATAATTAAGAATTGAAATATTTATAAATTCTGACGATTAATTAAGTTTTTTTTTTGAAACGGTAACTACACCGGGAACTGTGACATTCCTGTGGGATCGATTTCGTTACCGTAAACTAGGTACATACATATTATGCGAGTTATAATATTGCAGTTACACGTATACCTACCTAGATACCTGCATATCTGGTGATTGATAACGTAAACTAAATACTATATTTTATATTATAAAACATCAAAAGGTCTCATTCTTACAAGTAATAAAAGTTATAACTAAAACCGTAAATATAAAAGGATTTCTGACACTCGCATCAGAAAACTAACCATTTATTTTTTAAATATACATAAATTGCAAAAAAAAATTTACTTCTACGTAAATCTTCTAAGATTGAAGTAAAACATCGAAATTACATTTATCAATATTATCCAACTAATAGTGATCGGACTACTTCAGAGACAACTCGAAACTTTATCGAACGAATGCGCAATGTAACATCAGTTATTCACATGATTCAACGAATATAGAGGCGCCAATGCGTGATTTTACGTAGTTTTTTTTTGTATATTAAAAAAACACATATTAGGGTGTGCCACTTTTTTATTTGGGTCCAAAATCTCACTAAAATATAGCATTGATTAGATTTATAATGCAAGCGGATTCAATTAGGCACCTACACAATATGTGTGCGAAATTTGGTTGAAATCGATTTGGTACTAGTGGACGAGAAGAGGCGACAAATTTGGTCTTACGAGCGAGGGAAATACATATTACCAAGAATATGACAGATATATACATTTTCGCAATCAGAGTGTGTATGTAAAATTATTTTAATATATATATATATTAAAATAATTTTATTTTTATATATATATATATATATATATATATATATATATATATATATATATATATATATATATATAACTATATATAACTATTCCCTTGCCTAAGTATTTAAAATCCCAACAGTTTACAGCAGTAGTTGCTTTTCACACAGAACTTTCAAAGCTAAAGTAATGTTGTTACGGAACTTGTATACCCAATTTAACTTGACTTGAGCTAAAGTACAACTTTTAAGCACAAGGCTGACATGGTTAAAGTATAAGAAATATATATGTAGTATATGGCACCCACACTATAAATGGCGTTTACACACATTCCCTAAACGAGAAATTCCTGCAAACATTTTCATCTCAAGATTAAATTAATTAGAATATTTATAATTAAGAGACCGAAAGCCTCGTTCCAACTTCACGGTCGGATTCATCGTAAAAATGTGTTACAATCTACGTACAAGGAAACTTACAGTCTTTTCAAGATACGTAAACCATCAAACCGATCACGTCTCACAAAATGAATTTCTAATGTGATTAAATAAGCAATAAATAGCCATCATATAGCCGTAATATAATAAGTGTTCGTGTTCGGCAGGTGCAATAAAAAATAATCAATATTTTTAAAGGTGTGTTCACAATAAACACAACACAGGATGTATATTAACGCAGGAACCAAGGTACATTATTTTTTTGTGACTCGCAATAGCACGATTATCGTTATCGAATTGTAAACCCCACCGGAAATAATAGTTCAAGATATTTGTTACTAATAGACTTTTAATTTTAGAATATTTACACACACACACAACAAGTTCAGATGTTTTTAATTATAATAATTAATTTTATATGTTAATAATTGTTTAGCATTGGCTGCGCCAATGCCTATAGCTTAGTGAAATTCTGTAGAAATATACAATAGGTATATTAAAATTATCAAATTACAGTTATTATTGATGATTTATTTAAAAATAATTTTCATTATTTTTTCTGGATTTTAGTTATGACTTGAATAAACTTGAGGAGCATCAAAAAATTGTCATTTTTAGTAGATTTTTTTGGTAGAACCAAAATGTTTAAAAATGCATTTTATTATCTGTCCTTTTTTAGGCCCAATATCTCCTGAAGTACAGTACTGATTTTATTTAAAATACGAATGGGCACCTGCACAATATCTGTACCAAAATTGGCTTAAATCAAATCGGTACCTTCAGAGGAGAAAGGGCGACAAATTTGGTCTTACGAGCGAGCAAGCTACCAACATGTTACCAAGTATATACTTTTATGTATGTATGTACGTATATATATATATATATATATATATATATATATATATATATATATATATATATATAATTTGGGTCCAATATCTCCTTGAAATATAAACTGATTGGATGTAAAATACGAGTGGATTCAATTGGGAACCTACACAATATGTGTTCCAAATTTGGTTGAGATCAAATCGGTAGCTTCAGAAGAGAAGAGGCGACAAATTTGGTCTTACGAGCAAGCAAGCTAACAACATGTTACCAAGTGTATATATATATATATATATATATATATATATATATATATATATAAGTTGGGCTCAATTTCTCCCTGAAATATAATACTGATTGGATTTAAAATGCGAGCGGATTTAATTGGGCACCTATACAATCTATGTGCCAAATTTGGTTGAACTCAAATCGGTATCTTCATATGAGAAGAGGCGACAAATTTGGTCTTACGAGCGAGCGACCAACATGTTGCCGTATATGATTGATATATATTTTTTCGGAATCAGGGCGCTGTGAATTGAATGTCAGAAAGAATTTATTGGTCCCGAGAATGTTACAGATACAATTGACAGATAAACTCTTCTGTACAAATCGCTAATGCTTCCACTACCACTTCTAATTAGTGAATAGTTGCAACTTGCAGAACAATTATTGGTTATTCTAAATTTGATTACTACGTTTGAAAATAGCATAAAATTCGGATTCTAGCAAAAGTTCGGATGAGGTACTGCTTCAATTGCTTCGCCCATCCAGACTGGTAAATGCGTTTTATTAAATTTCTATTGTGAAAGTAAAATAAACCTAATTACACAGCTGCTATTATGGTATAGAACACTGTATTTGCAACGAAAATTTCCAGCTACTAAACAATCAATTTTGATAAAATTATATCAATGAATGTGCATTGACCTGTAACCCATATTGTTACGGGCTACCTGTATTATCAATGTTACCAGCATAAAGTTACCTAACCCGTTGTTCTGGTAATCGAAAATTACTAAAACGTATTGTTGTCCATAAACTAAACTATACTATACTATAAGCTACACGTTAGTTTGAATCGGGTTCAAACTAACGTGTAGCTCTGGTGAAAAAAATTGGAAACTAACAAGAGCGGGGGCCATGAAAACAACAAACAGCTGTTTTCATTTATCTGCATGTTTACTCAAAGCATTATTTGCCGGTTTTTTTGGTAATATCTCCGAAACGGCTGCATTTATAGTAAAAATAGTACGATTCAAAATGAAAGATATTTAGATTTTGAACAACTTTTGTTCGAAAAGTTTCTTTTAAAAGTGTACCAGTTACAAGAAAATTGCTACTGAAATCATTAAATTTCTTATTTATATTTTCATAGTTACTTAAGTATGGAAATTTATATTTAATAAATATATATATATATATATATATATATATATATATATATATATATATATATATATATATATATACATATATATATATATATATATATATATATATATATATATATATATATATATATATCCTTACAGTGGAGATTTGACACTACATATTTATCAATGACAAGCGCATCAATGTTGCAAACTGTCTAAATAACACGCACTTCAAAAAGAAACCAACTGATGGCCCACCCAATATTTGTTTGTCAAATTAGTTTTGGAAATGTAATACCGCAATATAAATTATTTTTTTAGAACCACCTCATTTTTACAGTATAATAAGTAACATAAAATGTTTCGAAAAACTAACATATATTATATACATATATGTATATATTTTAAACTATTAACCTTCTAATAATCGCATTACTTGATTAGGAAACAACTAAAAATGTACAACTCATTTGGTTTTAATCTATAATTACAGTGTATGCAAGTAATTTATATGTAAAACCCCATTAGGAATGACATTAAATTTAATTTAGCAATACTTGTTGATTCAAAAAATTATTTTCTATTGACATAATTATTTTGATAAGAATTCCATTGTATATTAGTTACATAACAATCAAATATAATAAAGCATTTTTGCTTTCTTATACGAATGTATATAAAGAAGTACAGTCATCATTAAATTTTTCGAAGGAATGGAAATACATCTTTTGACCTTCCCTAAATCGAGTCTACTGTCGGAATGTTGATTGTGAGCACGCACGCTGTGTGTGTGTGTGTGTGAGAGAGAGAGAGAGAGAGAGAGAAAGAGAGATAGTGAGTAAGAGGGAAAAGAGAGGAAGAGACAGAGAAAGAGAGAGAGAAAGAGGCAGAGAAAGAGAGACAGAAAGGAAGAGAAAGAGAGAGAGAAAGGAAGAGCAAGAGAGAGAGAAAGGAAGAGAGAAGAGAGAGAAAGGAAGAGAAAGTGAGAGAGAAAGGAAGAGAAAGAGAGAGAGAAAGGAAGAGAAGAGAAAGAGAGAGAGAAAGGAAGAGAAAGAGAGAGAAAGGAAGAGAAGAGAGAGAGAGCGAAAGGAAGAGAAAGATAGAGAGAGAAAGGAAGAGAAAGAGAGAGAGAGAGAAAGGATGAGAAAGATAGAGAGAGAAAGGAAGAGAAAGAGAGAGAGATAGAAAGAGAAAGAGAGAGAGATAGGAAGAGAAAGAGAGAGAGATAGGAAGAGAAAGAGAGAGAGATAGGAAGAGAAAGAGAGAGAGATAGGAAGAGAAAGAGAGAGAGAGAGGAAGAGAAAGAGAGAGAGATAGGAAGAGAAAGAGAGAAAGGAAGAGAAAGAGAGAGAGAGAGAAAGAAAGATAGAGAGAGAGAAAGGAAGAGGAAGAAAAAGAAAAAGAGAGCGAGAGAGAGAGAGAAAGTCGATTCTTATTTGGCATAATGATTAATGATATTTTCTTGTATTTTAATCCTAACTAAACAAAATATACTTACTACGTATAAGAAAGTCCAGTGCAAGACACTGCAGATGTTTCCACACCCAACATTCATCTCCATATATCAATGGAAGCATAAATATATTATCAAAATGTCAATTATTTTCAATTAAATTTTAAGATAAATATTAAATTACGCATCCTGTCGGTTATTCCATCAATTTTCAAATTTATTATTACTTATATTTTTTTAAAATCTAAACTAGAAAATGTTTTCTGATATTCCTTTGTATATTGTAGTCATTATATGTTTATATAAACAATTACTTGCATTGATGTATTCAAAATGGTACATATGGCACTGAGTAAGTGAATAAGGTCATATGAATAATGTATTATATACACACAAGCCACGGTATTGTTTAAATTTCACATTGAAATTACGTTATTTGTTCGAAAATAATCTTGCAGTTACCACACTAACAACAGACATATTTACTTTGAACTATTGTTATTTGTTCAAAACTAATGTGAAAACAATTTGTTAAATAAACTACTTGATATTTTTTCGGAAATATTTAAATATGACAAACATTACTCCAAATATATTAATTTTATTCTCCATAACAATGCAATTTCTAAATAGATTCAAAATAGGTCATCACTTGTTTCGAAGCATACTTAAATATAATAAAATCGCAACATTCCAAACGTTCATAGCACGTAAATCAAAAGTTAAATCAAAAAATTATTCAAACAAAAATTGTAGACAATTTTATTGCCTCTCGGTTATTAAATGAGTAAATTTTCAAAATAACCCATCGTTTGCCTTAAAATCACCAAAAACTAAAAACGTCTCTAAGTAATATATCACTTCTGATTTGTCAATCGTTGCAAACACGAATTTATACCTCTAAATTTAATTGAAGCAGTTGAGTATCAAGTTTAATATTATTAGACGCATCTGTTTTTGAGTTACAGTGCATACAAAGAAACACTTATGTTCAAATGTTCAATATTATGGATCAAAGGGCGCTCAAAATGGATATTTGTTGGGAATAGGCTCGAAGTTATGTATGCATCTCTCTCTCTCTGGCGTGTGTGTGTGTGTGTGTGAGAGAGAGAGAGCGTGAGAGAGAGAGAGGGAGAGAGAAAGAGTGAGATTGTTTGTGATAGAGAGAGAGAGTGTGACGGTGTGTGTGTGTGTGTGTAAGAGAGAGAGAGAGTGTGTGTGTGTGTATGATAGAGAGAGTGTGCGAGTTTGTGCGTGTGTGTCGCTGTGTGTGTGTGTGTAAGAAAGAGAGAGAGAGAGTGTTGTGTGTGTGTGTGATAGAGAGACTGTGCGAGTTTGTGCGTGTGTGTGTGTGTGTATGTCGGTGTGTGTGTCGGTGTGTGTGTGTGACAGTATGCGTATGTGTGTGTATGTGTCTGCCGGTGTGTGTATGTGTGTAAATCAGTAATAAAATATAAAATAACACTAGTTCTAAATAGATATTCCTTATAAGTAATATAGTTTTATATTCATTTTTGTGTAGGAGAATAATGTCTTACCTGGAGCAGAAAAAATAACAATTCCAAAGAACGGTATGAGAACCATTAATGCCAACACCAGGAAACAGCTACGGCGTCGTAGCGGTGTCATCGCAACGCTCATCATACCCATAACACCCTCAATTCACTTGGTGTTCGGTATCAGACAGTCTAAGTTTCACAACACTCCGACGCGACTGGTTCATTTCAGACGTGGGATTCAGATACAGTCTCACCAACACTTGTTTACGAAAACAACACAAAAGTCACTTTTAAACACGAAAACTACTCTTGAATTTACAATTAATACATTGTTAAAAATAAACCCTTCAGAAATTAAAAATCATCTTATTTCCACACCATTCAACAAGAATCTAAAATTGCTACTTTACATAAACAATGTAGCCATTATATTAACAAACAACCACTATTACGTCCAAATAACAGTATTCGAGATTCAATTTCCTGCATACATCACTTCAATAACAATTTTAGTACGATTCGTTCGAAAATTCATTTAAAACGGATAATAAAACGATTTATTCGAATTTTAAACTAATTTCAGAATTTAATTGAGCGTAACAAGTAAATTAACATCTAATACATTTAGGTAAAACTGTCTAAATATTTAATTTCTGCCTCAATAATTAAATGTTTTGCAAATATTCTTTCAAAAATATCTATTTTATTAATATTTAATTTAATTAGATATAAATATATATATATATATATATATATATATATATATATATATATATATATATATATATATATATATATATTGGTTAAAGATACGAATGAAGCTTTTTTGATAAAAGCTTTATTATACGCTTGAAATGCGCATCGAAGTCAGCTAAATCAATTCTTAGCATCCTCTCAATCGAGATTGATGAATGAATGCTGGACGAAAATACCTACGGCGCCAGGACTATATATAGGAGTGTTTTGTTAGCAGCGTCACAAAGAAAATATCAATACAAGCCTCTTTTCGCACTATTACGTCCGAAAAACACGTTTCACGTCAGTTTAAACGCTATCCCCGGTGTTATTAGCGAAAAGTAACTGTTGATTTGTAAATATATATATTTAAAACACGATATAAATGTTTCTTACTTCGTGTAAGTTGTGTATGCGAAATGTTATAATACACACACACATATATATATATATATATATATATATATATATATATATATATATATATATATATATATATATATATATATATATATATATATATATATATATATATATATATATATATATATATATATATATATATATATAGTATATATAAATACGTAATAGTTATAAATAGAGCAGTGTTGTTTTATCGAAACACCAATTAAAGTTGCTCGTTGGCTTAGACATTTGAGTCAAACTGTAAGATATTAAAGATGTATAATACAGTAATGAAATCACTGTTAATGTGCTGGTTTTTATCTTAAAATTAGGTTCGTTAGTTTTCTACACGTGATTGTTCATTGGAATTTTAATTAGACTTTATGTATGTAGGGGAAATGTTATTTTTGGCGGTCAACGACGGTGCACTTGCCGTCAACTATATTTGAGACCCGGTGAAATTTTCTAATCAATATATATATTATTTTTTTATATATATTTAAATAAATAAATAGCACATGTATAACAGATGTGTTGTTTAGATGCAAATTTGAAATAGAGTTTAGACGTAATGTGAATGTTTTTCGGTAAAATAAATTCGTACGATTGAGAGTTGGGAGTGATTTTTTTTTTATAAATAATGTTATTCGATTAAAAACCTTGTAGTTTTGAGGTTAAGGAGTGAAAAAAATCACTACGAGTAGGATAAAGATTGGCAAACCACTTAACAAGTGTAAATTCTCATATAATTATGATGTATGTACCTTGTGAGTAACTCACATGACTCATAAAAAATGGGAGGTGTTGCTAACCAAAAACAGTCGAAAACAGCACTTTTCCCGTCACAATTACGTCCGAAAAATAAAACCAACAATCCACTCTCAGATGTCATCCGAACTCTCGATTGAGGTAAACAACTTGTGGTAGTGTGTGTGGTTATGAGTGTGTACGAGTCAACAATAGTTGCAATGTGAATGGAAACACGGTTTGATGCCCGAGCTAGGTCTTCTGTTCGACTAACTGGCCAGCTGGTCGCGGCATTTCACTGAGGCAATACCGAGAGGTTCGGGCGCCGCGATCGGCCTCCGACATCGGCCGCACGAGGTGCCCACCCGTCGTGCTCTCGCCGCTACCATATTGATCCCATTCTTGTCTGTTTCGTCTCGGCGATACCAGTAGCGCCGCACTCAAATGGAAAGCGTTTTCAGATTTTTAAACAAAACAACCATCACATTTGTGATATTTAATACTAAATTGGAATATATCAAAAAACTTCTATTCAAAATTATAAATGTATTAAACTTCATTTTGACTTTAGTACGTTATAATTATCTATTTGTATAAAGATTAACGCCTCTAACGAGTACTTCTTCTTTATTTAAGTAATAATTACGATAAATATTACTATAATTACATTAACCTAACAATAACTATTGAGTGTAGATTAATATACCTAAATAATTAATTCAGTCTAACAAAATTCAGTTGACAAATAAGCATAAAACCAATTTTTTATGATATGTTGTAAAATATATTTATATACAGGCTGATATGTAAAGGGTTTTCTGCCACCCCATATGTTGGAAATAGGCATTAAGTTATGTATGTATGTATGTATGATCGGAATAGCTTGAACCACGATATGCGCAGGAGAAAGAGAGAGCGGTACTATAATAGAAAAAGACATGCATATAAACAACATCGATATTGTACAGTGGTGGCGGCAAATCTTCTGCGTACATCTACGTCACGGTTCAAGCTATCCCGATCCGCCTATACATCACAATATTACATTATATTAATCATTAATACAAAAATTACACATTTATTATAAAATAATTTATAATTATTCCCAATTGAAATAAACATAATGACGTCATCTGCGTCCCGTGTCAGTATATTTATCAATGCACCAGTGTCGAAATTATAATAATGTACATATTGAAGTATATTGTAGAATTTTTGGTATTTTCAAAAAATGTCTATACCTAGTAAATATTTAAGAACGTTATCTCTTCTACGGCCTAATAATTCCCACAAAAAAAAAGACCTAGTGGGTTTAAAATGCGAGCGGTACGAATTTTGTACTCATAAATTATGTATACCAAATTTGGTGTGAATCCGTTTAGTACTTTCAGAGGAGAAGGAGCGACAAATTTTGGTCTTACGAGCGACTGAACAAGCGAGCGAGTGAGCGACTAATATCCAATGGATATAGGAGTTATATTTATATATTTTTTCAATCCGGGTTACTTACAGACACACGACGGAATGCTTTTAACTTTTCGGTACTACGTACGAGGAACTAACGAGTTTAAAATACTTACAGTTTTCTCCCAACAGTTGATATGTTATTCTTGTTGTTTTGAGGTTGTTTAGAGTGTAAAATAGCATCCGAACTGACGAATATTTTGATTATTAATGTTATGCATTAGTTGAAATCGTTAATTACTAATATACACATTGATGACGTGGCTTAGAAATGTTAGTAGTTAGTATATATTAATTATACTCGATCTAAATGTCAAAGATATTCAAAGAGGCAGACGCATTTGGGCCCTTAGGTAAGTAATCTTTGAAATTGATCCGAAACGTAGGATTATTACCAAGATAGAATTGCATTGGAGGGTAACCGGCATTAACGATGGTTTAGCGATAACAGTAATACATTCAGAATATCAATTAATTATATTTAACTAAATATCAAACAGCATAATTCATCCATCTTTGAGCAAAATAAAAATCCTGGACCCGTTAAAAGAAAAATGTATGACACTAGGCGAATTAATTTCCCACGCAATTTTCTCGGAAATAGTAGACACCTTGAAGAAACTTTACAAACAAAATTACTAGAAATCTCAATATCTTTAATTTTAAATCTTATCATTTACTCTCTAAGTGCCGCCATTTTCGAAATATCTTAAAATTACTAAACAAACAACATACACTTTCGATTTAAATATTAGCTTCACTTTCTTATGTTCAATTGTTTAGACCTGCAGCGATCACACAAAAACACAAATAAACATTGCAAAAATAGATATTGGTGCTCAAAATCATGATTAAAATACATATTACTTCGTATAGCAAAGTCCGAATAAAAAAACATCTGCAGTGTATTGCACTGGACTTTCTTATACGTATTAGGCATATATTGTTTAAATAGAGGGATTATTAATATATACCTACTACGTATTAGAAGCAAAATGCAAGACACTGCAGATGTTTTAGTCCTCAAATGAAATAAAAACCTAACAAAATATGTATATATAATATTTTAATATTTTACTAACTATAAATATAACTTCGAATACCTACGTAACCATGGCAACATAAATAAGACATTCAAAAATTTAAATAGTGATTTTCTTGAAATCTGTAAACTTTTTGAAGAAATTTTTTAAACAAAAGTTGTGCATAATATTAATATCTTTCATTTTGAATACTAGTATATTTTCTGTAAGTACAGCCATTTTGGAGATATTGCAGAATTTCGAAAAAATGACAAGAGTAAACAAGCAATTCCGGTTTGAATATTCTTTTCAAAAATAGAAGGCTTTCTTCCGAAACATATATAAGTCTTAAGTTTAAAGTTGGCCGTTTTGGCTGTAGAGCGTTCACACACACATACACACACACAGACACACACACACACACACACACAGAAACACAGACAGACACACACACACAGACAGACGGAATTCTACAAATAGTCAGACTCGACTCAGGAAAGGTCAAAAGATGTATTACCGTTAAAATCTCGTTTTCTTTTTTTCATGATTACCATACTTACTTATTACTTCGTAAAAGAAAGTAAAAACGTTAATATCTAATACTATAACCGATAAAACTGAGTCTTTATTGGCCTCTCTGACGTTTAGTAAAAAAACACGTCTGCTGGCTAGTTCACCGAAAGTGTTGCCATGATTTATATCCTTCCCCCTCCAACCTAAATTTGCCATTGTTTAAGAGGCAACTCCCTGCGTAGACTATGCTATCTCTGCCCCCCCCCCCCAACCTAAATTTTGCCATGGTTTAAGGGGTAATTTCCTTTTCTTTTTTTAGTTGAACTAACCTTTACAAAATCAGTTTTACACTGAATAAAATACTACCAATCGACAATATGTTCGCGATTTTATTTTCGTGTAATTCCGTTGTTTATCAATAGATTTAGCAATATATAGGTATAATTGACTTGGATATGCTAATTGGGAACTTGTTTTATATTTTAAAATAGTAAAAATTGACATTTCATGTAGTCATACTTTCATAGATACGATTTTGTTATTGTGTAAACTCAACTTCGTTGACTGTTTTATGCGGTTGTAAGGGAGGTCACTAAAGACTCAGTTTTAATTTCTAATAACCAAAACTTCACATAACTCAAATCATTCTTACCTACATAACCTTACAATTATGTAGCAGCAATCCACCAAATTTGATGTAAAAGCTTCTAGAGAGATCATGACGTCACGAACCCCAAATAGACAGTTAGGCGTAATTGCGAAATAATAATCAATATGGTTTCATAATCGGTGGTTAGTGAATATAAATACGCCATTTTGAATTGATTACACGCACGTGTCATTTCACGCGTTAATCATTGTAGAGTTAGATAATTATAGACTCATTATAGTTTAATTATTAAATAGTGAAGATAAAGCAGAATTGACTTTATGATGTTTAGTAGTTATATAAATGATTAGACTAGTGTAAATATGTAAGTTTGAATTGTTCACACGCGCCAATGAGTATATATACTCATTACACACACTAATTATTGTATAATTAGAGCATTGTTACATAATAAACACCAAGCGACGATAATCTATATGCGTTACATATTATTAGGTCTAAAGCATTTGAAACGCTTTTAAAAATCGAATTTTAAAAAGCTATAAATGTGTTAGTAAAGCTTGAATAGGCACAAAACACAAAACAATTATTAGCATTCCAGATGGAATCTAATCTGAAATCCAACTTAAATAACAAACCAAGTTAAAATCGTATCATCCGTCCTTTCTGCATCTTATCACGCATTTGCAATCTTCTATTACAAAGCCATCCCGACCCGAATTGGAACTAATGAGAAATTCCAGTGTCCCCGTCGCTGTTTTGCTTCTTCAGCCAACAAGAAGCAACCTGTCAGCCTTTCATCGCGAAGATTGACGGCTGTAACCGACAACAAGAACCTACCCGTTCGTAAAGGACGGCGCGCCGCACCGAATCAGTTCATTCAAAACTCTTGTGGAATTTACCGGTGGTCCCGGCGCGGTGCGGTGCGGCGCGGCGACTCTTCTACAGTTATGTCTTGCTATAAACTTCACCACGCCAACGCGCACACGAACTATGCATAACTTACTATAGAATTACATTACGCCGGAACGTACAGGTTGTTAGGTCGCCAGACGTTTTATTATTAAATCAACTCGCGGTGCACAACAACAAAAAGTACGATTTTTCCCTTCGAACATTTATTTAAGCAAAACCCATTATTAATATTTAATATTAGCTACAGAAAATGTTGAATATTACATGTAATAAGACACTTATGTAGACATAACCAATAAATAGAAACAGCTGTGTTTTGTTTACAACGACCTTCATGCGTTAGTTTTCAATTTCTACCGCCAGAGCTACACGTTAGTTTAAACCGCGAGTAGACCCGTAAAAAATGGTGCATTATTCTTTTTGCACAAAAACTCAACTCATCTCATGTTTTTGCTCGTCTGCTCAACGTTTAAACAGAGAAAGAAAATGCGTTTAAACTGAGTTTTTGTGTGAAACACATATAACTATTCTTAGAGCTTATAGAGTTTTATAAAGCAGTATCAAAGTACCACATAGTCAGTTCAAATTTGTGATACTAGAAAAACATTTTCTAATACCACTAAAACAATTTGTGTTACCAGAAACTAACAAATATCCGGTGTTAAAGTAACACAAAAAATTATTTCCGCTAATAGATAATCAATTTCTGGTATAACAGACAATCAATTTCTAAGAGTTACTGAAGTATTAACAACTCAAGCTATCAGATACGCAGTCTAGTGTCAAAAAAATGAACTATTTAATGAAGTCAGGTAGTTTGTCCTTGTATTGTTTGGTATGCGTTACCAAGCAAACGAAGAACACACAAAAATGTAAACTATAGATATTAAAACGCGCGAAAATTTAATTTGACCAATGGCAGACGCTCATTTATCAACGTTATAGTTCGCGTAGAAACGATTTAATCGCGAAATTTATTATTTATATTAATATTTACACGATTTAATTTTTTTTTTCAATATAACAAAAATGAACTAAATAAAAACTCCAAACTGTAATTTAAATATAAAATGCGGTTTGCATTGTTCGTGACTTGACAGTACTAGTTGTGCTACTAAATTATAGATGGCAGCGTTTTCCGGTACCACTAATTCAGTACTTGAAGTTTTGGTAACAAAATATATTCATGATAACCAAAAATGAATTTCTGCAGTCAGAATATGAATTTATTACCAGAAATTGAGGTTCTGGTGTCACAAAATCGATTTTTGGTTAACAGAAAATGAATTAAATTTATATTAGGTGTATTAAAGTCTAAAACCTTTTATATATCCTAAAGGCACAAGGATCCAAATTACTTCCAAACGTAAACAAATAATATGTTTTTAAATAAACAATAAAATTGGTTAATTAGTGTCTAGCATTCTTGGTTCAAACAAACGATTTTAAATGTTAAGTCAATAAAAACAAATAATTGATCACTAATCAACCAAGTATTTGTCTTTGTGCATGATATGAAACAATTGAAAAACCAATTAATTCTAACCAAACGCGCAATGTCATTTCCCTAAAATTAAGTACTTTTTCGTGTGTATTACTATTGATTAATTATAAATAGTAATCATTGTCCGTGCATGTAAAGTTTTTATTTGATTAAAGTAATAAATATATGAATTTAAATTAAATTGGCCTTCGCGTTATTCAATAAATATTCACAAGTGATTGAACCATTAAGAGGCAATTAGTAGATATTAAAATGATAAAGCACACAATATTCTATATTTAGTCAATGTTACAGCTAAAAACTACACTATACATGCTCGAGAAACACCAGGTCCGTTTTGACATCTTCGTAAGCCCTAGTTGTAACAAAAACTAAATTCCAAAAAAATGAATAGTATTATTTAAGTTTTGGTTTATTTTCGTTTGGTTTAGGTGTGTGCAGAGCGTAACGCGTCAGCGCTAGTGCTTCGCTGTTACCTCTCACGTTTATTGAATTGATAGTGAGAGTATATAGGAGGTACTTGGTGGTTGTGTTGCCAAAAGGGTATTCTCCACTTACATGGAGCACGGACCCTAGAGGTCCGTGGAGTATGGTAATCAAGACATACTCAATACACAATTTTTGTTCTCTGGGGCTGTTTCTTGCCATTGTGCAAAGGGCGCCCCTCTTAATTAATTAAAAAGTAGCCCACTATCATTCTAATAGATTCTTGATTTGCCTACAGAAGTATTTATTTTGCAATGTTTTATGCATATTCGTCCTAATTCTGTCTAAAAAAAGCATACTTATTTATGAAATTTACGTACTTTATCTTTTATACGCTCTTATTTATTTAGAAATGAGAAATTCGTGGATATAAAATTTTAACTGTGCACACATCAGTCATTGTGTCAAAATGTATTATTTCTTTTCTTTTTCACAAATAAGTTACATAAGAAATATATATAAATCAAACGCTATTTTCTTGCAAATGGTACATTTTTTAGAGATATTTTCCAAATAAAAGTTATCAGAAATATTAATCTCTTTCATTTTGTATCCTAGTTTTTATTCTGTAAACGTTAAACCGTTTTCGATATAATGAACCAAAAGAAATCCAAAATGCAATGGTTTAAATATTTTTAAAAGTACAACGTTTTCTTCCCTAAGGTATACACATCTTAAATGCCAAACTACGTATTTATATATTCCGGAAGTTATCGAGCTTACAGCGCTTATAGAGTTCCACCATAAACATATAGTTCTATTTGCAGCTCAAAATTATGAATCAAATACGATTTGTTATAAATAAACGCGTATTTGATTGAATAATAAACTTATAAATACGTTAATAAAATTAATATTTATAGTTTAGGTATTTAGTTCAATAAAAATGTAGAATGTTGATTAAAATTTGCCGGAAATAAATGTAATTTAAAAAAAAAGCAATTATTGTTAATTATTAGCAATAGATACAACAATAACTCATGTATGGTTTATTCTTTCTTACGTTATACACTACAAAACCTCACATTTATAAAAATGAAGAAATGCTCATATTTTATACGAAACTGTAATTCATAAGAGCAGCGGCGGCGTTACACAAAATTTACAAAAAAAACTACAATATCTACATTATTATTTTATAAAACTGACATCTTTACAATATAAATGATTAATTTCATAATGGTCTATACCAACAGCGTTTTTTATTCATTTAATTGTGAAATGTTTTAATATAAAATAGCCAAACTGTTACGCCTGTGTACAAAGTTTAACTCCGCCCTTTAAGCTATGTGTACCTTACATGTAAGACAGAGAACCTATTCTATTGGCTGAGAGTAAAATGACGTCATAGCTATGTGATAAGGAATAGATCATAGCAATCCTATGTACTTTATGAAAATTTTAATTTATGATATATAAAAGGATATAATTGTAATTTATTTCCGCAAACTTAATAATAAACTAATGAAAAACGCGCGTGATAAAGCTTATATTTATATAAGCCAATAAATACAGTTGCAGATATCAATTTTTAATAAACAGATTACACAGTTGTGTGTATCAGTGGCGGTATTAAAAATAAATGTTAAGAGAATATTGAAATAATGCTACATGATGTACTTTTTGGAATTGTTTATAGTAAAAAGTATTTATGTTCTATTACAGATTTGTTTTTGACGTTTCAATGTTTGTAAAAACAATTTCTGTAATGCATAAATAATTATAAACAATAGAAATGGAATTTTTATATAATTTGAAAGTCGTTTAAATATAATTGTATTTTTCGTATAAGCTAATTTAAACATATTTACCTTGTGCCTCCTGATGCCAACACTGATATTTACTTAACTAATAAAAACACTCACGAAATTAATATTGGAAATAGTACCAGTGTATATTTGTTTAGTCACCAGCACGATATCCATATAATGAACCATAAGCACTACTTGTTCCTTGAAAAGGGCACTCAAATGACGTAAGAGATTCACGCATGCGTACTCCAGTTGTTAGCCCCATCCTTGTAATCAAACTGTTACATCTTCTGTCAGTCTTTAAATTCACGCAAATGAAGTAAAAACACAATTTGATCTATTGTACACGTTTCGTTGACAGTGTACTCATGGGCTCAACACATTTAACAGAAATTGTCGAAGAAGAAGATTGTATGGCGTTTAATAATGAACCACAGTTTCAGGTATTTTTTTTATTATTTATTTATATATGGGCCATCTGTTGGTTTCTTTTTGAAGTACCCGTTATTTCGACAGTTTGCAACACTGGCACGCTTGTTTAAGCGTAAAACGATCCATTTCTTACAGTGGAGGTTTGGCACTACATATCTATCAATATCAAGCGTGTCAGTGTTGCAAACTGTCGAAATAACACGCACTTTAAAAAGAAACCAACAGATATTTGTTTGTCAAATTAGTTTTGGGAATGTAATACCACAATTTAAGTTTTTTCGCAATAGTGTATACTTAAATAATTAATTTAAATAAGTTTTAAACGCATCGGCCACTCATTAAAACTTGTTTACAATTTATATTTCCGGAAATAAATTAGGGTTAAAGTGAGTGTTTCGCGGTCTTTGTGACGTATAACGTCGTGCAAAGTGACGTTATTTGTTGATTTATAATATAGTTGAGGTATCAAAAGGCTAAAAATGTTAAAATTAGACCTATATAGTTGGAAATATACGAAATTTTAAAACAATTATACTAATATTGAACTTCGGTAACTACATTCAATGCTAGTAGGTTATTCAACGTAAATCAGGCTTTCATAGCGAGCTGTAAAAACCTATAAAAATTCACAAAAAACAACGAAGTTTTGCGTCATGTGATAGGCAAAGCCCAGATGTAGATGTTATATTATGTTTGTGATAGGTAAGGCGTAGATGTAGATGTTATATTTTGTGTGTGATAGATAGGTGCATAAGGTGCAGTGTGCGGCACACTGTTATGGGCAATAGTAAAAGCTTACAAAATTCAACAAAATATAATTGTCAAAATTTCCGCATAATTTCAAATAATAAACAAACACTTTAAGTGAACAACTCATAAATCTAGTAATGCTTAGCAACTTTTTTTGTTTCAAGGTTACACATACACATAATGACTCAATTTAACCTAAATTAATATTTGATGCATTAAACATTATTTATTTATTATTTGTAATAGTTATAACTAAATTATTTAAAATTGTACTGTTTTCTAATACTTTCATTGGTCGCATTAGCCAAAAATGGATTCTGATCAACTCAGTTGTAACAACGCTTATTTGTGTAGGGCATATTTGAGGTATTACTTGTGTCGTCATGAGTATAATAGCAAATATGGAAATAAATGAAATTTTCAGCTATAAGAGCTTAATATATGTTATTTATAGTTTTTTATTTAGTTATTTATAGATATTTGTGTTATATATTAAAGCAACATTGCGTAATAGTTAAGGTGTTTCTCAAAAAAAATATGATGAAATGTTTTATTTGTTTTGTCAGGTTCAAATTTTTGTTAACTCACGCCCGCCTAAAGATGGCACTACTGAGATTCGGGTGTCTGGTGGGATGCCTAGACAGACTACTAGAAAATTGCCTCCTATCGGCAATCAAGGTAACTTTAGTTAAAATATAATTTAGACTTAACAGGAGACACCTGAGGGTAGCAACAAGTGTTTTTAGAAAATAGTATATAATGCTAACAGGTGGTGTATGAGGTTGTAACGTTTAGATTCATAAACATTTTAAGGTTTCTGGGTTAAAACATATAAATTGGGAAACAAAATTAACAATTCACTATCTGGCGGCGAAATTCGGTACTATTTGAATTATACTTAGAGCATCCATTATTTGTTTATTTACGATTGGCAAAATTCATTTTTCACCGAAATTTAAATAAAATACTTAGAAAAATGTCGTGTTGTCGATTGTCTATTTAATTCGAAGGAAAATAAAAATGTAGGATTCCATTACTTCCCAAATATAAAGAAATTATTATTAATAAATAAAATAATAGCGGTCATTTATTGAGGTATATATATATATATATATATATATATATATATATATATATATATATATATATATATATATATATATATATATATATATATATATATATATATATATATATATATATATATATATATATATATATATATATATATATATATATATATATATATATATATATATATATATATATATATTTATATATACAAAACTTCAGTTTCACGCGCCGCTAATATATAAACTGAAAAGCTCGCCATTGTAAGCTTTAAGTGTTTAACAAATTTAATTTAGTTTTCAACATGTCTTTCTTTTTTGCGTCAACGCCTCCGGTGTATTCTTTTCATTTATAAATTATAATTACGTTATTTATTAATTTTATTATTAATTAAGATATCAACCTTCTACTTGAAAACTATTTAATGTTCAGACAAATTCCAACAAAGAACAAATTCTTTATTAATATTTTATTATGTTGTTTAATAAACAACATAATAGAATATTAACAATGTTTATTGCACGATCTATGGTCATAAGCCATAACATTTTCAATCAAATAGATACGATTTGAAAACATTTTGGTGGTCATATGGCCAATCATTAAAATAGCCGTAAACAAATCTTATACTTGGTTTATAGTTTTGTATACGTGAGAAGTAAATTGTATGAGGTTTATATTTATTAATTAGTATTTGACAAAAGTCGATTTCGAAGTTTTAACGGAAATACACCTTTTCACCTTTCTTCTTTTCCTGAATCGAGTATGACTATTGAATTTGTTTTGATTTGAATTGAATTTATTTCAAATAACGTTTTCGTGTGTGACTGTGTATATGTGTGTCTATAGACGCTTTATAGCCTACACTGTTAAGACAATAATCATATATCTTTAAAGGTGTCCGTGGTCTAGTGGCTAACGCTACTACCTCACAGTACGGTGAACTATGAAGTTTGCCTAGTTCGAATCCTGTCTAGATCAAATAGAATTTCTCATTTGAGATTCACTTAGGTAAAACGATTCGTCTTCAGATTTCTTCGGGCACTTCCGGTTCCCCTGTTTAGGAATTAGACATACACACATATACGACTCGATAATTTCAGAAGGGTTAGCTTAGGTTATCTCTAGTCACAGTAAATATCGGCCACAACACACTGAAGACGGAATATTCCCCGATAACGGCGCACATCTAATAATAAGTAATAATAATTAGGTAATAACCGATGAAAGGAACAAACTGAAAAAAATGCAAGTGATGCTGGAACAAACGAAAAGGATATGAAAAATGCAGTTACAAAAACCAGTACCTGGAAATCACCAGGCAATGGTAAAGACATAACTTCTGAATAAAGAAAATCACCGTCCACTTTAGATTAGCTGAATTATTCACAGAGCTTATAATTAACCCACAAAAAAATGCCAAAGTTGTTCACAGAAGGACACACCAAAAAAACACGCAGACCAGTTCTGAGCCAGCCAAATATAGACCCATGATTTGCATGCCTACTATCTACAAAATCTTTACTTCCATAATTTCGAACAAGATCTACACCTAGAAACTAACAGGCTACTAGCCGAAGAACAAAAAGGGTGCAGGAAAGGAAGCCAAGGATGTAGAGAACAGTTAGTAATAGATGCAGTTATATGTGGAGAAGCCAAGAAGGAAAAAATCTATATACAGCGTACATAGATTATCAAAAGGCCTTTAACAGCGTGCCGCACTCTTGGTTTTTTTATCAATACAGCAATTAATGCAGACACGCATGAGAAATTAGGAAACATGTTGAACATGAAGCCCACGAGAATAGGTATGGGTCAGATATAAAGAGGCACATTTCAGGAAGATTCTTTAAGCCCCTTATGGTTTTGTTTAGCCTTAAACCCGTTGTCAACAATGCTGAACAAAAGAAAAAGAGGATACACCTTATACAGAAGTAAGGAGATCATCAGCCACCTCGTCTGGATGAACGACCTAAAAATAATGGCTGGCTCTAAAGAAGAACTACAGAAATGAATGCGGCAAATAGAAGTATTTAGTAAGGACACAAAAATGGACTTTGGGTTGGATAAGTGCCGCACGAATGCGATGAAGAATGGTAGATGGGAGGAACACACGGGTTATCACTTGACGGAAAAGGAGGAACTAAGCACAATTCTGGGTATAGAAAAGGCAGAAACATATCGTCGATTTAAAGGAAAAACTCATTAGCTATCAATTTTCATTTCGGGAGAAAACAACGATTTACTTGTGTACATTGTTAGAATTTTACTGGAAATGGAAATACTACTTGCAATCAAGAATTGTGTTTAGTAATAATTGAAAAATGCCAATAGAACGGCACGAAAAGGCATTTTCGTACTTAATAAATGTTACCTTTGAAGTACTCCAAGAATTTCAAAATACATAGTAATTGAATAAATAATTTAAAACGTTTAATTTTTGAGGAAAATAACAAAACATAAATTCGTATGGGTAAATAATAATATGGTGTTAAAATGAAATTAGTCTTCTTCGAAATCAGTTTCATCGGCTGCTGCTTCAGGTGCTAGTTCTTCGTTCTGCAAAACAGTAGGCAGATTTCTGTACCAATTATGTAATTCTTCAGGAATAAGACCTGTGTCACAGAGTTTGATGAGATCCTTTTTTTTCAGAATGTGAGGCTCCTCACGCTACCTCTGCCTTTCACCCGTATTATTTGAAAATCTGAATTGTGACTGTATAGACAATAACATCTAGATTATTTTTTTCATATTTCATGCATTTCATTTTCAGTCATTCAACTTTATTTCCTTCTTCATCCTTGTTTCTATTCTTTACCAATTCATTTGCAAGTTCTTGAAAATCTAAAATATCGCTCAATAACTTCATAAGGTTCTTTCTTGGTTTTTATTTTTGGACCTTGCACTTCTGAAAATTTCTTTCTAGTCATTCATAAGAAAAATCGATCTATTTTTTTTGCTTCCTCTATCGCTGAATGCATAGAGTCGCATTCCATGTAGAAATGACCGGACTCCAAAAATGTCTGTTCAATAAATTCAATTGTTCTATGATTTTGAACACAAGGAAGAGCTGCTGCAACATACTGGTTTCGATTTTGGCCCTCACAAGTATCGGAAAACATTAATAAATTGTTGGGGATACTGTCTATGTACTTCAAAAGCACTGTTGCGACTTTGTTTGAGCTTCTTTTACCATTTAGTTCATTCCAACAAAAACAGTAACCTTTGTTTTGTTTTCCTCCTTCATAAATAGTTAAGTTATACAGGCATAATTTTCTGACCTATATCTGTAGAAGGCAATTGAAGAACACTCGAAGTAATTGTTTGAAAACTCTGGTTTTTATTAGCTCTTTTTTTTAATCTTTTTCTTTCGCATTGTAGCAATTTTCTTTTCTAGTAAGATAATCTTCGGACATTTGCTTCAAGAGTGGATCTTCTTTTGCAGAATTGTATCTTGCACAAGTACTGCACGGATCTTTTTTTTTGAGGTAAAAAAGGAAAGATTATATTCTGTGCAGAAAATCTTTCTATAAATATAACTTCTTACGGGTGAGATATTATTTTCCTTGCGGAAATCCAAATATAATGAATACATCTTAAGAATCCTTAGTTTTGGATCAAAGTCTACTGTTGGGTTTTCTTACATAAGGGCAATCTTTCGATGTGCTGTTTGACAAGTTCGATATGCTCTTCACTATAGTCTGTATTTCATAAGAAGACAGCGTCAGCCTTATGATGTACCTTGTTGCTCTCACTAACATAGCATAAGCGCTATCCTTTGTTTGAGAAAGATGGTGTAATTCTTCATAAATGAGAGCGACAAGATACATAATTTTCACTGTCTTCTTATGAATAACAGACTATAGTAGCATTTCCTGATCTTTTATGTCCCCTGTTATCAAAACCTGAGAAAGTACCATTTTTATTTGTTTGTGCCAGAGTATTTATTGACCCATTAGATATGCACAGAAATTTGTCAAAAAACATTTTGAATTATGTAATCCTTCTGTCGTTTGTAGTCTAAGTTCCCAGTAAGCTTTACAAAATTATATATATATATATATATATATATATATATATATATATATATATATATATATATATATATATATATATATATATATATATATATATATATATATATATATATATATATATATGTAAAGTAACGTTTCTTAACCATAAAGTTTGTTAAATAAAAAATATATTTCTTTTGTGCATAATAATTTTGTTTTCACTTTTTAATAATTTGTACAATTTCGAGACGGTGTTTCAGTGTCAGAAAATCGATAAGCGTCTATTTTAGATTGAATTTATGAATATGCAAATTACGATCACTATTAATAAATGTGTATGCAAATTTAAGAGATGCTTATAAACTCAATTTCTCAACTGAAATGACTCCATTGCTACTCCTCTTAACATTTCTAAATTTATATAGTATACACCATAATTAATCATGAATATTCATTACATTGGAGTAAACACTCAGTTTTCTTTCGTAAAAATACAGTTCGAGAAATATTTGGTTGGGTTCGAAATCG
>JADQWA010000168.1:0-117500 GCA_018344505.1 Nebria ingens riversi | reverse complement strand
GACAGACAGACAGACAGACAGACATACAGACAGACAGACAGACAGACAGACAGACAGACAGACAGACAGACAGACAGACAGACAGACAGACAGACAGACAGACATATAATCAAATAGACCTCAGAAAATAGTGAATATGGATTCAGAGTCGTAAACGCATATATTTCCGTTAAAATCCCAATTTCCGAATTGTTCACGATGACAATACTTCCTAATTACCTCGTTATTGAAGAGAAAATTAAATTGAACTGGTAAACTATTTTGATGAATATCCAAATATTATTACACATCATAAAAGCGACCGGCACAGCGTCTCCTGGTTATATTATTTTTCCACAATATTTCATTCATTAGAATTGTATAAATTGCCTGTTTCAATCCAACAATTACATCCATTATTTTGCAATCAGTACTATTTCATAAAAAAATAAAAAATTGCTCGATCATATCTGACAAATGAACTAATTTGTCAATGTCAAATCACACTCAGATTAATTTAAAATATTTTACAGTATATCTCCGCAACGTAAGACACATGTGAGTAAAATTTTTATTTTTTTTTTGAGAAATATTGAAGTATTTACTTATATTTTCTAAAATTTCGCTTTTATATTCAAAGTTTAATTTAATTTTAAGAATCAACACGTAGTTCATTGAAAATATCTAATTAACAGTCTATTCAGGATTCAACGAAAATCCGTCGCATAATTTGGAGTTTATTAAACATTTTGTATTTTATTATTATCATTTTGCTCGACCCAATTACCCATCTGTTACAGTATAGCTTAGTTATCTATAACAGTGGGTCTAAACAGGCCTCAAAAATGTTAAATTTCAAACAAAATTCTATACTTTACATATAAAAAAATAAGCAACACCTTAATTTGATTTTAAACAATAAAAAACCAACTTAAATCCTAAAATAATATAAATCATTAAAAAACAATCGAAACTACTTTTATAACCGTTTGAGTACCACTAGTTTATATATGCTTATCATAAAAAAAAATATTTATCATTTACATCTAGTAACCTAGACACTAGTGACGTATAATAATAATTTTATATAATAACACAAAATAGTATTTGGCGAAATATTAAATGATGTTCGGCAGAAAAATAGTAATAAAAATGCTAATTAATTCACGCGCATGTTTCGGCAACGTAGCACACGCGCGTGTTATTCAGTGTTTTGAATGTACGCGTGAGTAGCGCGAGCTCAGAGTCCGCAGTTGTATATCAGATGCCCGACTTGGTGCATCGCTTCCCGACTGTTTCAGATAGATAACCGTGGTCTTTTGACGTGTCTCGGTTATTGTGTGTGTTTCCTTTCGGGTGTTTCGTGGCGCGGTAAAGTTCAGATTGAATTTTAATAGGGTTTTTTAGTGAGAAATGACTCAAATAAACCATGTGGAATGCCTTGACTGTTCGGGTAGGATGTTGTCTTCGTACGAAAAAAACTAAAAGTATGAATTTTTATGCTTTTATTACCAAGTGTTTGCTTTGTTTACATGCTACAGGCTAACAAAAAAGTTCTATAGCGCAATTTATACATAAAAATATACAAAAACAACGTCGTGTGATAAGTAAACCCCTACGGGTCGCACTTCTGCCTTACCTATCACATCATAATACGCGCATATTTATAAAAATAAAGTAAACACTAAATTAATTGAGCGGTTTTTTCAAGGTCACGCATTAAATATTTATTACGTTTAAATGTGTTTTCACCGGGATTAGAACCCAGCACCTATGGTTATTTAGATTTTACTAACGAATATTAAAAAAAATTAAACATTAATACATAAAATGTTTCTTTGACAATGAGTGTCACTTTAATTTAATGTTTTATCTTTTTTAATATTATATCACTATATATGCATTATACGGTATTATTTCTCGTTAGGGACTTGATTGATAGGTGCCTCAATATTTAACAATGTTGCTAATTTAAACTTATGTAATACAAATTGTTATGGAAATTTTAAGTGTTTTTCATGAAATGGCTTTATTAAACTATTTTTTTCATATAGATTATTTAATTGTCATGTTTTTATATTAATATTTTTTTTAAATTGCTAAACACATATTACTAGATTTTCATTAGCATCTTTGCAGGTGTTAATTGTTTATAAATATTAGATTTTGCAATTTTAAGAACGATTTACACTATAAAGTTATTTATTTAAATACATATACACCTACATACATACATAACCTCATACTTATTCCCATCATATGGGGTGGCAGAAAGCCCTTTATATTATTACGTTTCTAGATTAAAATAATTTGTATTAATTTATTAACTTATATATAAAATGCATTTCACATCGCTCTGATTCCAAAAATGTATATATCACTCATATACTTGGTAATATGTTGGTAGCTCGCTCGTAAGACCAAAATTGTCGTTTCTTCTCCTCTGGAGGTACCGAATCGATTTCAACCAAATTTGGTGCACATATTGAATAGGTGCCTAATTGAATCCGTTTGCATTTTAAATCGAATTAGTAGATCCAAATAAAAGTATATGGCATGTCCAAATTTAAATTTGTAGAATTTTAATTCTACTAAGAATGAAAATTACGATTAATGATGTATTTCTAAGAAAATCTAAAAATCCTAAAGAGGATTCTGTTAATCATTGTAAATGTATGGTACGATTCTGAGCTTGTCCGTAATTCTGTAAGGTGAATCCATGTAAATTGGTAGCTTACAGTAGATAGCATATCTTTGTTTCGTAATCAGAATGACTATTTACGCGTAACGTTAAATATATATATATATATATATATATATATATATATATATATATATATATAATATATATATGTATATATATATATATATATATATATATATATATATATATATATATATATAAAGTTTGAAACAATATAATCAATAGTGTACCTAATATTACAATAATTATTACGAATTATAATAATTCGTATATGTACGCGTATATATAATTATAATGTTAAATTTAGTGCGATTTTAGAGCGATTTGGGTAAATATATTAAACAACTCTAATTTATAATTAGAATTTAGGTGATTGTTGTTTGAAATGTTGATTTGAGCCATTGTAAATGTAGCTCTTATCATTAGAAGTATAAACATATGTCATTTTGCAAATTTATTTCCAGTGGCACAATATTGGCCAACTTTCTAAAAGACAACTGACTTTTAAAGAAATATATATTTTGACTAGGATAATAAATAAATTTCACGTAAAGTTAATATGCTAATGCTTCATTTTATTACATATTGTCATTCACTACAGCGGTTTTGGCCTCGTTACCACTTACGACATTATACGTCGTGTGAAATTCGATTTTTTTACTTGCGAATTTAGTTTCATTCTTTTTGCAATATATATATATATATATATATATATATATATATATATATATATATATATATATATATATATATATATATATATATATATATATAAACGATACTAAAATAATAGTATATATAAAATTGAATATCAACAAACAGAAACATAACTATATTAATAATATTCTCCATAAAAATGTAATTTTAAGATAGGTTAAAATAGATTATAATTTTTTTCCAAGCATACTTAAATAGATCAAAAATAATGAAATTTCAAACATTTATAGCACGCAAACCGGAAGTCATTTCAAAAAGCTTTTCAGATAAAAAGTGTAGACAATTATATTGCTTATCATTTGCTTAGTAAGTATATTTTCGAAATAACGCATAGTTTTTCTTATAATAGCTAAAGACTGTAAACGTAATAAGCATACTTAAATAAATCTAAAATCACGATAATTCAAGCGTTCATAACACATAAACCGGAAGCTATTTAAAAAAACTTTTCAAATAAAAAATGTAGACCATTGTATTGCCTACCATTTACTAAGTAAGTATATTTTCGAAATAACGCATAGTTCTTCTTAAAATAGCTAAAAACTGTAAACGAAATAAGCATACTTAAATAAATAAAAAATCATGATATTTCAAACGTTCATTGCACGTAAACCGGAAGTCGTTTCAAAAAAATTTTAAATAAAAAGTGTAGACAATTATGTTGTCTATCATTTATTAATTAAGTGTATTTTCGAAATGACGCATAGTTTTTCTTAAAATAGCTAAAAACTGCAAACAAAATTAGCATACTTAAATAAATCAAAAATCTTGAAATTTCAAACGTGCATAGCACATAAACCGGAACCTATTTCAAAAAACTTTTCAAATAAAAAGTGTAGACAATTGTGTTGCCTATTATTTACTAAGTAAGTATATTTTCGAAATAACGCATAAAATAGCAAAAAACTGTAAACGAAATAAGCATAATAAAATTGAATAAAAATCACGAATTTTCAAACATTCATAGCACGTAAACCGGAAGCAATTTCCCAAAACGTTTGTTGCTGTTCCGTTACATTGAATTCAAATATATTCACTGTCAAAAGTTTGGTTATCGTAACAAGTAACAAATTAGCATATTTAGTTAATAAAAATCGTTATGAATTAAACAAGTATTGGCCAATGCTTAAAGTTTGGCTTGGCGAATTGCTGTATAAATAAACAATAACCATCAATATTACTCACATTTTCGACAATTGTCGATTGAAAAGGACTATCCATTTCATTTACCGTAGTTCAGAAATGTACAAATAGTAGTTACGCTAGTAATATCAAATCAATGTTTAAGTAATTATTAAATATTTTTTAACGGCGTTAGGTTGTTATTTTTGAAAAAATGTATAGATCAAAAAAAATGTTGGAATTAATTGTAGATTTTTCGGTATGTTCAAAAAAAAATTATGTCAATATTTAAGATCCCTGTTTTTGGGGGAAGGGGTAATAATTCCGGAAATAAAGGAACTAGTGGATTTAAAATGTGTGGGGCACGAATTGTGTACTTATAGTATATGTGTACTAAATTTGGTGTCAATCCGTGCTGTACCTTCAGAGAAGAAAGAGCGACAAATTATGGTCTTACGAGTGACTAAACGAGCGAGTAACGCCTAACATCTACTGGGTTATACATATTTGTGGATTCAGGGCGATAAAGGACGAGTTATTTGTGAAATAAATTGTTCTAAAAATATATTCGAATATTCAAGTACAAATACCACTTATAACTGTTTTGCTAATTGTAAAGTGCAAATATTTGCTTACAAACTTTAAACTCTTAGAACTAATTAATACTTGCTCACTTAAGCGGTTAATTAATGATCTGACATCTTTGATTGGTAATGACGTCTATGTGCAGATAATTAATAATAAATATGTTTTTGTTTATCAAGTTTTACGATAAAAATAACAATTTGTTTAAACATATAAAATAAATATTTTCTAAACGGATTTATCGTTTTGTATTTGACATTTCCTGATTAATATTTGAATCATAAATTGACTATTTATTGAAATCGATCTTAACTAAATCCGTAAACGAAAATATGATATTTTTTTTGGCAAAACGACAGAAAAGTGTTTTAAAACTTTTTTAGACATTTCATTTCCTTTCGAAATTGTGATTATTTTATTTCTCTTCATCTTATATCAAGCTTCAATTTGATTAAATGTATGTACTTTTCAGACATTACATTCTCATTTAGATTTATTTCCCATGTAATCTAAAGTTGAAATCAACTTGTTTCTTGGTCTGAAGTATTATTTTGTTCAACTTTTATTTACATTTAGGTTTAATTTATTACTATTTTATTATATAATTTGTTTAAAATAAATCTAAATTTATATATATATATAAATCTATTATATATATATATATATATATATATATATATATATATATCAACAAAATACGTTTGGTTAGAATTGTACCGTAGTCCTAGTTTAAGTTGACGGCTAGTGCACCGTCATGACCGCCAAATTTAATACTTCGCCTACTAAAATAAATCGAAAAAGTGAGACAATTTTAAAGTTGTGTATAGTCATCTGGACGCAAGCAACACCTTACGTCATTTTGTATCAAAACCTGCTAAAAAGTTAACAACATGAAATTCCCTGCTGGCTTAAAAAACTATTGACAATAAAATGAAAATTACTTATCAAAATTTATTTAAAATTAAATAAACTGTCATAGAATATCAATTTTTATTATAAAAATTATTATTTTGTCCAGTTTCACGACCTAATATAAAAGATGAACATTTTTTAAAACATATAAGTTGGCAATGTTGATACATTTGCTACGTTTACATATCCTTTTGTCGCGTTGTTTATTTCGTTTGACGTTTGTTATTTTATTGTGGTCAAGTTATTCGGATATTCAAAAACAAAGTTACAAATGAATTGTAGGCTTAGTTTATTATTAAGTTTCTAAAAAATATATTTTAGATTTAAAATGTTCGATACTATTGTAGTGTAAACGTACAATTTCAATCTAGTAATTTTTGACTGTGACGTAAGGTTGTTCTTTGCGTATGTGGTCTTATATCAAGGTTTGTTGGTTGGGAGTTCTCATCATCATTCATTGTGAGACATATTGTGTTGAAGGTTGTGTATTGTTGAGTAGTATATAAATTATCGTATTTTTACTATCTTATGTGAGGTAATAAGTATTGTTATCATGAAAAATGGTGAAGTTTTGCGCGTCGATTTATCCAAATTTAGAACATTTGACCGGTGAGTGGTAGTTTACTTAGAGCCTATTTCAGTTTTTGTCTATTTTAAGAAAACTATGCGTTATTTCGAAAATGATCTTACTCAGTAAATGATAGGAAATATACAATTATATACAATTTTTATTTGAGAAGTGTTTTGAAATTGCTTCCGGTTTCTGTAAAATAAACGAAATTTCGTGATTTTTGATCTATTTAAGTGTGCTTTATTTTGAACCTATCAAGAAATTGCATTGTTATGGAGAATATAATAAAATATAACAGTGTTTGTGTTTGTTAATGTTCAATTTTATATATTAGTATTTTATTACGTTTTAATCTCGTATTAGATAATTGAGTGCACCGCTTTAAATATTTTACACCCTGGTATGTCGTTATTTGTGGCATAAACCAGGTTTAAGATACCATTAAAGTGACCTATATACTGGAGTAGTTATACGACACCTATCCATATATATGTTCGTGTATACGTATTAGTAGGGTTAAGTAATGACTTCTCTAAACTGTAATTTAATACTGCAACTCAAGTCATATCTGATGCACTTCCTATACATTCAAGTAGCAATGGAGATTGCACATTCTGATTACATTACGATCTAATTCAGTTTATTCAAGTTTGTGCATCGCTATATATATATATATATATATATATATATATATATATATATATATATATATATATATATATATATATATTATATATATATATATATATATATATATATATATATATATATATATATATATATATATATATATATATATATATATATATATAATATATATAATATATATATATATATATATATATATATTATATATATAATATATATATATATATATATATATATATATAGATATATATATATATATATATATATATATATATAATATATATATATATATATATATATATATATATATATATATATATATATATATTATAATATATATATATATATATATATATATATATATATATATATATATTATATATATATAATATATATATATATATATATATATTATATATATATATATATATATATATATATATATATATATATATATATATATATATATATATATAATATATATATATATATATATATATATAGTCTATATATTATATATATATATATATATATATATATATATATATACATATATACCATATATATATATATATATATATATATATATATATATATATATATATATATATATATATATATATATATATTATATATATATATATATATATATATATATATATATGTATATATGTATATATATATATATATATATATATATATATATATATATTATATATGTATATGATATATAATATATATATATATATATATATATATATATATATATATATATATAATATATATGTATATATATATATATATATATATATATTATATATATATATATATATATATATATATATATATATGTATTACAAATGAGCTGATACTTATGTAATCGATCACGCACAGTCTCTCTTTTTCTCACTCTCTTCTTTCGCCTCTCTCCTTCCCCTCCCCATCGCCCTGCCCAATCGCTTTTTCTTTCTCTCCCTTGTATCTCCCCCTTCTCTCTCTCTCTATCTATTTCAGCATTTTTCGTAATTACAACACCTAATATCGTATAACAAAATTAAAATACCCGATAAAAATTAAGTTTTTCGCCAAATAGTGGAGATGCAGTATAGATTTAATCAAATAACTGTCGCTAAAATAAGCTTGTCCAGTTAAAAGGTTCCATGTGTGCTGAAACATAATACGAAATATTTTTAATAGTTTATTGGTCATCTAACGTTACTCGAGAATCGATTCATAACGCTGCTTCATGTAAGCTTAGCTTATAATTGCCCACTTAGTTTATTGCAAATAACCATATCATATTTTACAAGATTATATAGACGACACTCGCCAATTAATGCTGTAGAGAGACATAGGTAATCCGAGACTGACCCTATGTAGTGCAGTAAATTATTTTCACTACTAAAAGATCCACTTCAAATCTATTATTTAGTAGCTTTACGAACTTTAGTTCATTCCGATTTTAAAATTAATATAATACACTTTGAATGTTATTATTAAAATTGTAATTTAAAATATTACTAAAAACAAAACAAAGTCTTTATATATTTTTAAACAACCAACCCAACTTTTCAATGTGAGTTTAACTAAGTATGAACAGCAACAGTAGTCGCAATTCAAGCTAACGCGCAGCCCTGGCGGTAAAATTAAGAACTAACGCATCAAGGGCAACTGTCAACGAAAAACAGCTGCTTTGATATATTTGTTATTTCTACATAAAGTGTCTAAGCAGTGCCTTATTACATGTAATATTCTACAAAAGTACAACATTTATTAAAATAAACTTTCAATATTCAAATAGGCCTTAATTTAATATCAAATTATAACATATCTCCATATATATTTAACTAAATATCCCAACTTGTCTATAAAAATAGTTTTCTAACTATATTCGCGATTCAAGCTAACACGCAGCTCTAGCGGCAAAATTGAGAACTAATGCATCAAGAGTAACTGTAAATGGAAAACAGCTGTTTTCAGTTATTTGTTATTTCTACATTAACTGCCTAAGAAGTGTCTTATTACATGTAATATTCAACAAAAATACAGCATTTATTAAAATAAACTTCAAATATTTAAAAAGGCCTTAATTTAATATTAAATGGTAACATATCTCCATATATATATATATATATATATATATATATATATATATATATATATATATATATATATATATATATATATATATATATATATATATATATATATATATATATATATATATATATATATATATATATATATTTAAATAAATATCCCAATTTGTCTACAAAACATAGTTTTCTAACTATATTCGTGATTCAAGCTAACGCGCAGCTCTGGTGGTAAAATTAAGAACTAATGCATCAAGGGTAACTGTAAACGGAAAACAGCTGTTTTCATTTACTAGTTATGTCTACATTAGTGTCTTTATTACATGTAATATTCAACATTTTCTGTAGCTAATATTAATCACTAATAATGGATTTTGCCTAAATAAATATTCGAATGGAAAAAACGTACTTTCTGTTGTATGCCTAAACGTGTATATCTCGAATTGATTAATTAATTAAACGTTACGCTTTAATAAATTTAGGTCTTTTATGTACAGTGGTTTGTAATTTTCTTAAATTAATATCTTTATTGATATTAAATAAACGTATACATTAGGGAAAGTAGCGTATGCCAGTCCTTCTCTTAGTAGTTCCGTGTGTGTTGTGTTCCTTAGCTTGAATGGCGAATTTATTTTGTTATGTGTTTAGGGTGTTTGTGACGTAACAATAAATAATATGAACGTAAACCAATAATATACACTCGAGTGTATTTCCGATGTAGTTTTCATCCTATTAACGAAAACAGTGTTCATACTTTAGACCTTTTGTGTCCAAAGTAAACATTTCCTGTCCTTGTGTACTAAACGTACAGAATTCCGGACACGGAGTTTCATTAGTTTGAATAAACATTTATATTATGTGTTATTATATTACCATATATATTAGTAAACACACCTGACAGTACAATACAGAATAAAATCGCCATTTCCTTTGAACATTTCATATAACCAACTTATTTTATACATTAATTTTATTTGTATACAACGCATAAATATAACACACGTTTTACTATTTATTTATTACTCTTTTAGCAATACTAAAAATGCATTTTCCCTTATCAGAAATACTTGTTTATTACTTTTTTATTACCCAAACTACAATTCGTAACACCAGAATATCACTTTTTGCTAAACAACATAAATTATCTTCTTATTACCCGAAACTTAATCTATCTTTTAGTACCTAAGATAAAATTGATGTCTAGTATAAAAAAAATGATTTTTTGGTAACACAAATTCATTAATAAATAACAGAAAGTTAATTTGTGGTATCAAAAATTAATTTTCCAGTATAGACTGACTTTGCAGCACGCTCATTGGCCAGAAAGTAATCGCACTCTCATTGGTTTGGTGGCGGAATAGCATTTAGTATCTGACGTCACATACATATGGAAAATTACGATATTTAATTACTTAAGATTAATAAACGGTTTAAAAATGAACCAGCGCAATAAATATATATTACATTACAATTTAATTGCGTTGCACAGATCTATATAGGTATCAACTCTAGTCTAGATTGGATGACTGATAACTGCTGCCATCTTGGAGCTAGTAGCACTACTGCATGCATTGAAGGTCAACCTAGAGCGCATTTTATATCTAATTAGTGTTCACTGTAAAATTCACAGGTTTTATTTAAGTTAACTTTTAGTATGACTTATTTAAAAAGTTCTGTTGCTTAAAATTTCTATATTTTTCTTTAGTTGCTCGTAAATATAGAATACTTTAGTACTTAATATAACTATTGATTCATAGATGGCAGCATTTTGTGATATCGGAAATTTATTTTCTTATATCATTAATACATTTTCTCTAATCAAATAATAATTTTACATTACCCAAAGCGTATTTAGTGGTGCCAGGAAATAATGTTTTTTCTGGTATTTAGTGATATCTGAAATTGAATTGCTGGTGCCGCTAAATTAGTTCAAATTTGTGACACTTAAAATATATTTATTTAGCTATACCAGAAAATGTTTTTTTTTGTTTGTTGAATAAATAAACATAAAATCTATATTGTTTATTTATAGAGAAATTCCATTATATAATCAAATGATATTTTAATAAAATTTGGGTTAATCCACTTATACAAATTATGAACGTTTTATAAATTATGATTTACTTACTTCTAAGCAATATATAATTAAAGCAATAACATTATTTAATTGTTATTGAACTACAAGGTAATTAGTAATATGTTTTAATATTCAATAAAAGAGCATTGTAAATATTTATATATACCCACATATATATATATATATATATATATATATATATATATATATATATATATATATATATAAATAAATTTTATTGACAAAATTCAATATATTTTTGTCAGTATCAATTCAAGTGTGTACATCTTCGAACATAAGTCTTGTCTCTTTATAGCCACCTAAAGTCTCGCAACCAGCATTGCATGATTTTAATGCAAGTTATGCAGCACGTACAAAATCAGCTAAATTACGTAGATAAATCCATATCATTCGCTTATTATGGAAGGGGTGGTCCACCCTACCATAATAAGCGAATGATATGGATTCACTTACGCAATTTAACTGATTTTGTACGTGCTGCATAACTTGCATTAAAATCATGCAATGCTGGTTGCGAGACTTTAGGTAGCTATAAAGGGACAAGACTTATATTCGAAGGGTACATATTTATTATTTACGTTTTTTGTGTGTTTTAGGAAGCCAATTAAAACATGAGATGGCAAATACAGTGACTCAATCGCTCACAGGTGTGTATACAATTTTAATACTTTATTCCCAAAAATTTACTTAAAATAATACTTGTTCGTCACACAAATATTTGTAAACCGTAGTCAATTGCTATATAAATATATTTTATTTATATATATATATATATATATATATTATATATATATATATATATATATATATATATATATATATATATATATATATATATATACATATATATATATATATATATATATATATATATATATATATATATATATATATATATATATTATATATTATCTATATATATATATATATATATATATTATATATATATATATATATATATATATATATATATATATATATATATATATATATATATATATATATATATATATATATATATATATATATATATATATATATATATATATATATATATATATATATATATATATTAACTGTAGGGCAACTATTATATTTGGCAATAACCGACGGTGCAGTTGCCGCCAACTAAAATTGAGGTTCGGTAAAATTTTCAAACCAATATTTTTTTTTATATATATATAATGGTTGTCATAGTGGATCAAGTTGCAAACTTCCTAAGATCACATCCAGAGTTTTTGGAGCGTCATGTCATTGAAGAAGTGGAGCTAGAACAGATGGAACGCTGGATAATCCGGAAATCACAGCGCCTTCGGAAAAAAAAACTGACCAATTGAAATCAGTCAGAAAAAACGAGTCTGTCCAGGTAACACAAATAAAATTTTAGTTGTTTGCGCGTTTCAATGTCAATGTTTAAACGATTGTCTACATTTTGCCGCAGACTATTAGATATGAGTATTTTATAACCAATGTAGACAATAACCGTTTTTGAACATTTTTCTGAGAGTTCTGAATAATTTACCAAATGACAATTATAACAGTTAAATTTCGATAAAAATTGACATTTCTTACGAGTTTTCTGAGTATATTTGTGTAAGTTTTAATTGTTTCTTATCAAAAGTTTATATATCGATATTATTTACCATACAGCCCTATTATTTACAGTTTTTATATAAGCACCAATACACATACAGACATCGATATACAAATAAACTTTATGGTGAAAATAGACTCAAAAACGGTCAAATCGACTTTTATGTCCCATTAAAAACCTCTCAGAACCACACGCTTCCATTTCAAAATAAAATGCTTAAAAATATAAATCTCTAAACTGATTGATATCTCAGACATAAATCGTTTGAGAAAACCTCATAAAAATTCCATTATCGCCCAATACACCGACGAAAATCAATCTCTTTTGACAATCCGGGTCATGCATCAATATTGTTATGCAAATATGCATTCTTGTGAGACGATTGTACCTATTTTTATTTTCGCACAGATTTATATTACTTAACACAATATTTAAAAACGTTTCCCGCGAAATTACATCAGAGGTTAGCAATTTAAAAATATTTCGAATTTTTTGCTATTGTTGGTAACATTGCATGTTAGTAATTTTCTTTTAATAGTATTACTCTCGTCGATCTGTCATTACGAAATGTATCAGCTGGCAGTTACAGATTCTATGTTTTAATTGCTTATTTAATCATTCTTTAATTGACGAATTTAAAACCAATTATCTATAAATTTAATATATAATGACAGGTATAAAAATTATTTATGCTAATGTTGGCAACATTGACTGTCAACCTCTGATGTTACAATTCAAAATTTATTATACATTTCAATTGCGAATAAATAAATAATTAATACAGGCTTTAATCATGAACTCTTAATACAGCATTCAATATTTTTAATAATAGCTGTTGAAATATATGATTATTTTCCAAATTAAATCCAAATTTATCTATGTACTTCTATAGGTGGGCCATCTGTTGGTTTCTTTTTGAAGTGCTTGTTATTTTAACAGTTTGCAACACTGACTTGCTTCTTAGATTTCTATATATAGTGTTAAATTTCCGCTGTATAGTTGGGTACTATATATCTATGAAGTGTTGCAAACTGTCGAAATAACAGGCACTTCAAAAACAAGCCAACAGATGGCCTAGCTTATATATGTAGTTATACCTGTGCAACGTTGCACAAGTGACAAATACGACTAATAACTTTTGTGTGTTCTGCTAGATGGAAGTTCTGTGTACATGCAGATAAACGACAAATGCTACAAGATCTGACGCAGTCGCTACAACAAAAACCGACCAAAGATCACGTTCTATGGGAACTGGCGAACTGTATTTCATCAGCCGTCGGTGCAGATGGTTTCAAATTGTATTTACCATCCGAAAGAGGACAACCTGATGTTTTGGTTAGTTACAAATGCGCTCCAGCTGCAAATGACCGCCACAACAACAGTTGGATAACAATATTTCTCTACTTTACCATCATACACTTGAAGTTCTTCTTTCATATAAAACTTTTGATAACACTTTTAGAAAATACTTTTACCATTCGTCAGAAAAAGTAAAACAATATTTCTTTAGGTAAACTTTAAAAAGTTTTTACAATTTTCAAACCAGAAACTCTGTTATTTATTTACTTTACATTTTGTACCGAAAAAAATGAAAACTTTAGGGCCTTAAATGACGTTTTATGATGGTTATTGGTGCTACTCTGTACTCCGCGAAGGGGGGGGGGGTAGTGGGAGAGAGAGGAAAACTGAGTGAGAGAGAGAGAGAGAGAGAGAGAGTTCCAAAATTAGTCAAAGTCGTATTTTCATTAGGTCTCGAGATAGATTTTTTTTTCATAATTACAATCCTTACTTATTACTTCGTATAAGAAAGTAAAAAACTTACCATGTCTAAGAATTATTTTCAAAAAGAAAATCTGTACTGGCAACTAAGTTTAATAGTGAAAAAGGAAACAAACAAATTCTTAGTTATAGTAACAATTATTTACTAAGTGCTAATTATGACGTCACGAGGTGTATTTTTTGCTCTGTAGGCTCCGCTTTGCGTTTACTGAACTCAATTAGAATAGCAGTATTAGTACAACATTCAAAATAATTTAAATTTTTATTTGTAAATACAGATTAATTAATATTAATTTAACTTTAGTAAAAATGTTTAGAATTGTGAGTTTAATTTAGAAAAGAAGCAAAAATATTAGAATATATCAGCGAAGAGCTTCGTGATTGTGTGTATGTATGTATGTGTTGGGTTGGTATAAGTTAATCTCTCAATTACATTTTGAATCCGTTTCGATTGGATACGAAATGAAATTGTAATCACTAATAGGTTTAGTTAAATACTTGTTTACCCTTAGACGATTCTTTTTGCCGGTGTTTAGATTCAATATGTGGGTCAAGAATGCCGGACGACGGACAACAGTCCCACGAACAGTAACACGACCGCAAGTGGGGCCGAATTCGGTCTCGGCAGCAAACCGGAGCGAAGCGGAAGTGTCCCGTGCTACGTGGCTCGCACACGTGAACCCGTTCGGGTGTCGCGGCAAGTCGTTGATCCCCGTTTTCCCGAGGGAATTTCCAATGAGGTAAATGCACAACCATTTCACTTATTGCTTTTCCCATCCTTCCATCTTTCTTCTCTGTTATGTATTCTTATGCTAAACTCTGTCGTCTGTAAGCGATACTTGAATTTGTTTCTTCAACTCGAAAACATTTATTTATTACTGTAGATTGGAATATATTTGCTTTGCTTTGTGTATGTTTTTTTTTTTGTCATAGTTATTTTTATTTAACCACAAATTTAAATATAAAATATCTATTAAGCTATACCAATAGGGAAGATGTATGTGTCGTTTTTAGGTTTTTTTATTCAAGTTTTTAAAATTCTAGGATTACCGTATTTTTAAATTTTTTTTAATCCTCTAGTTTCGGAGATATGAATTTTTAAAAGTATTCGCGCCAAGGGAGAATGACATCATTCTCCCATAGTTTTTGTTGTTGTCAAGATTAGGACATTGCAAGTAGATAATGGGGTTATTTTATTACTAGATGTTGGCGCACATTGTCAGCCATTGCTGTTTTGTGTAAGATAAACATACATACACACGAGCATACATACATAGAAACATACATACTTACATACAAACATGCATACATACGTCATTTAAACATACATGGTATACAGATATGCATGTATGCATACATACCAAATATACATAATTGGATACACGTATGTGCATACATACATGCAAATATACATACATGCATATGCATGCATACATGCATACATGCATACATACATGCATACATACATGCATACATTACATGCATACACGTATACATGCATACGTGCATACATACATGCAAACATACAGGCATACATACATGCATACATGCGTACATATGCATACATGCATACATGCATGCATGCATGCATACATGCATACATGCATACAACATACATACATGCGTACATGCATACGCATACATGCATACGTGAATACATACATACATACATACATACATACATGCATACGCATACATGCACATGCAATACATACATACATACATACATACATACATACACACATACACACACACCACACACAATACATACATACATACATATATATACATACAAACATACATACATAAATATTACATACAGATGCATACATATACATTTATACAGCTATACATACATTCATGCAAACAAACATTCATGCATACAGATATACATATAGACAAATAAGCAAACAAGCTGATATACAAAGATGTATGTATGTACACCTTCGAACATAAGTCTTGTCCCTTTATTGCCACTAAAGTCTTCTAACCAGCATTGCATGATTTTAATGCAAGTTATGCAGCACGTACAAAATCAGTTAAATTGCGTAAGTGAATCCATATCATTCGCTTATTATGGTAGGCTGGACCACCTCTACCATAATAAGCGAATGATATTGATTCACCTACGTAATTTAACTGATTTTGTACGTGCTGCATAACTTGCTTTAAAGGCATGCAATGCTGGTTGCAAGAGTTTAGGCGGCTAAAAGTGGGGCAAGACTTATGTTCGAAGGTGTACATACATACATACATGCATACAGATATCCATACAAACAAACATACAGACATGCAGATATACAAAAATTTGGACAGCAAACCGACATACACGCATGCAACCACGCACACCTACATACAGTTAGGCATTCATATAGAAAATAAAGATTAAAACATTCGGTGTAGTTTCACAAAAAAAATATTCACGACGATTAGTTTCAGTTTTTAAATTATCTTCACACATAAAATTAGTTATTAGTACAATTTTTAAAAATTAATATTATTTAATATAGGTAATACAACAAATGATGTGGAAGAACGAAACGGAAAAACGACAACATATTTTTTTAAATGAAACAATTGATCTAATGGTATAAAAAAATTAATGAATTACCAGTTTACCTTTATTGTTTTTTGCATTTAACCATAACATGAACTATATATCCAATGATAGGCGATGCAATACAAATGCAAAGAATATACAGTAAATAAGAAAAAGTTGCAACACTATTCAGATACCAAGAAAAGACTGAAATACTTTGAATCATATAAAAAATATAGTAAAATTCAGAAATGGGCTTAAATGTATAAATTATTCCATCCATCAAAATTAAACGTATATCTTTATCTTTCTTTATAAATAAAAGATGCGTTATTACAATTGCCCAACTGGCAATAATCCAGGCTGCAGTGCACATTGGTTGAACGGAAGCAAGCAATCCGAAAGAAAATATCCGGGGGCCTGGGCATAATTTTTAATTTTAAATATACCTACTATGGATAGATTATTAAATGCGTACCAATTGTTAATATGTTAATTATTGCTAAAGCCACAATATTACATAGTTTTTTTGGATCAAGTTTATCAGTCGGCTTCGGCTTCTTTTTGAATATATTATCATGAATTCTATATTGTCGGTTCCAAAAGATCAACGATAAGGCGATCATTGGAACCGAAATACCAATTTTAATTACGCTGGCTACACCTGATGACAAGATTTCATTTGCAATTTATTACTTATTTAGAGATACTATAGATATTAATTTTCTATTCCTAAACATTTACTAAAGAGGTAAACACGCTTTTTATACTTCCTAATGGCCAGATAAGTATCTGATATGTAAACAAAATTCAATTTGGTTTCTTGGGGGTTGGAGTTCATTGCAAGTAATACAAATAATATATGGTTTGTGACGTCATACCATAATCCTTAGTACTGAGTACGATTGCAAGCTGCAGTATAGTTTGCATCGAATTCTCCATGCAAATTTCCATTGCATTTGCAGCTTCAACCACGTATTCGGTTTCGATAAACATTTTATAACTGTCAGACGGATTATCATTCGTTTGTTCAGCTTCCTGTATTTCCAGTTCCTTAACTTTCAACATTTTAGAAAGGTTTCTTACACGTTGAATGATTGGTACAACACTGAAGCTATAAATCACGCATTTCAGTGCAGGATTCAATTCGACAGGCCTAAATCAAATACGAATATATTTACATACATTTTTTAAAATACTGTTTCACTCGTTTAATAATAATAATAATATATAGATGGCGCGTTGGTAATTCTGCTATTGAAAGATTGTTGGGTTAAGCAACGCTCTGCGCGGTGAGTCCTTGGATGGGTGACCGTCCAAGAGAAACCGCCACTAGTACGGCTTTCTGGGTGAGAGCCCAGAATGTAAGACGACGGGATGGCCCGTTGGTAACACTACTAGCGAAAGTTTGTTGCGTTAAACAGCACTCTGCGCGACGAGTACTTGGATGGGTGACCGTCCAAGCGAAACCGCCGCTAGTAGGGCTTCTGTGTGAGAACCCAGATAATAGAGCTTTCTGTGTGAGAGAGCCCAAATAAAATTGGGCTTTCTGTGCTCGTTTCTGTGTGTAGGAATAAAAAAAAAATGCATAGTTGCTCAACAAGTATCCAAGGGCAAAACAAATCATAATATAAGAGGATTGTTTAATTAGTTTCGTTATATGTAACTATAAAATAAATTGCATTCACTAATTCGTAATAAGACAACCATACAATAAAATAAAGACACTTTACTTCACCGTTATTTAGTTAAATAACAAACGTACATATGCGTCTAATTAAATTAAAATAAAATATATAGCGCTTTGTGACGAGTTATCTACTTACTTTATAAGTTTTACAAGATGCGATGTCGTCCATGTTATGCCGATACTCGGCACAATAATAAACAGTAGTGTCAACCCCGCGTATGTCCATTTCTGTTCGCATAAGTATTGAAATACTAGTACCCAGTCGAACAACACATCCAATATGTACAAAATATTCAAGAAAACCTTCCATATAAAACCGGAAAGAGAGACTCGCCAGTTGCTGCCCAAACCAACACAAAAGTCGTACTTAAAGTAAAGATGATAACCAGTGAAAATAAGGGTGCATATAGAAAGACACAAAATGATTTCCAATGCCCCTAAAAAAGAGAACATGCAACATTTTTTAAATAAATTCACGTGTACATTTTTACTCTTGTGAATCATTAGAACATTTTTATAATCGAGTAACATATATTGAAAATCTTCCTAAAACATACACAGACAGACGTTATTCCAAAAATAGTCAGACTCGATTCAGGGAAGGTCAAAAGGTGTATTTCCGTTAAAATTTCAAGATTTTTTGTTCATGATTACAATACTTACTTATTACTTCGTAAAAGTAAGTAACAACATATTTAATTCTAAATAAACAGAAACGTGATATAAGAAGAACGAAAAACTTACATGTATACCACATGAGGCTACGTAATACAATCAATGGTAATACTACATATAAAATATAACCTTGCACTACTATTTGAGTCAATGCTTGTAATATTAGTGTCCAAAGAAGAAAATCGCGCCAGTCGTTCTTAAATATAGCCACCTTCTTAGAGTTATTATCATTTTTTAAAATAATTGGTAAATAATTCTGATAATAATAAAGTGCTTCAATATTAAAGATTGCAAACACAATCCCAGTCATAAAATGTGTGTATGCATTTTTGGAGTTATAAAATCTGTGCGTCCTGAAATTATTTAGGTCTGTATATTAGGTGAACCATCAATAAAATATATTTCTTACCAAAATCGATTGCACATTGTTAAAAAAATTGATGGGCTTAGTATCAAACAGATTGCATAGCCATAATAACAGATATCACACTTTACCATGAATATATACATAGGTATACTCAATGTTGGCAATATAATAATCATACATGAGATTAACAACATCTTATAATTTGGAGCTAAACATTTTTCGTTATAGATTTTCTTTAACATATCCTCTGCGTCCTTATTTGTAATTGTTTTAATGGATTTACCTGTAACCATATCTTATAAATCATTGATATGTATTCTACCACCATTACTTCCCGACAGTGTTGCCGTTGACGCATCACAATTACTTTCAATGTCGTTGTTATCGTTGTCCATTTCGATTATTTTAGATCACCGTTTCATTCGGATATAATCAGTTTAAAAATCGTTCGATATAAACACATTTACTTACATAATTTGATTTTAAGTTCTACCACAGTAAAAAAACTATTAAGTGCCTTAACTTGCACGAATTTTTATTACAACCGAAACGTTTACCTGTACTAAGCTTATGTAACTCTTAAAATTATGGCTAGATACTTTAGATTACTACTATTTTATTTACTTTTACCTCCTATTTATTTGATTTTTTCAAACAAACAAACCAAATAAATAAAGATTGATTATATCTTATCATTTAACCGAAATATATGGCTGTTCTCTTAATAAATTGTCGAAAACCAAAAATAATTAAATAATACAAATTTAAATCCTATATTAATATATTATTTAGATCCGTTTTAGCTCGCCGTACGTAGTACAGAAGAGCTTAAGTATTTGTCTGTATAAATTGTGTGTAACATTTTCGGATTGACATTTTCCATAATAAAAAGTTCGTCATTTATCGCCCTGATTCCGAAAATGTAAATACGTCATATACTTGGTAACAGGTTGGTTGCTCGTTTGCTCGCTCGCTAAAATTTAGTCACCTGTACTCCTCTAAAGGTACCGAACCGATTTCAACCAAATTTACTACACATATTGTGTAAGTGCCCAATTGCATCCGGTAGTATTTTAAATCTAATCAGAGCCGTATTTTAGAAGATATTGGGCCCGCAAAAATGTAGGCCTTAAAAAGCACTTAGAAAAATATTAATTATATCAAAAAAGTTTATTTAGATTATAACTGAAAGCCGTAAAAAAATAATGAAAATAATCATTTTTAAAATAAATTAAAATCAATAAAAAACAATTGAACTGTTTTTCTTTTTTTCCCGGCTTGCACGATACTTTGACTAATACATATGACAGTTGATATTTTAGATAGATTACTATATCATTGTTGATTTGATTGTTACTTTGATAATTTTAGTTTATTGCACAAATATTGTTTATTTATTCAGAATTCCGCTATGTCAAACTTTAGGCATTGGCGAAACCAACTCTTGTTTTTTTCATGATTACAATACTTACTTATTACTTCGTATAAGAAAGTAATAACAATATGGTTTCAAGGACACTTAGAACGGATAATCTGTTAAATACCCGAATTCGAATTTTATTGGTGAATTAACAAACTTCATAACTTCGTATAACTTCGTACAACTTCGTATACCTTCATAACTTCGTATAAGAAAATAACAACACATATCCCACTCTCTGAGAAAGTATCTTCTTACTATTTATTTCATAGGTATAAGACGAGTATTCGTAGAAGTTTTCATACAATATAAATTCTATCTTTGTTGTTGTTTCAAGTGCACTGCACTGCAACAGGCTACATTTCATGAAATTCTTAAGTACAAAGATCATTATTAATGTAGAATCTCGCAACAAACAATTTATATAACAATGTAATGCTGCCGTCGAGTCGCGTAATCACAACGAACAATACATCTGCGTTCGTGTGCAACTGAAATGCTGAGACGCCATTTTATTGCTTTTAGCATCTGATTTTCAGCATTTCCGTCTGACTGCGAAAGTCTTTTCCGTTTTTCTAGTTTACCATTCAAAGAGCTTCGGATTTTCTTTCTAATCTAAGCATTTCAGAACATTTTTCTCTTATAAATTCATTCAGATTACCATAATTGAATTTAAACATGTTTTTTATATATATATATATATATATATATATATATATATATATATATATATATATATATATATATATATATATACATATATTTTCAAGTACCATTTTTATTCAGGAGAACTTTAGGATTCTCAGCTACTAGGCAATAATAAGCAATGCCATATTTATGAAATAAATCCAAAAATTAATCACTAAATGTAATATAAAACCATATATTACAATAATATTGTAATTTAATTTGTTGTTAACGCTTTTGTTCCTTTTTAGACCATATTGTTTATTAATTATTAGCTATTAAAATTTCGTATTTTTCATTTTGGTGACGTAAAAAAGATAGAATGTCCTACCCCCACCAAACCAATGACAGCGCGGTAATTGTTTATCTAACGTGACCAATGAGATTCTTCGGAAGCCAGTATAGGTATCAATATAAATTATTTGTCAATTTTTTAAGTGTTTCTGTCACTTTTTGTGCAAAATTTTATTGATAAATACAATAATCTCTGGATATTAATAAAACGAGACTAAATTAATAACAATAATCAACAGAATAGTAGTGATTAGTAAATGATAAAATTGTTGTTAACACTTAGTAAGAAAGTGTCGTTAGCCGTATGGTATAAAAGAAAACTCTAGATAACACACACACACGCGCGTACACACACACACACCGAGGGGGGGGGGTCATTCGAAAAATAGTCAGGCTCGATTCAGGGAAGGTCAATAGGTGTATTTCCGTTAAAATCTCCAGATCGATTACAATATTTACTTATTACTTCGTATAATAAAATGAACAAATAAATACCATATTTTAAATGACTTATTTCGATACCAAAGTAATAATTTTGCATAATTACATGAATATTAAACGTAATTTTGCAGTGTAGCACTTTATTACAGAAACTTTCTTAACACAACTAAAATGATTAAAACTTTTGTGGTTTAATACCAAAATTTGGCAGCCAAAACAAATCAATGTTACAACAACACAAATTTGAATAAACTCGAAACTTTTCTGTAACTTCGTAACAATTTCAAGTACCCACAACACAAATTCAGTTACTTCGAGACCCGCTAGTATAACTTAATTTTTACTTATTGCTTCGTATAAGAAAGTAAAAACAATGCAAAACGACTTTTAATTGTAATAAATGTGTATAGATAAATTAAATAAATTTATGTTAGGAAAATGTCGCGCATATATTATGCCAAGCGGTAATCCAACCAGATGGTCAACTAGCAGCAGTTCTCGAACTGTGGCGACGGGATCCGCAACAACCTTTCCATGAAGAAGACGAAGAAATCGGCACCAGCTACTTAGTCTGGGGAGGAATCGCGTTACACTACGCCCAGCTTTATCTGACAATGAACAAACAAAAAAAACTGAATGATTTTCTTCTTGCGGTCGTCAAGTAAGTCTTTATTCAAATTAATTCTAATTAAGATTAATTGGCGTTTATTTTAATTTTTTTTTGAAAAGTAAAAAAACATTTTCGTTGTTGATTAATTTAATTAAATACCATAATTCAGTGTCACATGCATTCGACCGTAATTCATAATAATATAAATCTGTCGCAGCTTTTAGTAATCTCTGGCACAACATTTAATCATTTCTATTGTATTCAATTGAAAGCGGAAAGCTTGCATTCATGCAAAGCTCTGCTTATACTCCTAATGTTCATTTTCCCACCAAGATTACAAACAATTATCCACACTACATTATTCATACGTACCATTCCTTTCGCATTCGAATCAATAATTCATTACAACTAATAATTATTCAAGTTAGGATTATATTCGAGTCTTCAGTAATTAAACAGTAAATAATAAATAAAATAAGTCAAATATACATAATTAATTTTATCATGCCTAAGAAATATGCGTCGATATATACAGTTCGTTCACTCTTTAAAACCCTTTCCAATCTAATGACGTCTTACATATGAGTTAAGCTTTTGCTACAGAGAAAATTATTTATATATCTCAATATTGTCCAATTTTAATATAAATATTTGCTTTAAAATATATAAACAATTTATAATTGTTTGCTTTTAAAATATATATATATATATATATATATATATATATATATATATATATGTATATGTATATATATATATATATATATATATATATATATATATATATATATATATATATAAATATATATAAATATATAATATATATATATATATATATATTATATATATATATATATATATATATATATATATATATATATGTATATATATATATATATATATATATATATATATATATATATATATATATTTATATATATATATATATATATATATATATATATATATATATATATATATATAATGACGCACTAACAGACAGCTTCGTCATAATTAGAGGAATATTATTAAAACATCTGCAAGTGCCTTGTTTTCTTTTTATACGTAATAATAATATAATACACTAAATTTTGTTTCAATAGGAAAGATATTTAATACTAAATTTTAAACATTTAAGAAAGTATAATTATTAATTACGCTATATTATAGAAAATATTATGGCCGGACGTTTTTTTTTAGTTTTCAAAAGAACGTAAAACTTAACAAATATTTATATATTTTTAATATTTTACTAACCTTGGAAATGTGTTTCACTAAATTTATTTTTGACAATAGATGTTGAATATCAAAATATTTGAGTCTATTTTATTTTCTTGTAAAACAGTTGACAAGCATAGTTAATACGATTTATTAAATATAATTTTTCATACCTACGTAACTATGTCATAATAAGAAAAGTAAGAATTTCAATAGCCATTTTCTTGTAACTGGTACACTTTTTAAAGAAATGTTTCAAATAAAAGTGTGCGAAATATTAATATCTTTCATTTTAATTCTGACTATTTTTACTGTAAACACAGCCGTTTCAGAGATATTGCAGAAACCGCAAAATATGACTAGAGTAAACATGCACTTCCGGTTTGAAAATTATTTTCAAAAATAACAGATTTCCTTGCTAGGCATATACAAATCTTAAGTTTCAAGTTTCATAATTTTACCTTCAACAATTTAGACTGTAGAGTGCTCTCTCTGTCTGTCTGTGTCTCTCTCTCTCTCACACACACACATGTGCGCGTGTGTACAAACACACGCTCGCAGGAGCGCGCGCGCGCACACACACACACACACTCGTGCGCGCACACACACAAAACGTAAGACTCGATGCAGGAAAGGTCAAAAGATGTCTTCATTTCAAAATTACTCCAGATGTGCTTTTCGTTGAATAAAATGTTTATAGTTATTATTATCATATATCGCTTACAAAGGTTTAGGTGTTATTTTCTTAACTTTCCAGATCGATTTTCCAAGATATGGTCAGCATGGACACGTTAGTGATAAAGATCATGAATTTCGCTCAACGTTTAGTTGACGCAGATCGTGCGTCATTATTTCTGGTTGACGCGAAAAACAAAGAATTATATGCGACCATTTTCGATGTTGGAATCGAAGACTCTCTTGACCCACCCCCTGCGCCCGCTACTGAAGAATCCTCTAAGGCGAACACCTCAAAAGAAATCCGGTTTCCGCTGGGCACCGGAATCGCCGGCCAAGTGGCAATGACAGGCGAAATATTGAATATTACTGACGCGTATGCAGATCCGAGATTTAACAGAACTGTGGATCAGATCACTGGGTATAAAACTGAGACTATTTTGTGTATGCCGATTTTTATTCGCGGTTCCATTATTGGAGTGGTGCAGATGGTTAATAAACACTCGGGGTCGTTTACTAAAGAAGACGAAGACGCATTTGAGATGTTTGCGGTTTATTGTGGATTGGCGCTGCACCATGCGAAATTGTATGATAAAATCAGGAGGTCTGAGCAGAAGTATAGGGTGGCCTTGGAAGTTTTGAGCTATCATAATACGTGTTCCGAAATGGAGGTAAGTATATAAATAACATTTCAGGTTAAATATACAAACTAGAAATGCCGGAATCTATATAAAATGATCTACCGATATACATACATACATACATACATGCATGCATGCATACATGGATACATGCATACTTACATGCATTTATGCATACATACATACATACATGCATGCATACATGCAAACTTACATGCAAACTTACATGCATATATGCATACATACATACATACATACATGCATCCATGCATGCATACATACATACATGCATACACGCATACATACATACATGCATACATACATACATGCATACACGCATACATACATACATACATAAATGCATACATACATACATACATGCATACATACATACATACATATATACATACATATATATATATATATATATATATATATATATACTGTGACGTTCCTCGCCGCTTCGGATGCGGCTGGTTCGCACTGCTGGCACGTAGTTCGGTGTTCCGGTTTGCTCGGGCGCCAATATCGGTTTCGGAGACGGTTTCGGCGGTACGTGCGGTCCCTAAATAGCTCGGTGGAGGAATTATTAAACCAGGGGTCACAGAAAGGACGTTTGATTTCCCAGAGATTAAATGTTTTATTCGTGGTTGATACAAACAGAGAAAAGAATCGCTATTGATAAATTAAACTTAAATGGTACAAATAATTACAACGGTTGTCTGGCGTATTGCTAAAAACCAGGAAGGCATCTGGCTAGCCCTACGTCGAACGGTTCTACTTCGAACACGTTATCCAGGAAATCATCTGGTCAATAACGTTATGTTCGATACCTACTGCGAAGATGTTACCCAGGAAAGCATCTGGCTAGTAACACTACGTTTGATACTCACGGCGGAGATGTTACCCAGGAAAGCATCTGGCTAGTAACACTCTATTTACTACTTACGGTGGAGACGTTACCCAGGAAAGCATCTGGCTAGTAACACTCTATTTACTACTTACAACGGAGAGGTTACCCAGGAAAGCATCTGGCTAGTAACACTCTATTTAGTACTTACGGCGGAGAAATTGCCCAGGAAAACGTCTGGTAGCAACTCTATCGGTGTGTGGTCGGATCGGTCGGTTAGCTGTATTGTCCAGGAAGGCTTCTGGCAAACTACTCACTTTATCTGAGCTGGGGCCCAGTATTTATACTCGTTAGACTCCCATAAGAGCCATGTTAAATATATTTTCATGTTTAAACCTAGATATTTGTAATGTTTTGATTTTGCATTTGGGTTCGGACTCGTACAAACGATTTCGAACCCAATATCGTATGTTAAAAAAATATAAAAACAAAATCGCCGATCGGTGGGATCGAACCCCCGACCGCTGGTGTACAAGTCCAGCGCTCTATCCGCTGCGCCAGTTGGACTGTTAAGTTTAAGTCTTCAGATGACGATCACTTCGTCACAATACATACAGACCGATAGATATGCAGACAGATACACATTCAGACAAACATACAGACAGACAAACACAAACATATAGACAAGCATATTCAGACAAATATGCAGACAGAGAAACAATCAGACATGTATACATATATACGAACAGATATACACACATTCACACATAAAACAGATAGACAGACATACATACATAGGCACATATGTACAGACATATAGAAATAGTTAAACGGTATTCCAACTTAGTGATATATGTATATATTATTAGTAAAATACAAAGAAATGCATAGAAAAGCGATAAAATGTAATTATACACGTAATTCCATTAGGTAGAACAAGCTCTACGAGAAGGCATCCCAGAAATCGCGTTAGGAGTGGACGACTACTATTTCAACCCTTTCGAAATCGATGATTACGAAAAAGCAAGACACGCTCTATATATGTTCAGTGATCTGTTCGGCTTGGCTCGATTTGAACAAAACAACCTAATCCGATTTATGTTAACTGTCAAGAAAAACTACAGACGAGTTCCGTACCACAATTGGACCCATGGTTTTTCCGTATCAAACAGCATGTACACCATCATCAAACATTCCGAAACCGTTTTCCGACCAAATGAAGTAAGTCTAAAGTCCATTCAAGATAACATAACCTACAATTCTGATCTAATCTACAACTCTGTACTTCCGTAAAGAGAATTTGTAAAATATTTAACAAAAAACCCCTGTAGTTCCATAATTAACACATATTTAAGCTAAAAAAAAACTAGAATTATATTCGATATATTTTATAGATTCCATAAATATTTAATTTGCAATTAAATATTTGAAATCATTTAAAAAATTTAAAGATTCTTTTTATAGATCTATAAACTTGCTCAGAATCCCACCAAGAATAACGTAACATTACTTATATACATATATATTTTAATTACTAAAATAATTTTTTTATTTTGAATAAAAGCAATAAAAACCGTAAACTAATAACATGAATTAAATCATATGACGAATATGACAGTATGAAAATAATGTGAGATAAGTAAATAGTAGGAATACATTTTTAGCTCGTTTTTGATTGTTTTCAAAATAAATCTTGAGCGAAATTTATATATCTTGTTGTTTTGAAAAATGCATGAAACTAATTGGATTACAGCAACAAAAGCAGTACTTTTTTATACGTTTTCACTCGGTGGATTTATAGTAAAAATATACGGTTGATCCAATCATTTTTTGCTGTCATTGTTTATAAAAATACAACCGTATTTTTCTAGATCTAATGAATATTTATAGCTTATAACTAAGCGCGCGGCGGCTATGGTAGGATAATAAATTACTTATATTTTCTTGTTTTGAATTTTAAACTAATATAGGTAATGCACAACTTTGCTTTCACTGAATTAATTATATATTAATAGCAGTCAAATAAATCAAGCTTTTGCTATTATGAAAATATACATCATACTATTACATGAATAAAATATCTCTGATTAAATTTAAAACTCGATTTAACCCCTCTTAATTTATTTATTTTTATATAAATATATATATATATATATATATATATATATATATATATATATATATATTATTTATTTATAGAAATATGTTAGCCAAACGTCACTGTATTATATTTGGCGGTTACCGACGGTGCACTGGCCGTCAATTAAAATTGAGAGTCGGTTAAAATTTCAAATCAATATTTTTTTAATTTGTTTATATATACACATATATATATATATATATATATATATATATATATATATATATAAATACCCCCGCATAATATGTTTTAATTCACGTTATTACTTTACGGTTTTTATTGCTTTTATTCATAATAAAAGAAAGAAAATTGTTTTAGTAATAAAAATATATTTCATTTCCTATTTATATATAAAAGTAGTGTTGTAATTGCTTTATTTGCTTTGGTGTGATACTGAGCAAATGTATAGACCTGTAACGAGAATCTGTAAAATATTGAAAGGGTTTAACATATTTTAATGCAATTGCAACACAAACATTTGTGGAATCCATAAGATAAATAGAAAATAATTTTTGTTTTTAGCAATGAATTATCTTTAAATATATATATATATATATATATATATATATATATATATATATATATATATATATATATATATATGAATATATATATATATATATATATATATATATATATATATATATATATATATATATATATATATATTGTTGTCATAGTTACGTATATAAGTATGGAAATTTATATTCAATAAATCATATAAGTATATGCCGGACGGAAATTGGACATCGATTGTGGGACATAGATTGAGTGAGAAGTGTTGAAAAGGTTAGAGAAATATTCAAAATATTATAGAATTGAAGAATATATTATGTAATATAAAAAAAAACTAACAAATTTCTGCTAATAATAATTAAGCATGAATTACATTATACTTAATTCATACTAGAAAGTAGTACAAGTTTTAATACTAGAATCTAGTATGAAACTTGGATACAAAATAGTAAAGTAAAGTGTGATGTAAATAGGGATATTCGTGTTCCTTGTCTAAATCAGGTTTACCAACAGTATTGTATTTGGTGACATCTGACAGCGCACTCTTTCATAGGTTAAATTTTGTATATTTTGCTATAAAAATGAGTCGTAGAAATTCAAGAAGCGAGAAAAAAACCACAACAAACCCAAATATGATTAAATGTCAAAGCGTAGTGCGCCGTGATCGTCTGCGCATATTTAGTTCCGATTTTGGTACCTTGCCCAATAGTGGTTAGTGTGCATGTCAAAGTAGCTAACTTGGAAGGAAAATAGGGCCTACTACGTATAAGAAAATCTGTAGTCGGCACTGTAAATGTTTTATTTACTTGTGCCGTTTTTCAAAAAAATATGAATAAAATTGCGCAATTTTATGATCTTTTCACATTTTCTTCTAAAAGAAAAATATCTCTAGTAGCACATAATATTTTATTTATTTAATATTTATATGAAACAAATATAATACGTTTTTTAAATATAAATACAATGTTTTATGTTATATGCGTTTCTATTTATATGCGTATCTGTAACGATCTTACATTGAGTGTATATTTTAAAATTGATTCTAGTGTTGTTTATTTTAATTGTATTTTAGAGCTTGGCTTTGTTTATCGGCGCTTTATGTCACGATTTAGACCACCGAGGCAAAAACAACAAATTCATGTTAGATACCGAATCGCCCCTAGCGGCAATTTACAGTACTTCAACAATGGAACACCACCATTTCAATCAAACCGTCACAATATTGCAACAAGTATACAAATAGACCTCACAGGAAACGAATCCCAAATATATACGTTTGTTTTCTTTATTTATAGGAAGGTCACAATATTTTCAATAAATTATCTGGTAGTGAGTATAAACAAGTGTTAAGTATGATAAAACATTGTATCTTAGCGACGGATTTGGCGATGTTTTTCCCGAATAAAGCTCGGCTTACGCAGCTAGTCCATGATGGGCTCTTCTCGTGGACCAATCAGGATCATAGATTATTGATTATCGCCGTCACTATGACCGGAAGCGATTTGAGCGCCAGTGCTAAGCCCTGGGATATACAAGTGAGTATTTTTTTATAATTTATCTAAAAGTACAACAGATTTTATACCACTACAACAGGAAATTTATTACTACTCTTGTAATAGATACACACATTTATTATTAACAAAAAAAAATACAAAGCTATAATTGAGAAGATGCACGTGTTGTTTTTAATTTTTTATGCAAGTTTTTAAAATTGTAGAATCGCCGTATTTTTAATTTAATTTTTAAAACTTTTCAGAGGTATGAATTTTTAAAAGTATTCGCGCTCAGGGTCAATGACGTCATTTTCCCATGGTCTTTTTTTTTGTCAAGATTAGGATATTACAAGTAGATAATGGGGTTATTTTATTACTAGATGTTGGCGCATATTACCAGCCTTGCCTTTTGTATTCGATCTGTCATTTGACTTTTCTAGTTTTATTTATACGTTTTAAACTTTTAAATAGGCTTTATTTTTTCAAATCAGTCTTTTTCAAAACTACTGTGATCAGTTTTATTCACGAACAAGGCCAAACTTATTAAAAATTACCTAATACCACACTAACAAAATTATTTCTCTATTTTTACTCTATTGGCAACATCGTTAAAATTGAAAAATTGAAAAATCTAGTGTTAAATTTCAAATGTGAATAAATATTTAATGTAAACGTTTTAAAGTAATTTTATGCATGATATACTAATAATTATGTATATGTTCTTTTCACCATAGCAAAAGTTAGGTCTTTAATTTAAAAAATTATCAAATACAATATATATATATATATATATATATATATATATATATATATATATATATATATATACATATATATATATATATATATATATATATATATATATATATATACATACATATATATATATATATATATATATATATATATATATATATATATATATATATATATATATATATATATATATATGTAGGGGAAGTATTATATTTGGCGGTAACCGACGGTGCACTGGCCGCCAAAAAAAAAAAGTCGGTAAAATTTAAAAAAATATATTATTTTTTTATATATTTATAATTTTATTTTCTTTATTACTAAAATAGTTTCATATTTTATATAGAGTGAAACTGTAAAAGTAATTTTCGAAGAATTCTACCAGCAAGGAGACGCAGAAAGGTCCGCTGGACGAACGCCTTTACCAATGATGGACCGCGATCAGCCGGATGAACAAGCCGCGTCTCAAGTAGGCTTCCTAATGGGCATTTGTGTGCCGTGTTATACTTTATTGAACAATTTAATCCCCGAAACAAAACCTTTACTGAAAATGTGCGAAGAAAATCTACATAGATGGCAACAAATCGACAAAGAAATGCGAAAACGGAAAAAAAGTGTTATCAGTGGATAAATTCAAAAGTGATATAAAATAATTGATGTGCATATGTTATTTGATGATGATTTATTGTATTAATATTGATAAATATATATATATATATATATATATATACATATAGACTAATAACTAATTAATATATTTATTTATTTCATATTTCAAGCTTATTCCCGCCTTTAAAACCCCTTAATACGCCTTTTAAACTAGCGCATGCGCCTTAACAATTTGCAATAAAATGTTATGTCAAATACACGTGTTTGCTTTTGGTATGTATTTATGTTAGTTTAAATCAACTATAAATAATTAAAATCAGTGCAAAAGTGATTGAGTACAACAATGAAGATCAAACCAACTCGTCACAAAGACGAAAACACCTTCAAGGTAACATTTATTACACATAAAGTTAGGTTAGAACGCACAAAAACATTGCATTTTAGTTCCAATCGTTCGCGGAACGTATTGAAAATATCAATGTAGATATTTTCCATCGTATCTCACATCCGAACGAAGTCGATTCAGACGATTTGGATTGTTATTTCCATCAAACGATACAAAAATGGAATGTTTTGAATCTAACCGAAAGTTACGATGCGTTCCGGAAGGAAGTTTATGGTGTTATAACACTTCCACAATTGGTTCATAAGAAAGAACAGGTTGTTGAAGTGTTATTGAAATATTTAAAACTTCGAAATCCACTTTCTCTGCAACCTATATTAGAGTAAGTCTGTTTTTCGTCTAGACATTTATTACCGTTTTGATGATTTGCGTTTTATAGATTAGTTGTGGCGTTAGCAAAAGATTTACGTAAAGATTTTTACCCTTACTATCCCACATTTTTAAATCAATTAATCGATTTATTACAAACAAAAGAAACGGAAGAATTAGAGTGGTTGTTTACGTGTTTAGCGTATTTATATAAATTTTTGTGGCGGTATTTGATTAAAGATATTGATACAGTGTTTGTGAGTCTTCTGCCACTTTTATCTGATAGTAAACCGGCGTATATAAATAATTTTGCGGCGGAAAGTTTTGCTTTTGTTGCTAGAAAAGTTAAAGATCGACATTCGTTTCTTTCGTTGATTTTGAAGACTGTTGACACCAAAAAAGATGTAAGTTTACTTCATTTTTATTAAATTTATTTTAATGTTTGTCTAAATAAGTTCGTTGTTATCTATAGATCAATGATCTATGTGCTCTAAATGTGTTTTAAATATAGTTCAATGGTCTATTACTTTAATAATTTGAAATTAGAATAAATAAATAATTTTTTAATTTAATAATTTCAGGATCTATATTGAGTATAGATCTTTAAATAATTAAATTTTTAGAGCGTTTCCGGTTGCAGTTCTTATCTAGATATGTTAGTTTTATCTATAGATCGATGATCTATATTACAACATGTGTTTTACGTATAGATCTATAGTTAATAATTTGTTTATTTTGAAATAAAATAATTTTAAGATCTTTTGACTATACATCTTTAAATAATAAAAATCTTAGGGTATTTCTAGTTGCAATTTTAAGATGCTCTAGTTTTTTTTTCTATAGATCAATGATCTATATTTTTTAAATGCTTTTCATGTTTAGGTTAATGATCTATAGTTAATAATTTGAAATTAGTATGAATAGCTTATTTTTAAATTAAATAACTTAAGGATCTATTCAGTATAGATCTTTAAATAATTAAATGTTTAGGGCATTACCTGTTGCAATTAGCTTTTTTTTTGAGATGTTCTAGTTTTATTTATAGATCAATGATCAATATTGTTTAATGTGTTTTATGTGTAGATCAATGATTTATAGTTAATAATTTGAAATTAATATGAATAGAGTATTATTAAATTAAATAATTTAAGGATCTATTGAGTATAGACCTTAAAATAATTAAATTTTTAAGACTTTTTTCGGTTGATTTATCTTTCGTTGCGATGTGTTAGTTTTATCTATAGATCCATTATCTATATTGCTACATGTGTTTTATGTGTAGAATAATGATCTATAGTTAAATATTTGAAATTCGTATGAATAATTTATTTTATTAATATAAATAATTTAAGGATCTATAATATTGACTATAGATCTTTACGTACTTAATGTTTTAGAGCAATTTCGGTTAAGTATGCTTTTGTAGCGATGTGTTAGTTTTAGCTATAGATCAATGATCTATATTCCTGCATGTGTTTTATGTGTAGATGACTGATCTATATTTCTAAATGTGTTTTATGTGTAGATCTATAGAGAATCAATTGAAATTAGTATAAACAGTTTATATTTAAATTTAATTATTTTAAGATCTATGGTCAATAGATCTTTAAATAATTAAATGCTTAGAGCATTTCCGGTTGCAATAAGCTTTTGTCGGGATGTTTTAGTTTTATCTATAAATCTAGATATTGCTACATGTGTTTTATGTGTAGATCAATGATCTATATCTATAGTTAATAATTTGAAATGAGTATGAATAGTTTATTTTTAAATTAAATAATTTAAGGATCTATTGAGTATAGATCTTTAAATAATTAAATGTTGAGGGTATTTCCAGTTGCAATTAGCTTCTTTTTTAAAATGTTCTTGCTTTATCTATAGATCTACATGTGTTTTATGTGTAGATCAATGATCTATAATTAATAATTTGAAATTTATATAAATAATTTATTTTTAAATTAAATAATGTAAGGATATATATTGGCTATAGACTATTAAATAATTACATTTTTAGGGCATTTCCGGTTGCAGTAAACTGTTATTCGACGTTATACGAGGAGTCGCTCAAAAATTCCATAGTAGCGCAGAACAAACGCTACAATTTTATTTCGAATCACTATTTCACAAACATTTACCTCAAGACGTTTTATTCAAAGTCCTAGAAGGCCTTATACAGCAAATGGTGTTCCAAATTCACCCAAAAAACAGCGAAACATTTTGGAAAACACTCCTAGTTGTTTTAGACAAAAGTGTAAACCAATACAAGAATGACTCAACCATAGAAAACTCAAAAAACATTGAGTTAATTTTAAAATTATTAAACACTGCACTTGTGTACAAAGACGGTCGATTTTTAAGTTGCCATCAATTATTAGTCAAATCATATTTAGATTTAATCCTAATTGAAGAATTACCAGAAGTAGTACTTTTGGAATTAGTCAAAGTAGGATCTTTGTTATTAAACTCCAAAATGATCCAGTTGGAACAGGAATATGCAAGTTGTTTGATTAAAAAAACGTTAAATTTGACAAATAAAAAGGTTGTGTTAGAGTTTATTGATAGTTTGACTGGTTATTCGCAATTTGAGGCCTTAATATTACCGGTGTTTTTGAAGTATTTTGGGGAAACGTTGGATCAAACAGCGTTTGTCATTTTAAGTAAATTAGTCGCCAAAAAAGCACCTGTTGCTCAAAATGGGGTTAGGTTGTCAACGTGGATGAAATACCCATTAGATTTTGGGGCTAAAACTGCAATTGTAGTCGATTTTAACTTGAATTATTTTATTAAAGATATCAAAAACATCGATTTTGATCATTTTGTATTGGCAACCATTGTTCTGCCTCATATTACACAAGAGTCTAAACGTTTGTTTAGTGTTTTGAAATCGAATATTGAGATGATAGTTGATTTTATGTTGGCTCAGAATGAGATCGGTTGTGAAGAGATGCATAGATTGTTGTTTTTGTTGAGTTGTGCGTTGGAATGCGCTGTGCACTTGAGTGATGGGGAAATGATGTATGGTCTAGTGAAAGATTTGAAGATATTACCGATGTTACTTGATTTTGTGAGCAGTAGAGAGTATACACTACCAATTTTGACAATTATGGATTTGCTGGTTACACATTGTGCGACTACGGATTTGATTTCGTTGGAACATTTGAAACTGATCGATGGAGGCATCCTAACGTTTTTTTCTTCACCGTTTCACCAAGTATGATTCATTTATAATAATAATAATAATAATAAAAGGATTTTAGGGAAGGCTTCGTTTCAATATTATTTAAAACACTCAACATACATATATATATATATATATATATATATATATATATATATATATATATATATATATATATATATATATATATATATATATATATATATATATATATATATATATATATATATGGACATACGGGCATAAATACAGTGTATACATACATACATCCATACATACAAACAGTGCTTACATATATTTATAATTTGTCTCTTAATATTACAGATTCGTCTATTGACATCTCATATTTATGCAACATTTGAACCAATTGTACAATTGCAAGTCGAAAACGCAAAAACCGAATTTAAAACGTTCAGTTATTGTTACACAATTGAATCAATTGAGCCGCTGGTGCACACGTATCGCGATCAAATACAACAATTACAAAAGCTCGCTTACGACAGTCCTCAATCGAAAAGCGTCCGAAAGTCAGACTTCAATTCGGTGCCGCTGCGGTACTGTCTAGGCGCTTTATACATGAATTTCCAACTACTTTGGAGTCCAATCAGCGAAATTATCATCGGTTACGCCCACGGTATGCCCGTCGCACAATTCTGGGCCATTTTCCTCACCGAATTGAAAACTGTCATCACAAATTCTAAACTAACAACAACTGATTGTAATTCCGGTTGCGAAACTAACTTTGAGTTTCTCCAAAAGCTCTATGTTGGATTTGTGACATTAAATGATAAACCGGATTATATGAATTATCGAAATTTGTTGTGGGCAGCAATGGCGTCTTTTTCGAATATTGTTGAGACGAAAAGTCGTGATGTATCGACTATGTTACTAAATTTTATTGAGTAAGTTATATAACAACATTCGAAGCATGCAAGCTATTTAATTTTAATTATTATTAAAAATATTATATTTAGTATCATGAGTTCATGATAAAAGCTTGTATTGTTTATTTATTCGCAATGGAAATTTATTCTACATTTTGAATTGTGACGTCAGAGGTTGGCAGTCAATGCTGTCAACATTAACTTAAATGTCTGCCATTATATTTTAAACTTATAAATATTTGGTTACAGCCGGCGGGCTGGTGCGTTTGTAATTCTGCTATCGAAAGATTGTTTGGGTTAAGCAACGCTCTACGCGCTGAGTACTTGGATGGGTGACCATCCAAGAGAAACCGCCACCGATATAAGTCTTTCATAACCACACTAACCTAGTAGGTGGTTGGCTAATCGGCAAACACATAAATACATACATTCATACATACATACATGCATGCATGCATGCATACAAACAAACAAACAGCCAGGTGATACAATTTGCAATGACAGATCGTCGAGAGTAATACCACTGTAAAAAAATTGAAAATATTCAGTGTGACCAACTATAGCAAACATTGAGAAATATCGGTAAATTGCCAACGTCTGACGTCATTTCGCGGGAAGCGTTTTTTTTAATTATGTCGTTACTGAGTAATATAAACCTGTACGAAAACAAAAAATAGGTGCAATCATCTCACAATAACGTATATTTGCATTTAAAAAAAAGCATGTATGACTCGAATTATAGAAAATTGTAATTGGTTTCTTATTTAAATTATTTGCAGGGAAGAATATAGAAAATCTAATGAACAAGAGTCTTATACGTGGAATATAAAACAGTTGTCTGAAGATACACAGGAAGAAGATGAGGACGAGAACACAGAAATTAGGAAAGAATTGACGAAAAGTGTGAAAACATCAGGAAAATCAAATCTTAAGTAATTATTCATTTTCTAATCACCACATATGTACTAATACATATATTTAATATTAAACCCACAGAACTTTACGGACACATTTAACTCTGTTTACAAAATGCAGAAGCCCTAAATCAATGTTTCGAGAACCCGAATTATACAAACTATATTTAGACCTGTTGAGCCACCGCAATCCAGAAATCCAAAAAACCGCTTTAGACTGCATCATAACCTACAAATTCAAACACATAACCCCTTATCAGTCACATTTATATGGTTTAATCGATGATAAAACATTCAAAACTGAACTTGCATTGTTTAAAATCGATAAAGAAACTACCGTCGTCCAGGAGGACCATCGACTTGAGTTGATTCCAATCGTTTTACGGATTGTTTATAGTAAAATGATCGCTAAAACTGGCATGCGAACCGGCGGCAAAAGTGCGGGACAATTGCGGCGAAATCTAGTATTAAGATTCTTAGCCGGATGTCATGAATCAGAGTTGATGCAATTTGTTAAAATGGCGTTTAAATATTATAGTAAATATATTGAGGGGGATTTAGAACTGTTAAAATCTAGCGGTAGTGATTTCGGATTGGTTAAAGTTGGGCGAGAGTTGAATTCAGAATTGATTGTTCAACGAATGTTGAGTGAGGTTGATTTGGAGAAGTTTATACCCCCAAAACGCTTGCAGAGCACTCTTAATTTACTTCTAATTGTGTTAGAGCAATTTGGAGGCGTAATGGGTAATGAGCTTTTGAGTTATTTGCTCAAAATTCTATTCGTAGTTGGCGCTGCGACGTTAGGTGCTTTTACGCAAAAAACTCAAGTACATTTAGGTTATTTATCAGCGTTACGACAAATCCGCACCACGTGTCAAACGATTTTAGGTCGGTTTTTCAGCCGTTTTGACCAATATCCTTGGTCAAACCAGGAAATTAACTGTGTTTTTGACCTTTTCGTTTGGCCTTATTTAAACAAATTAACAATTGAAGGAATTCATAGCCCTACCGCGTTACATAAACTAATACACCAATGGACTTTGAACCCGCGCTATTTCATTCTTTTAATCAAACATGATAGTAATAACCCGAATCAATACGTTTTAAAACATTTAATACAACTTTTACAAACGAATAAAGTACATCCAACTGTCACTCACACTATTTTAGAAAGCTTAGAAAAGTTATTAACCTTAAAACCGGATGACACTGATAAAACACTTAATATAACCCCTATAGTACCAATGGCGGAAAACATATTAAATCGTCTTAAATTAGTCGAAGAATTAAATTTCGGTAGCTGTATTTTACTCCCTTTCGTACCACAAATTTTAGAGAAATTCAAAAAAAAACTCGCTAATAAAAACAAAGGTGTCAACCATCGCGAATTATTCATTTTAAGTCGAATATCTGAGCTGGTTTGGGAGCCACAAATGTGTCATACAGTGTTGAATTTGACACTTCCGGTTGTGGTGCGCAAAGCATCCGGTCCGGTTGGCGACGAAACTATTTTCCAACTGGTCACAACCGTTTTTAACCTGGTGAAAAACGTTGATAAACCGGCGGCACATCTACGCAAAATTGCACCGTTATTTTGCGAAGTCAACTCAAACCAAACGCGCAAACTATTAATTGATTTATTAGGGTTAATTAGTCAAAAATACGAAGGTGAATCGCGTGCGCGATTGTCTCAAATCGCTGATTTAATTAAAGAATTGAACGCGTTCGATAAGAAATGGTTGGATCAACCAGATTTTGATAGGCGGCATTTAGCGTTTAAACAAATCAATACTTTAATCAAAAATGAGGAAATTGACGTAGAATTCGGCGCCATTTTGTTATATAATTGTTTCTATTTCATTCGGAACGAAAATGATTTAGCTATTCGAGAAAGCTCTAATATGTGCTTACGCACTTTAGTCCCTTACTTATGTCGTAAATATCAATCAAATCCAATCGATAAAGAATTTATAATCAACGATATTCTATTTCAAATGATACGTAAAGGTTTTAAAAGCAAAAACGATCACTTTCGCACCGAATCTATATCATTATTAGGCCATATGGCACGAGAATGCTCTGATTGTCATGTGATATTGCGTGATTTATCTAAATTTAGTAATAAAATCGACTTAGAGGTTGACTTTTTCGAAAACTTACTCCATTTACAACTCTACCGGCAAACTAGAGCACTAAACAAATTTAATCAAATAGCTAAATCGCTTATAATTGGGCTTAATCCGAAAACTATCACTCAGTTTATTTTACCGCTGATTTCAGCCTATTTATTAAAAGAAAAATATAATTCGAAAAATAGTTTAATAGACGCGGCGATAGATGGCGTTAAGATAATTTGTCAAATGTTACCGTGGCATCAATACGAGAGTATTTTGAAATATTATTTGGGGCAATTGCGGTATAAATTAGAGTTTCAAAAGCAGTTGGTTAGATTGACCGTCGCCATCTTGGATGCTTATCATTTTGATCTGTCCAAAGCTAAAGTTGAGCGGGTTGAAGAGATATCTGATGAAACCACTTCAAAAGTTGATAAAAAGGGTGGTAACAAAATAATTAAACATAGTGGAGGCTTCAAAAGAAAAAACGCAAAACAAAATACGTCTAAAATCAAAAATATGATAACGGGCGCAATTGGAAGCTCTAATATAGATAAATCCAGAATGTATGACTCAAAAATTGGAGATTCAGACATTGAAGAACCTAAAATTGACTCAATTATAGAAGATTCCACAATGGATGACTCAAAAATAGATGATTCTACGCTGGATGATTCTAAATTACAAGAATCCGATTTAGATGCGGAATCAGAAGATACTGAAGCAGAAAACGACGACACCGAAAAAGAGATCGATGAGATATTAGATAATGACTCTGAGAAAGATGTTTTAGAGGTTGAGGAACCGGAAGAAGAGAAAATAGAAATACCAGCGACTCAAAGGCAATCAATTTTATGCCCTTCAGCGGCGAAACGTGTAATCTCTACTATAAAAACTGTACTTTTACCCCAACTAAACCGAGCAATGGCGGAAATGACGTCACATGAAGGCTCTGCCAAAGTAAACCGGAAACGAACTGGACTAGAACGGGAAGAAGATGAACTACAAAAGGTCCCTATTTCTTTAGCGGTTGTTAAATTGTTACAACGGTTACCAACTTATATTTTAGATCGGAATTTACCGGGGTGAGTTTTATTATTATTTATTAATTTGTTTTGTTATTAGAAAGAAATTATTTTTAATTGTTTCTAGAGTGTTTATGAAGATTTGCACTTTTTTGAAATCACCTTTAGACAGTGTTAGACGTGTTACTCGTGAGACGTTACAGAAAATTATGACTACTTTAGGGCCTAAATATTTAGGACTATTAATTTCTGAAATGTCCTCACTATTATCGCGAGGTTTTCAAATTCATGTTTTGGTCTACACAACTCATTCAATTTTATCAACACTACGCGAACAATTCCAACCTAAAGACATCGACAATTGTTTATTATCAATATTAGAGGTCTGTTAAACAACTAATTATAATAAAAACGCGTAAATATTGACTTATTTTCTATTTTTAGCTATGTAAAACGGACCTTTTCGGCGCTTTAGCTGATGAAAAAGAAGTGGCGAAAATAGTTAGTAAAACTTCCGAGGCTAAATCATCAAAAAGTTATGATACATTTCAAATTTTGGCTACTTACATCACCGATAAATGTCTTATGGACTTAATACTACCGCTCAAACACGTTTTGAGCACTACGCATTCGTTTAAACTTGTCCACAAAGCGCAAGAAAGCTTGCGACGAATTGTACTTGGGCTTGTCGATAATAAATTCATACCAATTGAATCGTTGTTGGTTTTCGCTTATGGTACAAGCTCAGAAAGTATTCCACAGTTTATTTCCTCGGAAACCAAACCGAAATTGAGCGAAGCGGAACTCGAGAAAAAGCTCCGAGAGAAAGATGATTGTTTTATTATTCCAAAACCGAAAGTATATCGCTCTGGGTTTCGTTTGAATATAGTCAAAACAGCAAAGAATACAAACGCTCATCTTTTGGTTGAGTTTGGGTTGAGGCTTTGTTTTTTTATTTTAAAACGCGAGAAAATTGAAACAACTAATTTTGAAGAGTATGTTGATCCGTTTGTTATAGTTTTCAAGAGTTGTTTGAGCTCTCGACATGTTAAAGTAAGTATATTGAGTGTGTGAGATACTTGTTAAAGTTCTAAGAGAGATAGATTTAAGTTTGAGTCTGTGAGTGTCTTAAATGAATTTATTTTGTTTGTATTAATCTATTTATGATATTTTTAACATGTGGGAGATAGCTGTTTAAGTTCTAAGGGAGATAGATTTAAGTTTGAGTTTCTTAAATGAATTTATTTTGTTTGTGTTGATCTATTTGTGATCTTTTTAAAAATTGTTTCAGCTTTTGACTATTAAAGTATGATTAACAGTGTGTGAGAATGTTGGCAAAGTTCTGGAAGAGATAGATGCAAATAATGGATGCTTTAATTATAATTTAAATAGTACCTAGTTTCGCCGCCAGATAGCGAGCTGTTAATTTCATTTGCCAATAATGAATATAATACATATTAAAGTAATTACGGATGAGTCAGAGAATATTGTCGTTCTAGAAGAGATAGACTTATGTTTCTTTCTGTGTTTTTAAAATGGATTTCTCCATATTATGTTTTGTGTTTATTCGTTTGTGATTTTTACTTTCTTATACAAAATGTATATAAGGAAGTATTGTTATCATGACAAAAAAATCGAGGTTTTAACGGAAATACATCTTTTGACCTTTCCTGAGTCGAGTATGACTATTTTTAGAATTCCATGTGTGTGTGTGTGAAAGCTCTACAGCCAAAACTGCCAATGCTATAATCATGAAACTTAAAACTTGTATATGGCTCAGAAAAAAAAGCTCCTATTTTTGAAAAGAATATTCAAACCGGAAGTGCGTGTTACTCTAGTCATTTTTTGAAAATTCTGCAATATCTCCAAAACGGTTGCACTTACAGAAAATATACTAGTATTCAAAATGAAAGATATTAATATTATACACAACTTTTGTTTAAACAATTTTTTCAAAAAGTTTACCGATTACAAGGAAATTACTATTTAAATTTGTAAATGTCTTATTTATGTTGCCATGGTTACGTAGGTATGGGAAGTTATACTTATGACATATAGTTCTAGTGTAAAAGAGTTTCAATGCTTAGTAAAATATTAAAAATAGTATATATAAATATGTTGTTAGGTTCTTAGTTCATTTCAAGACTAAAACATTTGTAGGGTATTGCACTGGACTTTCTTATACGTATTAGGCATATTTTTTTAGATAGGTTATTAAAATATAAAATATGTCCAATACGTATAAGAAAGTCTAATGCAATACACTGAAGATGTTTTATGAATTGTTTTTGAGTTCTCGGCATGTTAAAGTAAGTTTAACGGGTGTGTGAGAGAATGTTATTGAAGTTCTAGGAGAGATAGATTTAAGTTTGAGTCTGTGAGTTTCTTAAATGGGTTTATACTAATAATTGAGTTTATTTTGTTTGTGTTTAAGATGTGTACATTGACAATCCAATGTTTAAGTTGGGTAATTAAATATGAACTTCCATCTTTAACAGTTCATATCAAAGATATGACGAATTCAATATTTGAGTTGTTACATAAATATGCAAGTGCTGGTTTGAGCAAAGGGGATAATTTCGATCTTGTAGTCGCTGCTTTTAAAGTAATTACAAATCATATTTATTTATATATATATATATATATATATATAAAATTGAACTATTGTATTTTTAGACTATGGCGATTTTAGTGAAAAATGTAAAATACTACACTATCGATACAGACCAGCTGAAAGCGCTTTTATTGTACGCGGAACAAGATCTGCATGACCATGACCGTCAAGCGACCGCGTTTGCGCTCTTGAAAGCAGTGTTAAGCCGGAAGTTCATAATTCCTGAAATTCATGAAGTTATGGAGAAAGTAGCCGAACTGAGTATCACATCCGAAATGCCTCATGTACGGCTTCAGTCTCGACAGGTGTTCCACCAATTTTTAATGGATTATCCATTAGGGAAAAAAATAAATAGCCACCTAGCTTTTTATTTGTCCCAATTAAATTATGAGATGCAACCTGGACGAGCATCAGCCTTGGAAATGATTTATGGAGTTACTAATTCATTTCCATTAGTAAGTTATTATAAAATTGAGATATTCAAATTTATTCAAAAACTAAAATTATTATAGCATATACTACAAAAGCAAAGTGCGACTATGCTTGTGATGCTTGGAGTCCGGTTGGTTAACGACGAATCGCCTGATTGTAGAAAAATGATTGCTAAATGTATACAATTGATGTTTGAACGCCTAACCAAAAATGATCGAGATTTGTTGTTCGATATCCTAAAATCTTGGTTCAAAGATAAAAAGGTTAGTATCCAATAAACAAGGTTCCACATTTTTTACTTTTATATACGAACTAACAAATACTTGTAGTCATAAATGAAATCGATCAGTGTGTGTGTATGTGAAAGAGAGAGAGAGAGCGCTCTACAGCCAAAACCATTTATTTCCAAAATATGACAAGAGTAAACATGCACTTCCGGTTTGAATATTCTTTTCAAAAAGAGATTTTCTTCCGAGGCATATACAAGTTTTAAGTTTCAAGTTTAATGATTATAGAATTGGCTGTAGAGCGTTCTCACGCACGCGCGCGTGCACGCACACAGACGGAATTCCAAAGATAGTCAGACTCGACTCACAGAAGGTCAAAAGATATATTTCCGTTAAAATGTCGAGTTCGAAAATGTTTATGATTACAATACTTCCTTACGTATATAGGTACCTACATTCGTATAAGAAAGTAAAAAGCTAAATGTGTATTTCGACAAGTAAGTTGTCATCATGTAGCCAAAATAAGGAGAATGTAACGTAAGATCTGTGGCTTAGCGCTTAGGTTAAACCATAGAAGATATGCTCAATGCTCTTTACTAGCTGAAAAGTGGGAAACTACACAAATTACAGATAGGTAACATAAAACAAGACAAATAATCAACAATTAATAATACTTTATATATCTAAATAAAATGTTTACAAAGAATTTAATATGAAAGTCTTTGAAAAAATGTGTCACTATTGTTGTAATTTAATTATGAAATTTAAAACTGAAATTTTGCACTCGTGCCATCACTCTCCCAGCATCCATTCTTCGGTCCACTGCTCCGCTAATTGACAAACATTAGCTATTTCACAGGCTACGTCTTCATAAATTGCGTGTCTATTAATTTTCTGATGGTCCAAATTAAACGTATTTGCAATTTTGGTTGTTTCTTCTAAAATATCCATTGTAGAAAAAATTGGAATACAAGAAAATTCGTTACTGAAGTCAGCAAAATCTTCCAACTGGAATTTTGACGCTGCCTCCTCTTCTGTGACTAATGTTTGCCTATCTAGTCCGACGGCCGGTGTCGGACTAGAGCAGAGCAGTGTGATGGTGTTGCCGTCCGATGTCCTGGGGATGCTGGGATGGGAGGAGGGACGCAATCGCCTCCGGAGCCTATATGGTGGTCTTCTTCTCCTGACCCAACGGCCGGTGTTGGGTCAGTGGAGTGTCGTGGCTGCGTCGTCCATGGGAGGCGGTCTTCCACCGCCTCGGGATCAACGCAGCACAGAGGCTCCATGATTTCATCCTGAAACTCATAACATTGCATCATTTAAGTACCTATATGTAAAAATATTGGTTAATCGCCTACCTTCTCCTCCCGGCACGAGTTAAAGCAGTTGCCCATAATTAACGAAAAGAAAATATGTTTAACCCAGAAAAAACCTAAAATGAAACAAAACATTAACATGTATCTACTAATCTAAATATATATATATATATATATATATATATATATATATATATATATATATATATACAACAAAAATTTCAAGCAAATGCGCTACCAAAACACATAGAATTGAGTTTATATATTAAATTATATCAGCTAATAAAAAAACACTTAAAGTTAGTTTAAAATTAAAATAAATGATGTCATACTGAAAATAAACATTAGTGAATAACATTAGTGAATTAATTAAACCTCAAATGTCACCAAAGTATTATTTATGCATACAAAGTCATTGTTAAATGTATATTGCTAGTTTAAAATAAGCAAATACTCATTTGTACAAGTATATCTATTTTTATTGAAAGTTTACTTACCAAAAAAAAATTCGCGTGTAGGCAAATCGTTTTGCTTTTTCAAAGTGGTTTCCATAGACACACATTTTATTATAGACATTTTTACAACAATTGTAACCCACTTGTTGCCTTGGTTATCAGTTTTTCTAATTGTTGAAACTAATTTTGAACCAACTTTAGAAAACAAGTAGACAAAAATCTCTAAAATTTAGACAAACATCATTAAAATGTTTAACCAACCAATGGATGGATGGGATTGAAATTAAATACACAAAATAAATACAATAAAATGTAAGACGTTTGAAATATCTCTTGTATAGTAGAGCGCAATGACAATAGGTATAAAAATAATAAAAGGGGCATGAAATATGCGAAACACACACACAGATGGAATTCTGAGTCAGGCTCGGCTCAGGGAGGGTAAAAATATTTATTTCCGTTAAAATCTCGAGTACGAAAATTTTCATGATTACAATACTTCCTTATATACCTACATTCGTATAAGAAAGTAAAAATAAAAGCGCTTTAAGATCTATAGGGTTTTTATCTAAAACTTAATTTCAGATAATCCATGGGCGATTAGCAGCTCAACTCTGCGGTCTATTAATCAACGTCGAAAAACAAAACTTTAACAGTCGAATAAAGGACTTAATACCCCTAATAAAACTGCAATTTTCCCCGCATGATGATCAACCTGGTAAATATGTCCTATTACCCAAAATACATAAAGACGAAACTGACGAAAATGCAAAGCCCAAAGATCACCAACTCTTCCAATTGCTACAAATGCTACTAAAACTATCAGAAAAGTGTCCGAAATTCCTTAACCGCGTCAAAGACATCGAAATAATCGCTCAACATGTCCAGACATTACTTGGCTATCCACACGAATGGGTTCGGATATCCAGTGCGCAATTCCTAGGACATGTGTTATCCGTCATGAGCGTGGACCACTTATCGGAATTGTTAGTCAACAAAAAGGCGGACGAAGCCGGTTATTTATATTCAGATCCTGTGAACTCAGTTAAATCATTAACTTTAGACTTATGCGCACAATTAACACCGGGTTCAATTAAACCGGAATTCGCGGAACAAGTTATAAAAAATTTAGTATTCCTCGCGCGAGTACTTGAAAGACTACCGATCGGTAACGACGAATTCGACGAAACTGAAGATAAACTACTAATAAATTTGTTTTGGTTAACTAAGCGCATGCGCAAAATTGTCAATCGCGAAATCGTTGAAGACGCAAAATCGACAACTTTAAGAACAGAAGTTTTTAAGTGGATCGCTGCAATTACAACACAAATCGAAACTGATAAGTTGTTGCAAGTGTTGCACCATTTACTAGCGCCGCTAGTGAGAGAGATGCAAACGACTGAAGAGAGTAACGCGCCCTTACGACAGCTTTCGCGCGAAGTCGGTGGTTTGCTTAAACGTAAAGTTGGAGTTGAACTTTATATTGAGACTATCTCAAAGTTGCAAATGCAGCTTAATGTGAGACGGGCGGAACGGAAGCGGGAGAGGGTGCAATTGGCTGTGACGAATCCCGATATTGCGGCGAGGAAAAAGATTAAATTGCAAGGGAAGAAGAAGGATGCGAAAAAACGAAAAATGTCAGAAATTAAAGGGAAGAAATACGCGAAAGAAAAAACGGAAAACAGTTGATCTTGAAGATGATATGTAATATTACGTGACATTTTTATATATATATATATATATATATATATATATATATATATATATATATATATATATATATATATATTATATATATATATATATATACAAATATGAGTATCAAATAAATATATTTGTATAATTTAGTTCTTAATAAACATTTATTTTCACCCATTTCTTAACTCAATTAGAAAAATGGTTGAAAATTCTGTAATGTTTATCGCAATAACATATTTATTGGCAAACGAAATTAACAGCTTGCTATCTGGCGGCGATATTAGGTACTATTTGAATTATATTAAGAGCAGCCATTATTTGTTTATTTACAAGTTGTCAATATTATTTTTTTACCGAAATTTTAAAAACTCGGAATTACGTCGTTTTGTCAATTGTCTTTATAATTCAAAGGAAAATTAAAATGCGCGATTCCCAAATAAAAAGAAAGTGTTATTAATAAAGAATAATACTAGTCATTCAGTGAGGTTATGTCAACTGTAAAAGTTAAATGAAAGAATAGGGTCATAAAAGCGGCCTCAACGATAATTATATAATAAAAAACTTTTAATACATAAATTGACCTTTTAGTACTTTTTTTTTACATAAAAAATTATTGAACAATTCATATTTAGTACATTACTTTCGTTCGACAATTAACAACAGAATGAAACTAATTATCAATTACACCAATGCATCTCTATTTAAGAATAGAAAAGTATCATACGCTTTCTAACTAGTAGCTATAAGTTTTTGTTGTTAATGATCTCAGAAAATAAACTGAGTTATACATTCACTCTGATTTCAATGGTGTTGCCTTTTTTGCATACACTGGTATTCACTTTCGATTTAAATATGATACATACAATATAATTTATAGTTTATCATATTATACTTCCGTACAAGGGGCACAGAAAAATAATCTTCAAACGTAAATGTACCATGATATAAAATAGTTAAATATAAAGTCTACACTTTTATTATAATAATTTTCAAATTCTAAAAATTATTACTCTATATATGAATTCCCCCCCTCCTCCCGCACATGCTACGCCTACGATGTAATTTCAAACGCGACAAATATATATATATATATATATATATATATATATATATATATATATATATATATATATATATATATATATATATATATATATATATATAATATATATATAATTCATAAACTGTAGGAGAAGTATTATTTTTTGCGTTTTCGACTTGCAATTGTACAATTGTGAAGAAAAGTTAAAAGTCTTTTATTCTTATTTAAACACATCTTCACGTAACTCAACCTCAAACAAATTAATATATATATATATATATATATATATATATATATATATATATATATATATATATATATATATATATATATATATATATATATATATATATATATATATATATATATATATATATATATATCATAAACTGTAGGAGAAGTATTATATTTGGCGGTCAACGACGGTGCACTGGCCGTCAACTAAAATTGAGATGCGATAAAATTTTCAACAACAAAAGCACTTTATAGCGCTTATATAGTTTTACTGAATAATTACATTTGTAATTATAGTTGACATAATTAGAGTATTATATAAAAGCGTGGACAGAATATAAAAAAAAAATCGTTTAAAAAACATTTTTTTAAAGAACGCGCAAATTCGAATTAGATTTAGGGTTAGAGTTAAGGTTGTTATAGAGCATTCCAGAACACGTGACTTTGACAGGTCGGCCATTTTGTCTGAGGGGCACATAAGCTCTTTGTTAACCATTGTTATAGGCTTAACAACAGCCTATTGAAACACGTGAGGAACAGGATACCTGTTATTTATATAATATAGGTGTAATATTTCCTGAATAACATATATTTGAGATTATAAGCATATTTCCTACAATTACTTACATAATATTATATGAATCAACTTAAAGACAACCAAATTAAAATATATATATATATATATATATATATATATATATATATATATATATATATATATATATATATATATATATAATATATGTAATACTTAGGATGTGCGTAACACAAATAATTAATATCATAATTAATATTTTGTACTAACATTTAAAAATGAAATAATTTATTTAATGCCTAAAATTTCAGACTACTTAAGTTTATGGCAAATTGTTTATAAGTGTTATGTAATTTCGATTAGAATTTACAATTATCAAAAAGTGACATTCTCGTTTTTACGCTTGTATAGTGCAGTCAAAATAATAATACGCTACGAAAAATAAAGAATACAAACAAAACGAAATACAAAATATTTAGAAAATTCACAGAAGAAAGCGAAACAATTGTTTGCGAATATAGTAAGTATATATCCAAATAAAAGAAGAAATCTCGTATTCTTTAGAAGCTTTTACTATTGGTAAACGAAATTATCATTGACGCTGCTAGTGTCGTTAACAAAATGGCTGCTCCTAGTATACTTTGACCCTTTGTCCTTTACTTTGACAGTTAACATATACATAACCTTTATTTTTATATATTTCATTTAACTTTGACAGTTGAGATATACATAACCTCACGAAATGAACACTTCCTTTTTATTTGATTAGTAATGGAATCGTACAATTTTATTTTCATTTGAATTAGATAGGCAATTGACAACAAGGCAGTTTTCTGAGTATATATTTTTAAAATTTTTGATTTGATTACAATCTTTTAATAATTAAATGAGTGTTTTATGGTTTATAGAATAATAATTCAATTTTAATAATACGTTACAAAACAATGTCGGAATTTAATTGCAGCTGAATTATTTTTTTATATAATTAATTCTATTTCCCGGAAATTATGACGAAATTCGTTTTTTTTTAATCCAAAGCTATTAATGTTGATCTTTATAATTAACTAATGCAGTAGTAACTCATGCAGATTATATTTAAGGATTTCATAGTTTTTTTAGTAAAAATTGCTATTAAAAATAACTTAAAAAAAGGTTTTTCGTTGTTTTATTTGAACAAAATAACTGATAAATGTTTTTTTTTTGTTTAATGCGTTAGTTGTCCATTTTTATCGTAAATCGTAAATAAAAATTAGGAATTTTTAGGGTGTAATATACAAAATATAAATTCTTAAAACAGAAGATTTATTTAAAAAAAATATTAAAGTATAAAACGTAAAATTGATCACAGAAATTAATTAACAATCATATTGTATCCAATATTCTAAACTACAAAAGAAACATTTACACCAACTCGAGCCGCTTAGTGATGGTGGTCACCACCAAATGGGTCGCTGTGGTAGTGATCATGGTGATCTTCTTCTTTACCACCGTCATCATGGTAAACTGTGACGTATTTGGTATGCGTATGTTTGATAGTTTTCTCATGGATTGGTATATGGATGGTCACTTTCTTGTGTCTAAAAAACAAAATAATAAAATAGATAAATACACCTTAAGGGCGTTTTCAAATTACTTAATTTTAATCATAGACGTTCTGGAATTTTTAATAGTTAAATAGAATCTCAGATATAAATTTATTCATGTCTAGAAGTGTAATTGTTTAATTTAAACTACCTAATAAATATTTAGTCTCTATTGCGTTCATGTTACCTGTCTAGATACGCAAGCAACAACCTTATGGCATTTCGTAACTAAAACCTGCTAAAAAACTTATCAACATGAAATTCCCTGCTAGCTTAAAAAACTATTGAAAATAAAATGAAAAGTACTTATTAAAAAATATTTAAAATAAAATAAACTGTCGTAGAAAATTAATTTAATATCAAAAATTATTATTTTGCTCAGTTTTACGACCTAATATAGAAGATTAACATTTTTTAAAATTTATAAGTTGGTAATGAAGACACATTTGCTACGTTTACATATACTTTTGTCGCGTTGCTTATTTCGTTTGACGTTGGCTATTTATTTGTGGTTAAGTTATCCGGTTATTTAAAAACAAACCTACAAATGAATTGTAGGCTTAGTTTATTGCAAAGTTTCTAAAAAATATATTTTAGACTTAAAATATTCGATTCTATTGTAGTGTAAAGGTATAATTTCAATCTATAGTCGAATTCACATAAGAAGAACATTTTTGTGGCATAACTCATACACTTTTTACATGTAATCATATGGAGTGTAGTGATGATTCATGCCACAAAAATGTTCTTATGTGAATTAGCCTATAGTTACTGTTGACTGTGACGTAAGGTTGTTGTTTGCGTATCTGGACTATAGATGTCTCATTCGACTAAATGTGTACTAGGTACTTGTTACGTCTCTAATATGTTGTCTAGATGTTACATTCGACTAAATGTTTACTGAGTAGTTATATATATATATATATATATATATATATATATATATATATATATATATATATATATATATATATATATATATATATATATATACTTTTTTGATCTATTTAGATTTAAAACATAAAATAACCTATGATTATTTGTTACATATATCGTGATACAAACACTTATCTAAAATAAAAACATGTTGGTTTCCGATGAAGTTATTATGCTTTAACGATTATCTATTCTTTATTTATTTTCTTTAAGTAACCGTAGAAAGTACAAGTCAATGATTTGTAGGTGTTTTAATAAATTTTCCAAACAGTAGCTTAATTCTTTCCTATATTTTGAATATATAACTCAAATTTTATTTAATTGAGCGTAAAGTATATAATAATTTGATTGACAATTTTGTAAATTTAATCATTTAATTTTGAATGAATACTTCAATAAAAAAAATTGACTTAGTTGAGAAATGGAGCAAATCTTTTCGTACATATGATTAAATTATTTTAAAAAAATGAATTTAGTATTTTTTGAAACAAATAAAATAATTCGTACAACTTTCATAATTTATTAAACCGCATACTTTGGAGTTAAATAGAACATGTGTAAATGAAAATTAATTAGTTTTAAAATAATTAATTTCATGTTTTATTCATATTTTAATTTGATTAATTTTATAGTTATATTAAAAAAGTAATAATCATTTATTTTTCTTTTTTAATATTTATAAAATAATAATTGTGGCATTGGAATTTAATTCTTATTGCAAATTAAGGTTAAGGCTGAGTAACTAATTAAATGGATAATTTGCATGAATCAAAATCAAAAGTATTAATTTTGTAAAATGGAGTATTTTTTTGCTTGAGAACCGCTAAAAATTATACCTATAAGCGTTTTTTATATAAAATATGTAATTATTTATAAAAGTGGATGCAACACAATTATTTAGATCACTGAATACGTAATAATTTTTTTAGAGTTAAATGCAAATTTGATATACAAAATTACAAATATTTCTAATTTAGTGTTTTATAATTTAAATAATTTATTTACCCTCCATCGCCGCCACCTCCACCTGGAGCAGTTAGAACTGCACTGATTAGGCAGACGGAGATTAGACCAAGCAGAATCTATAAAAAGACATAAAACTATATTTAAAAACTAAAAATAACGCATTACGACTTATTTATATATGAGTAACGTTTCCTAACCAAACAAATGAGAACGAGTTGCTACGATTAGATTGTACTTTGATTCGTATTTATTGCATTTTTTCCCCGTGTAAACCATATTTTTTATTAATAAATTTGCTATTTATATTTCGTAATTGTTATAGTACTCATGACGACACAAGTAACATCTCAAATATATTTCCTTAACAAAACAAATCAGATTGTAATTTAATCCGTATTAATTGCATTTGTTTTCGCGTAAACCGTATTGTTTATTAATTAATTTGTTGTTTAAATTTCGTAATAGTTGTAATACTTGTGACGACACAAGTAATATATTAAATATAATCCCTAATTCCTAAATGAGAGTTGCTACGACTAGATTGTAATTTAATTCGGATTTATTGCAATTACTCCCATTAATTGTTTATTAATTAATTTGTAACAACAATTACGTTATTGTTGTAATACTCGTGACGACACAAGTAATATATTAAATATATCCTGATCAAAGAAATGTCAACGCGTTTTTACGATTAAATTGATTCTGGTTAGTGATCATTCGGTTATTAAGTGTATAGAGTCGAAAATACTAAATATCTTATCTTTGTTACGTCATCAGGATAACTGCGCTATTTTATTAATTCAAACTTTTTAATATTTTTAAATAATAAAATTAAAAATCTTCTATTAAAATATAGTTATTATTATAAATTAAATCAATGAAATAAATTTGTTTAATAACAATTTGTTCAATAAATTCGAAGACACTTTATATAAAATATTATTTAAAAATTAGGTTACAAATCACATAAATTGTTATAAATTTTGTAAAAATGTCCATACCATATTTTTCCCGATCATTTTCTTGAAGGATTGAAACAGTTTAGTATTGCCGGTTAGGCTAAAGTTGCAATAGACGATTGAATGAAGTTTACCCTCCGTCGGGCGCTTTTATATCTCGAAGTGAAATGTGTTTGAAGTATTATCATTCTTTTCCACCTCCATTCTGCATTAAAACAGCGTAAATTGTTATTTACTATACAATTCATTGAGGTGAAATTTTCAAACTCTCTCCATAAAATAGATTGTTTCAAATCAAATAATCAATGCTGTAAATTAGTTATAATTATCAACAAACAAACTATCACCAAAAAAACTAAGCGAGAGTGCTCAACGAAGTTGATCTATGTAGGCAAAAAAGAAATTTTTATATTGCAATCCAGTTTTTCTTTTCTTTAATTATAAGAAACTTCAAATGTGGTTTTATACTAAATTGACTTCAAGGTCATAATAAATAGAAATTATTCAATGTTCAGTTACTTAAAATTACATACACCTTTGAGTTAGTACTTTATTATTTTATATCTAAACTGTTTATTTTTACGAAATTAACAGCCATATTATGACTAGAGACGCCATATTACGACTAAAGATAATATTATGAAGAGATAACCATCACATACTTGGTCGCTCGCTCGTAAGACCAAATGTTGTCGCCTCTTCTCCTCAAAAGGTACCGAATTGATTTCAACCAAATTTGGCATACATATTGTGTAGGTGCCCGATTGAATTCGCTCGCATTTTAAATCCAATTAGGAGAAATTGGGCCCGAAAAAATAAAACGCTTGTTTAAATTAAAGCCGATAACAAAACGAATTTTAATTGAATTAAAGTTGTAATAAAAATGTTATATACATGAATAATATTCTCTGGTCGTAATATAGCTGATTCTTAGCTCTTCATACGTAAAATAGAAGAGCTTAAGTGTTTGTTTGGATATTTTGACTGTAACATTCTCGGATTCGAACAATTCTATCATAGAAATTCATTTTACATCTTCCTGATTCCGAAAATCACCATATACTTGCTCGCTCGCTCGTAAGACCAAATTTTGTCACTTCTCGTCTGAAGGTACCGAATCGATTTCAACCAAATTTGGCACACATATTGTATAGGTGCCCAAATGCATCCGCTCGTATTTTAAATCCAATAAGTACCGTACTTCAGGAGATATTGCGCCCAGAGAAAATAAAACGCTTGTTTATACTATAACTATGAAAGCAGTTTTATTTTCTAGTATTTTTTATCGCACGCCTGACGCAACTCTAATCTCAATTTCATCTTTTAATTGAACTTTTAATTATTAAATATTTGATTTGATTTAAATTAAAGATATTTAAGTGTTTACTAATGAAATACCTAACCGAAAATGAAATATTCTGATTTATTATGTATATATTTATTAAAATGTAACTATGTATGCACTGCCATTAGATACAGAAGCACTTTCTTTCTAACAAAAACAAGAGTATCAAATAAAATCATTTTCACTTTCTTTGCTATGAACTTGAGAGAATCTTCTCTATAATTTTATATATTTCAAAACCAATCTAATATTTTTTGTGACATTACTTTTCAATTTGTTTTATTTTCTTAGTCTGTGAAAGTATCACAGACTAAGAAAATTATAAACGACATTTTAACAAATTTAAATTTGATTAATGTCGTTTTAATATCTATATAAATATAAATAAAACACATGTAAAATGATTATTGTTCTCACAAAACTAACAACTCATGGCGCCATAGAGAGATATTTCTAATTCAATTTCCGATATCGAAAATACAATTTTTGATCAATATTTTTGTAAAAAAAAAAAATTATTGTAAATAATAATTAGGCAAAAAAAAAATTTTTTAGAACGTTAAAACATATTTTTGTATTTATTTAATAAATTATTAATTTCGTTTAACAGATGCTTCAGTTAGTTTTGGAATTCGAAACTAACCATCATAATTTACATACATATATATATATATATATATATATATATATATATATATATATATATATATATATATATATATATATATATATATATATATATATATATATATATATATATATATATATATATATATATATATATATATATATATATATATACATATATATATATATATATATATATATATATATATATATATATATATATATATATATATATATATATATATTCGAAAATAGGTTTTATTATTATATAGTTTTAAAAATTAATGACGTATTTATTTAAATTGAATTTTATAACATATATACATATAAAATATTATTTACTGTCGATAAATATAGGTCCAGTTCAAGTAGGCAACTTTTTATTTTATATGTGGGTAATTAGATGTTTTATTTTATTTTTTGACTTTCCAACTGGAGTATTTCGTCCGTGTGAGTCATCGACTTCTTTTAACGGATGTTAAATTACATATATGCATTTTTAGTATCTGAATCTCGTCATGCGATCTCGTTGAAATATATTCCATAACGTTAGATAGCATGCGATAATTTTTATTTGCAATTTTAATTATTATTATTATCAACTTATCATATTTATGTATATGCTACGCGATTCAAAATTAGGGCCACGACACACATACTACCAAGTGAAGGACTGACCTTCGCTTATTTTGATATATGTTGATATTAATTTAATAAAATTACTAACCACAGTACACAACATTTTTGGTTAAAGTGAGTCTTTAGGGGTCTGACTGACAGTTGCCAACGAAGTTGTGTTTACACAATAACATAATCGTATCTATGAAAGTATGACTAGATGAAATGTCAATATTTACTATTTTAAAATATAAAACAAGTTCCCAATTAGCATATCAAGGTCATTTATACTATTATATTGCCAAATCTATTGATAAACAACGGAATTACATGCAAATAAAATCGCGAACATATTGTCGATTGGTATAGTAGTAGTTTATTCAGCGTAAACCAGACTTTGTAAAAGTGTTTCAACTGAAATATCGGCGAAAAAAGAAAAGAAAATTACCCCTTAAGCCATGGCAAAGTTTAGGTTGGAGGGGGCAGAGAATTTGCTCCTTAAATCAGGGAAAAGTTTTATTTCAAGCAAACACTTTCGGTGAACTAGCCTTCAGCCATCTTTTTTTTGTTGAACGTCAACGAGACCCCTAAATACTCACTTTTACCGATTTATTTAAACAAAATCCATTATTGGTGTTTAATATTAGCTAGATAGAAAATGTTGAATATTATATGTAATAAGACACTTCTTAGACACTAATGTAAACATAACCAATAAATGAAAACAGCTGTTTTTTTGTTTTCAACGACCTTGATGCGTTAGTTCTTATTTTTACCTCCAGATCTTAACGTTAGAATTAATCACGAATAGACAATTTATTTCCTAAGTTTAATAAAGTCGAAATATTGAATCTATTTAATAATAAAAAATATTTTTAATATATATATATATATATATATATATATATATATATATATATATATATATATATATATATATATATATATATATATATATATATATATATATTAATTTGATTTTTGCAACATTGTATTATTGATGTTACTGCTATTGTTTTAAATTTGTATTTATTTCAAGATATAAAATCGCACCGCAACATTATGATTTATTTATACTATATAATTGGTGACAATTTTCTAATACGTGTTTAAACACACTCTTTGCTTTGGGTCTTTAGTCAAGTTAATTAGAAACTCAGTTCAATCAACTCCTTCGCACCAATTCATTGATTTGGTAGGGATATATTTGATATGTAGCTTATGACGTAACCAGTATACCGCCAATTATGAAATTTCAAAAGCAAATAATTAATAAACGATATGAATTAAATTATAATCTAATTGTAATGTATAAGCAAATAAGTTTATATTCCATTTAATGATTCTTATTTATGTAATACAATAAAATGAGGCGTTATTTAAATATGTATTCCGGGTATTAAAATATTAATTAATAATAATATAATAATTTTATTTTAAATATTATACAAATACATATTAAAAATAGCTTTTACGTATTTTGTGTATCTTATTTATTATATTCATTTAAATAGTTATACAAAAAAAAAACTTTTTATCGATATTACTAGATATTGAGAATAGAGTGAAAGTTTTACATAATCAGTCTTAACTCATTTAATGAGTATTCAGTCTTAGTTTAAATTTAAAAATCACGTATACTAATTAACATTTATAATTAATTATAAGTGATTTTAATTATTTTATATCCTAAATTAACTAAATTAACAGTTAATAAAAAATAGTACTGTCCTTAACGTCTCAGTTAACATTTAGATATGTTACCTATAGTCTGTTTATCATAAGAAGACAGCGTTAGTCTAATGATGTACCTTGTCGCTCTCATTTATGAAGTATTACACCATCTTTATCAAACAAAGGATAGCGCTTATGCAATGTTAGTGAGAGCGACAAGGTACATACATTATAAGACTAACGCTGTCTTCTTATGAAAAACAGACTATAGATGTTACATTCGACTAAATGTATGAATTTTATTTAAATAATTCTTTTGCTCTATAGTGGATGTTGAAAGTATTGAAAAATATTTAATAAATTGTGATTTTGTTTTGCAATTTTTAATAATAAAAAACATTATTAGCTTTTAAAAAACATTTCTAAGCTACTCCGTTTTTTTTATTAATATTATTACTGCTGTAGACAATATCTGTAGCTTTATCAACGTCTTCTTGTGAAACAGGACATAGACAAGGGACTAATTGAACGTTTTGTATGTTTGGAACGGGCGACAGGTGCGCTTGCATTGGCACCTGGATAGGTATCGCTGGCAGGGGCAGTTGCGGCGGCTGTAGCTGTTGCGGTTGTTGCGACAGTTGGTCACTAGGGTACGGTTGGTGTTGTGTGTATTGGGCCGGCGGTGCCGATTGTAACAACCGCTGTTGATAGACGAATGGACCGTTCCATTGTGGTACAGGTTCTACGGCTCTGGAATGTTGACATTTTTCGATTTACAGCTTTAGTTAAAGAGTGTTTTTTGTTTATAATTAATTCATACAACTTGTAGATGATTTTTAAGAGTAATCTTACAATGAATTTATAAATATTTACGGTTGGGATACAAATTAGAAAGTTAATTTAAATAAATAAATAATTAAGTGTAATGATATTCGGAAATTCGTAATAATAAATAAATTTGTGTCAATAATTCTAACTTATTAACTATTTTCACGTTTTTACTTTCTTATATGTAGTAATAAGTAAAGTAATCACAAAATATTTTTAAGCTAAGATTTTAATCATTTTGTGCCTTTTTTTAATCCACAATTGAATATTTAAACAAATCTTTGTATGTGTGTATGTAACTCAAAACCGGTTGTGTTTATAGTTATGAAACATATTTGAGATTTTTATTAAATAATTTTTTTTTTTGCAACATTTGACTAACTGGAAGTAGTAGTCGCTTTCAGTTTTTAGCTATTTTAAGAAAAACTATGCGTTATTTCAAAAATATACTCACCTAGTAAATCAGAGGTAATATAATTGTCTACACTTTTTATTAAAAAAGTTTTTTTTAATAACTTCCGGTTTATGTGCTATGAACGTTTGTAATTTCGTGATTTTTGATCTATTTAAGTATGCTTATCTCGTTCATAGATTTTAGCTATTTTAAGAATAATCATGCCTTATTTCAAAAATACCCTTACTTAATAACTGAGAGACAATAAAATTTTGTACACTTCTTATTTGAAAAGTTTTTTGAAATAGTTTTCGGTTTAAATGCCATGAACGTTTGAAATTTCGTAATTTTTGATCTATTTAAGTACGCTTTTCTTGTTCACAGTTTTTAGCTATTTTAAGAATAACCATGCGTTATTTCGAAAAAATACTCATTTAACAAACGATAGGCAATAAAATTTACTACACTTTTTGTTCGAAAAGTTTTTTTAAAATAGCTTCCGGTTTATGTGTTATGAACGTTTAAAACGTCATGATTTTTGATCTATTTAAGTATGCTTATCTTGTTCACAGTTTTTAGCTATTTTAAGAAAAACTATGCATTATTTCGAAAAAATACTCATTTAATAAACAATAGGCAAAATAATTGTTTACACTTTTTGTTTGAAATTTTTTTTGAAATAACTTCCGGTTCACGCGCTATGAATATTTAAAATTTTGTGATTTTTATTCGATTTAAGTATGCTTCGAAACAAATTATGATCTATTTAAACCTATTTAAAAATTGCCTTATTATGGGGAATATAATTGATATAATTATGTTTCTGTTTGTTGATAAACAATTTTATGTATTTGTACTTTAGTATACTACTAAAGACATATTATATAATTGTTGTAAATATATATAGTTAAGTGTACTTACGGAGGGTCAGATTTTCCCCATGAAAAGAAAAATGCAGAACTCTGTGTGAAAAGGAGAACTACGGTTGACCAAATGACCTAAGAAATTTTTTAATAATACAGCATTACTAAATAAATTTGTCCAAAATTAATCTTTGGTTTAAGTTTAAACAATTTCTGATTATACGAAATGATACAAGAAATATAATTTGTTTTATTTTCAAAAGAATATCTTATTGTACCCTAATATAAGAAACAGAATAATTTATATTCAATAACATATTTATAAAAAAAAATCTAAATTGTTTATTAACAATTATTTACGTTTATTATTATTATATTTCAACCCAGAAAAGATATTAGTTAATTAACTTCCAAATAGTGAATTTTAATATTTATAATTGTTGATTAGATTGTTTATGAATTTATTAAATGATTAAATTATGAAACAACAAATCGTCATTAATTTATTAATAATTTGAGCAACGATTTAAACGACAATTAAAACAACAATTACCACAATTAAAAAACTATTTATTTATTTATTTCTCCATAAAATATAACAACGAAGCGAAAAGGGTTAATTAAGGATAGAATTGAGCGAGGAAAGATTGTTAGAATGTGATCGCAAAAGAAAACTAATGTTATATGATTATTATTGCATTTATATTATTAATATATTATTTGTCTTACCAATATTCTTAAGTTAATACTCATTGTAAACAAATGTTAAATCACTTAGAATAATGTAGCACTGTAACACATCGAAGACGTGGCCCTAAAATAACGTGGGAAAAATGTGTAGTCAGTGTTTTATAGTGAGTGGGGAGGGGTACCTGTACCCTTATGAGGTCCCGCGGTCCACCGGATGCCCTTGAATAAAAAGATGGACCACCAGAGTACACTGACCAAAAAAATGTACTCTATAATCACTCTACGAACATAATCTTATACTTGAAGCATTTCGTAGGAATGTATAACTTATTTTAAAGACATTACACATATCATATAGTAATCTGCATACTTCTAAAAATACATTTCATTGACTACATACCTGAACACCTGACGTCATAACCTGGAATACTTCAACCCTAATTTACATTAAATTTTAAATATCTACTGTAGTTAGAAAACCTACTTAAATATTAATATAAGAAATTGTACAGCAACAAACAGAAATATAATAATATTCAATAAATTTTCCACAACAATGCAATTTTTAGATAGGTTCAAAATAGAGCATCATTTGTTTCCAAGCATATTTAAATAGATTAAAAATTACGAAATTTCAAACATTCATAGCACGGAAACGGAAAGCTATTTCAAAAAACTTTTCAAACAAAAATTGTACATAATTATATTTCCTATTATTTACTAACTAAGAATATTTTTGAAATTACGCATAGTTTTTCTTAAAATAGACAAAAACTGAAAACGGATGGATAGAAAAATCACGAAATTTCAAACATTCATAGCACGTAAACCAGAAGTTATTTAAAAAAACTTGTCAAACAAAACTTGTAGATAATTGTGTTTTCTATCATTTACGAAGTAAAAATATTTTCGAAATAACGCATAGTTTTTCTTAAAATAGTCAAAAACTGAAAACGGTCAACATTAACCATAACTTGTTTCGAAGCATATGGAAAAAGATTAAAAATCACGAAATTTCAAACATTTATAGCATGGAAACTGAAAGATATTTCAAAAAATGTTTAAACAAAAGTTATAGATAAATGTATTTTCTATCATTTACCTAGTAAGAATATTTTCGTAATAATGCATAATTTTTCTTAAAATAGAAAAAAACTGAAAACGGTTCCAAATAAACCATCACATGTTTCGAAGCATACGTAAAAAGATAAAAAATCATGAAATTTCAAATATTCATAGCACGTGAACCGGAAGCTATTTTAAAAAACTTTACTAACATAAATTGTAGTAAATTGTATTTCCTATCATTTACTAAATAAGAACATTTTCGAATTTACGCATAGTTCTTCTTAAAATAGACGAAAACTGAAAATGGCTCAATGTAAATTACTAACAATTTTATTCATTATATTCGCCATAGCAATGCAATGTCTAGATAGGTTCAATATTAACCACCACTTGTTTCGAAGCATACTTAAATAGATCATTAACTATGCCATTTCAAACATTCATAACACGGAAACCAGAAGCTATTTCAAAAAACTTTTCAAACAAAAAGTGTAGACAATTATATTGCCTTTAACTTACTAAGTAAGAATATTTTCGAAATAACGCTTGGCATTTCTTAAAATAGACAATAACTGATACTAAAGTTTTTATTTCAAAAATAGATTGATATTTTTAAAATATTCATCCATTTTTCTTTGAATGTCTTAAAAATACGCTTTAGTGATATATTCGTATAGTGTGACCGCATTAAATGATGCATTTTATTGGTTTGAAATATTGGAATGAAACGCTTGATAGCGCGCAAGGAACAATTCGTTACATCCGGTAAAGATTCGGAATGCGTGGGTACTGATTTATTCAGTGATGTCGAACATCGCTTTTTTTGCGGCGAAACATCAATGAATACAAAACAAATAAAAAAGTAGCACAAAGTTTGTAACTTATAATTTAAATGTAACTGTAAATAAATAAATAAAATTTATTTAAATACATATATAGGTACAATGTGTAGAGGTCGATTTACTTTCATCATCTACGCCGCTGACCGGTGCTCAGTAGAGAGTGATCAAAAATAGTAACCCTCTTAAAAAACCTGACCGCTTACAAATTAGGTGGTGAAGTTCTTCGAACAGGTTCTAAGTTTGTGCCTTCCTTGATGGCAGCACACATCAGGAGGTCCTGCACTCATAATCTCGACATTTTTGACTGATTAAATGGGCCAAATACTCTTAGGAAAGAATTTATGTATCACTAACACTAATATATTCATTTTTTTTTGTTATAAAGCAACAACAATATATATATATATATATATATATATATATATATATATATATATATATATATATATATATATACGAGTACATAAATATTTGCCATCTCTCTCTCTCTCTCCTCCCTGAGAGTGTGTGTGTGCGCACGCGCGCGTTGATGTGTGTGTGTGTGATGTTATAGGTTCTCCTTAACAATGGGTTTAATTATTTAAACCAATCCTTAAGTTTTCTTGCAGGTTAACAGTGTAGTTGCGTTATTTATCAGTATAATTTGTTTTTTTTTTTAATCTTAAAAGTGAGTAAACCTTTAGGAGTCGGTCGAGCCTGAAATCTTAGTATTAACTGCTACACCAAGAATTTCGACTATTCTAAATATGCGGTGATTATTTTTTATGAACAACCACACATCTATTTTTAAAACGAAAACTGAAATAATTTATGTCTATAAGCGTATTTTCATCTTTACTCTCTCATACGAAGTAATACGTAACTATTGTAACCGTGAAACATTCCAAGGTCGATATTTTTACGAAAATATCCGTTTTGAGTGCCGCAATGAACATTTGTACACCATTTGTATGTACTGTAACTCACACACGAAAGGGTATAAAATTTGCAAACAGAAGCGATAGTTAACTTGGAGATGTTTTCAGTTTTTGTCTATTTTAAGAAAATCCATGCGTTATTTCAAAAATATACATATTTAGTAAACCAAAGCAAATACAATTTCCTACAGTTTTTGTTAGAAAAGTTTTTTGAAATAGCTTCCGGTTTACGTGCTATGCACGTTTGAACTTTTGTGATTTTTTATTTATTTAAGTATGCTAATCTTGTTTACAGTTTTTAGCTATTTTAAGAAAAAACCATGCGTTATTTCGAAAATATACTTACTTAGTAAATGAGAGGTAATATAATTTTCTACACTTTTTATTTGAAAAGTATTTTTAAATACCTTCCAGTTTACGTGCTATGCACGTTTAAAATTTCGTGATTTTTGATTTATTTAAGTCTGCTTATCTTGTTTACAGTTTTTAGCTATTTTAAGAAAAACCATGCGTTATCTCGAAAATATAATCACTTAGTAAATGAGAGGCAATATAATTGTCTATACTTTTTATTTGAAAAGTTTTTTGAAATAGCTTCCGGTTTACGTGCTACGATCGTTTCAAATTTCGTGATTTTTAATCTATTTAAGTATGCTTCGAAACAAATTATCTATTTTGAACTTATTCGGTATATATATATATATATATATATATATATATATATATATATATATATATATATATATATATATATATATATATATATATATATATATATATATAAGGTCAACAACCTCTAACCTTCCCTGTCAATGTATTAAATTAAGGCTGGCGTAAGATATTAAGACTATAAGTAAAAATACCGATAGATGAGTCAAAGTACCTGTTCTTCTGATCGGAATGATAATACACTCTAAGAAGGCTTAGAATAGTTTTACGGAGGGCTAAACGTTATCGCCGCTCGAATCTTTCGACTTGGCGGCCTCTACAGACTTCTTTCGTTACAAAAGGGTGTAACTTATGAATTCATTTACAATTTTAATTGTTGTTTATACAACAAAAACGCTAAATTAACTTTTAATCAAAATAAATGACCGTTCTAACTGTTTGGCTATCATTAAAAAATAATTGAAACGAAGCATCTAATATAAAAGCTTCAAATTTACGGTTAAATTTATGATTTATCTTATCTATACATACATAGTCATATTCATTTTATTATTACAGTACTTTTATTTCAAACAATGAATCACACATACATATATTTAATAGCGTGTTTATTAATTAAAAACAAATGAATAGTAAAAGTAATTATTTATTTAGTTATATATATATATATATATATATATATATATATATATATATATATATATATATATATATAAATAAATATATAGATTCAAAATGGACCATCATTTGTTTCGAAGCCTGCTTAAATAGATTAAAAATATAGTAAGCAAGTATATTTTCGAAATAACGCATGGTTTTTCTTAAAATAGCTAAAAACTGTTAACGAGATAAGCATCTTACATAAATAAAAAATTTCAAAATTTCAAACGTGCATAGCTCGTAAACCGGAAGGTATTTAAACAAACTTTTCAAATAAAAAGTGTAAAAAATTATATAAACTCTCATTTACTAAGTGAGTATATTTTCAAAATAACACATGGTTTTCTTTAAATTGCTAAAAACTGTAAACGAGATAAGCATACTTAAATAAATCAAAAATTACGAAATTTCAAATGTGCATTGCTCGTAAACCGGAAGCTATTTTAAAAAACTTTTCAAATAAAAAGTGTAGAAAATTATATTGCCTCTCATTTACGAAGTGAGTATATTTTCGAAATAACGCATAGTTTTTCTTTAAATTGCTAAAAACTGTAAACGAGATAAGCATACTTAAATAAATCAAAAATCACGAAATTTCAAACGTGCATAGCACGTAAACCAAAAGCTATTACAAAATACTTTTCAAACAAAAAGTGTACACAAAAGAATTTCCTTTCGTTTACTAAATGAGTAAATTGTCGAAATAACGCATAGTTTTTCTTAAAATAGACAAAAAGTGAAAACTGCATCAAACACTTTCTTCTACATTGATTAAAAATCGATTTATTACTACGTATAAGAAAATTAAAATAACTTGTAGTAATATAAATGCAATATTTTTAATAAAACATCATATACACAGTAAAATAAAATTTATTCTTAAAATAAATCATAACTTTTATAATCACTGATGAAACATTTGTTTATTTTATAACCAAACTACTATTCATAATTAAATCGTCTGCCTCCATCGAATCGAAACCCATAAGCAGCAGCGTTTTTCGCGTCGACAAGAGCTGGATTGCGGTGCTTGAAGAAGCTACCATGCGAATGAGCCGCTCTGGATGACCCAGTTTCAGGGTCTTGTTTATAAAACGCTTCGAATTGACCCACCGGAGGTATTACGCTGCTTATTTCGACGTCATTCGGATCATACGCTTCACTTAATAACACCATTAGGAACACTACACAAATACAGACACTTTTGTTGATGGTTTTCGTCGGTTTAGACATTTTTATATTTATGTATTTAACAGTGTGTGATGGTTGACACTTGAGTTAACAATGGTCGGATAACATTTGCACACTGCTGGATACTTTCTATTTTGAATTGTGTAACATTGAATCAATCGGTGACTTGGAGGTCATATTTGATTTGAGCGTTTTTTAAATTTATACAAACCCTTTCATTTATTTTAACTTACATATATACAAAAAATAAAAAACGTTTGCAGGTGTCTTACACTCGACTTTCTTATAAGTGGTAGGTATATTATGTTTATAGGAAGGATATTAAAATACAAATTTTTAAACAATCAAGATATTATAATTATTTATTACGCTATATTAGAAATTATTATGGTCGGATGTTTTTACTTTCTTTTACGAGGTAACAAATAAGTATTGTAATCTTGAAACAAAATTGATCTCGTGATTTTAACGGAAATACGCCTTCCTGACCTTCCGTGAATGAAGTCTGCCTATTTTTTGGAATCACGTCTCTTTCTCTCTGTCTCTTTCTTATCTATCTCTTTTTCTCCTCGTTTCTCACCCTCGCTCATCTCTATCTCTTTTTTTCTTTCTCTCTCTCTCTCTCTCTGTCGATGTGCGTGAGTGTGTTATATGTTCGTGCGCATGCGTGTGTGTGTGTAACTCAAAAAATGAATAAGTTTAATTTGATGAAACATAATATTTAAGTTTTTAGTTTATTTTAAGAGAACTTATTAGTTTTGTGCAACAAGTGACCAACCGGAAGTGGTAGTACAAGAGAAAATAATTTATCTAAAGCAATCTAAATGCGTTAATCATTGGTAGGTTTACATAAATGCACAAATAATTATCGTATTTATGATTTAGTGCTAAGTCCTAATTAAATAATATAATATAATAATATACGCATTTAGATTGCTTTAGTTCAACCATTTTGCCCTGTTCATACGTATTTATGAGTATACAGTATGATTGCACGAGCTAATCATAGTAAGAATGTGTAAATGATGAAAATGAAAAGCGTCTTTTATCCACAACGAATGTAATGTAATGCTTTTGTTATGGGCGAAAACTGCACAGCGTTGTCACTATTCTCACTTATAACTAAAGTTGGTATACAAATACATTATAGCACAACTATATGACAGTATATAATATAGCGTGAGTCAGTATACCATGTAGTTTAGGGCAGTAGTTCTCAAGCATTTGACGTTGAAATATTTGATTATTAAAAATGTATGTTATTGCCACTCTATAATTTAAAGAAGTTGATTTGCATGACTTGGTTATTGTCTGAGCTTATAATAAATATATAATTATTATAAATAATATTTCATATATATATATATATATATATATATATATATATATATATATATATATATATATATATATATGTTTATATATATATATATATATATATATATATATATATATATATATATATATATATATAATATATATATATATATATATATAATATATATATATATATATATATATATATTATATATATATATATATATATATATATATATATATATATATATATATATATATATATATATATATATATATATATATATATATATATATATATATATATATATATATATATATATATATACTATCCTATAAGCTAAACGAAGACTAGAAAATTTATTTTAGTCTTCGTCTTTCACATTGCTTCTTATGAGGCAAATTTGGCATCCCTGTTCCCCACACTGCTAAAAAGTGTGAAAAATAGTATAGTATATAATTATAAGTTAGTGCAGATAAGGTATAAAGTTATAAAATAAAAGTAATGCGTTATTATCATTATTTATGTACAAAAGTTTTATTTATAAAATAAAAGAAATAACAGTGTAACAATGTAACAAATAACTATTAACTAGAGACTAGGTAGTACAAACAAATAGAATAAGGTACAAAAGATATAAATAGACATTCAAAAGAGTTAAAATTACAAGGATATCTCATTAGGCAAAGTCAAACTAATTATCGGTGTTCGATCGGGGGGCAAAACATAACAAAATTTACAACTCAATTTTAGCTATCACAAAATCAATATAAATTAAATTTTCTCGGTTATTCACAACTATTAACAAATCCAAACTAAAATTTGTAGCAGTGTATTTTTTAATAATAAACTGTGTAATTAAATATAATAATAAGAATAATAATAAGTTGACTTTGACAGTTGCAAATAATGCAATAATGTAAGAAAAAGGACAGTTTTAGGGATTATTTTTGGGGACAAATTTTGATATTAGGCTTAATGACCATAACCACCGCCGATATCACCACCTCCATGTCCACCACCGCCGCCGCCGCCTCCGAAATCGCCAAAACTGTGTCCTCCTAAGTCTCCGCCGCCACCGGAATGACCGCCTGATAATCCTGAAGCCCAGTCTCCTCCATGTCCACTACCGCCGCCATATCCACCACCGCCGCCGCCGCCTCCGTGGCCACCAGTGCCTAAGACGCCCTTGTCAATACCGCCGCTGTACCCAATGACCTTGTAGAATTCATGGTCGCCGCCGCCGCCTTTACCAACGTGTTTGTACACGGTGTGGGTGTGGTGGATATGTTTGATCTTATATGGAACATGAATGATTACTTTCTTGTGGTGTCTATTAGAGAAAAACAAAAAACATATAGACATTTGGTGATTTCGTAGTTGGAAAATAAATAATTAATTTGTTTAATAAATGAAAGTGATATGTGACCGTTAATTATGAATATGTATTAGTTTATAACTTCTTTACATAAATTTCTAAATAAATTTATAAATTTTTGAGACTTTCATTATCGAAAATAGTTTATTTATTATTATTAACAAATAGTTTCTAAATTTCCATTTCATCTCATTATATTTTTTAATGCCAAAGTTGTCATAGATTGAAATTCGTTTAATAAATAAATATATATTAACTTACCCGCCGCCACCACCGCCGCCTCCAGCGCAACATTGTTCCAACACCAAGGCAAGTGCCACTACTGCAAACTGTAACAAAGAAATGAAATTAGTCTTTAAATCACAACGCATAACTTATTTTCAAGTGTTAACAGGAAACTATTAAATTTTAATCAAAATCTATTCATTTAATTAATTAACGATTTTTTTTATAGATATATATATATATATATATATATATATATATATATATATATAATTTTAAATAACCCAGGTTTTAGAAAATTCTAAGGTCACTAACTTAACTATAATTACGCGTAAAAGTGATTATTCACAAAATTCATATTTTCCACCAATCAAATTCACACATTTAAAAAATAATATATTCTTTAGACATCTAAGGCCTGAACGATATCAATCTACTTATTACTTTATTAAATAATATCAAAATGTAGTATATTTTTAATAATTAAAGATATACCTATGTATCAAAATAACAAATAAACAATTTAATATTATTTAGTTCCTAAAATTTATTTATTAACTAAATAAAATATTTAAAGACTTTTAAAATCGAATTTTCAATTTTGTGTTATTATACAAATCAATTCCGTTAATTTTCAATAAAAATCTCAAAATGTAAATATGAACTAAATCACAAATTCACATCTAAACCCAGATGTAAATATGAGTTGAACCATAAATACACACCAAAAGCTCAGATGTAAATATAAGTTAAATCATAAATTCATATCAAACCCCAGATGTAAATATGAGTTAACTCACAAATTCACATCAAATTCTAGATTTAAATATGCGCTATATCACAAATTCACATCAAAACCCAGATGTAAATATGAGCTAAATCACAAATTCACATTACACCTCAGATGTAAGTATGAGTTAAATCACAAATTCACATCAAAAACCTAGATGGAAATATGAGCTAAATCACAAATTCACATCAAAAATCTAGATGTATATATGAGTTAAATCACTAATTCACACCAAACCCTAAATGTAAATATGAGCTAATTCACCAATTCACATCAAAATCTAGATGTAAATATGAGCTAAATCACTAATATTTTGAACGAAACAATGCACAAAAACTATAAATTATTTATCAGATTTTTAAATGATTGTTTGATGTATCCATAAAAATGTCCAAAAACAAAGACGCGAAAATAATCCAATGTTTTAGTTATTAAGTTTTTTAAAACTTACCAAAAATCGCATGGCCATTTTTGTAAATAAATTGGTAATCCACACAACACTAGCGCACTACTAGACCAAGCAAGATGCTCTGAATACTATTCCTAGTCCAGCCAAAGCATTTATATACTTTTGCATTGTATGCCGCGTTGAAGAAAGGTGAGATAAGCTGTTTTGCCCGTTTGCCCACCCCACTTTTCTGGTTTATTGAAAGTTAGAACAAAAAAGCACCGATGCGAAAACAAACTCGGTTTTGCGCCCTCGCGCACATATCTGTAACATAACCCATGGGAGGGAACACGGCAATCACGTTAGAAGTACTTTCGAGTGTGCATCAACATTCACTCTTTGGTTTTGATATTGGAGATACGTCAAATTCTCATCTGCCTTCTCAACGATTAGAAAGGTCGCATTTGCTATTTTTATTTCAGAAATAATAAAAGATATTTATTTTTTGTGCTTTGATCTTTGAAAAATAATATTATCTAGGTTCAAACTGCAGTTTCAATGGATTCAGCTTCTTAGAAGCATGTGCGGTTCATATTTAAACTAATTCTTACTAAATACTTTTCATTTCAATAATTATTTCTCTTAAATTCGTTTTAAAACGTTTACGATACAATAAAACGAAACACACAACATTTATTTGGTTAATTAATTATTGTTTATATTTTATTTAAACTACGGTTATATTTGTTGTAATCTATTGTTTAATATAAGTGTTAGTTTCTAATATAAATAAGAATATTTATTAAAAACTGCTCCTAATTCGAAAATGTATTTTTTAATCAAATAATTTATGAGCTTTACAACTAATCGTGATTAGTTACTGTTATTTATTTAAATTTAATTTATAATGTGCTTAAAACATTTTTGGAACCTAATAAATCGTAAGTATAAACCACTTTTTCAAATAGTCTATAAAACATACATGCATCATTACCCCCCCCCCCCGCGATTTATTTTTAAATTACATATAGAATAAAATAACAAATACGGCTTAGATTTGTACCAATTCGAATTTAAAACTGTTAGAATAATAAAACCATTAATAAATAAAAATATCTGTCATGGAGAAAATAATTTGTTTAGTCCATTTTGGATACGTTTGTTTACCTAAATACTTTTCAAACTAACAAAATACTAAGTATCGGATTGGACGAAGGGGTTCTAATGGCCTTAATGTCGTAGAAAATATGACAATTAATGTTTAAAATATAAAATATTTGTTGGTTATGATTTTTTTTAAGGTTATTTTCAGTCATCTAATTAATAATTGGTTGACTGAAACACTAACCTAAAAAAAAATCATAACCAGATTTATTAATTATTACTGTCGAGAAATACAACACAATAATGGTTAAATAAAATATTTAATTTATAAATTTGTTTCGATTATAAAATATTTATAAGGTTGGATTGGTTTTTTTAACTATTTTTTTGGTGATCCAATTATTAATAGAATGACAGAAAAACCCTCAAAAAAAAAACTATGTCTAGCCTTATATATTATTACAATCGAATAAAATATTTAATTTATAAATTTGTAAATATATATTAAATACAACCCATTTAAATATCTACACAATCAAAATGAAGTAATAATATGTGTAATAATTAAATAATATGTAACGTAATAATAATATATAAATGTATTTGATCGACATATGTTTGATACTTCACGCAATTACAGTTTTTTCCTAATAAGGAATGCGTATTATAACTTTCATTCAACTACACGATATTATTAATAAGTTTGAATACTCGCAAACGATTTATACAGATCTTATTATAAAACTATTTTTACAGTGTATATAGAACTGTACTAATTTTTTTTACAGTGTATTTTATGTAAACAAAACTGTAACAATAAATTTGAATAAAAAATAGCTTTATAAAGTTGCGTTTAAAAAACAAAATAATTAATTTGTTCGAATTTTTAATTAGCTAATTAATATTATTTTCCAAACGACTGCTGTCAGTGTTAATAAGAACAATAGATTTGTATAAATATAAACATTCAAGGCATAACTAATTGGTTTGTAATTAAAAAAAAAAACTTTCAAAAGAAATGCAGTCACGAACTTCATGAAAATGGACTACCTATATATACAACATAATTATTACTTACAGAACATTGAACCAATAGTTATATTTCGGGCAATTACTATATTTTAGGAATCTCCATTAAACTGTTTTAAGTATATAAATTTGTTTCATCAATATAAATAAATAAATTGTATATTTATACTGTCATTTGAAAGTTATAAACTAGAATAGGTTTTATCAATTTTTATAAGATGGGCTTCTTTTTCAAGTGATTGTTATTTCGACACTAACGTGCTTCATAGATATGTAGTGTCAATTTTCCTTACAGTGGAGGTTTGACACTACATATCTATCAATGTCAAGCGCGCCCGTGTTGTAAACTGTCGTAAAAACACGCTCTTCAAAAAGAAGACAGATGGCCCATCCTAATATATCCATTATTTGAACATTTTACCGAACGTCAATTTTAGTTCACGGCCAGTGCACGGTCGGTTACCGTCAAATATAATACTTCCCCTACAGTTTATAAAATGTTTGATTATGTTATATTAGTATCTGTTCGGTTGGCAATTGCAATTCATAAATGTTAGAAAAGTCGCTCATAAAAACTTTGGGAAAATTCGAAAAATCAACCGCCTATGTGGCTGCAATAATAAACACATGTGTGCTGAAAAGTTATGTGATTTTGATTTCGCAGCAACTTAAGTAACACATCTGTAGTTCAAGTTTACGAGTAATTTTGTGCCCCAAGAATGAATAAATTCAAATTAATTACAATTATGAATGAATAAATGAATTCAAGTTAATTTAATTGTGAAATGTTTAATCATAGCTATGAGTGTTAAAAATACATAAATATGTTTAGATAAATACCAAATATCTTATTCAAATATAGAGGTTTTCGTGGTCTAGTGGCTAACGCTTCTACCCCACGGTAAAATGAACTATTTAGTTTGCCTAGTTTGAATCCCGTTTAGGTCAAATGAAATGTCACATTTGTGATTTACATCAGTGGAGGTTTTTCCGGAGTAACTCCGGTTCCCCCTACCAAGGAAATGGTAATACAGACATCTGCTACTCAAAAAAAAAAAAACGGCTCGGTCGGTTTGCTTTTAAGTAAACATCGGCCTATAACAGCGCATGCAATAATAATTATTAACCAAATATAATAAGTTTGATAAATAATCGAATTGTTTTAAATATATAAGTAATTGGTTGTTGGTAAAAATATGAATAATTCCAGTTTATGAACTTTTAACTTTTCTTCACAATTTTATTAAAAAAAAAAATTACGTAACTCAACCTCAAACTAATTAGTTTATATATATATATATATATATATATATATATATATATATATATATATATATATATATATATATATATATATATATAATTTATATGTAGTTTAGAACCACTGTACAAGTAAAACTGTATGTTTAATTAGTATAAATTTATTTATTAATAATTTTGTCAACTATGAAATAAAATGGTAGATATAAAAATAGATTTATCAAATAATATTTAAGATAAATGATGTATCGCTTTCTATTAATGATGTGGTTTATGACAGTGTCGATCATGATTGATTTATAGATTATATACTTATATGTGAGAATGCGTATTTACAGCGTTTCCTGTTCCAGTGAAAGGATATTCCGGTTTTGTATTTGTAAACAAACAATTGATATACTGCGACTAGAGTTATTTCCGCACACATTAAGTGAAAACTATAGGCAATATTTTAAATTAATATACTATAGAGTAGTTTGTACCATTTAACCCTTTAAGATTGCAAAAGCAAATCATTTCCGGGACAATTAATTTTTCTAAACTCTCTCATCACAATTAAATATCTAAAATTTTCTTATCGTCATAAAAATATGAAGCATTTTGAATAAGTCCAGCAATTATTGGCGCAATAAACATTTAGTTGAATATAACATATCAGAGATGTAACGAACTCATGTTACGTCTCCGCAATGTAATACATGTTTACTGGGTTTTTTTTTTTTGTATAGAAGTTCTATAAAGTTTAAATTAAGTTTAGCGTAGTGCTCTGTTATAGGCCACTAGAGTCTCTTCAGAGCGTATGCGTCAGTGTAGTGTGCAGAGTATCTAAAACCGTGTATAGGTGTAGTTTATTTGTTTGCCACAGGCGCTAGTACTGCCACCAGTTGCCTTTTTTTGTAGCTGCCATTGGACCATGTATCTACTTCTTAAACTTGCGTTTACACGACAGGTGGCGTCTCGATCCTGGCCCTAGTGTCTTTTTGGTATGCAGGACAAACTCCGGAGTATCTGGAGAAAACCTGCTGAACTCTCACACAGAAAGCCCTACAGTGGTCACCCATTCAAGTACTCACCGCGCAGAGTATAGCTTAACCCAACAATCATTCGATCGCAATATTACCAACGCGCTAAGCCCGCCAATTAACCTGATTAGCTCTCACACAGAAAGCCCTACTAGCGGCGGTTTCTCTTGGACGGTCACCCATCCAAATACTCACCGCGCAGAGCGTTGCTTAATCCAACATTCATTCGATAGCAGAATTACCAACGCGCCAGCCCGCCAGCAAATATTTTATATATTACAGGGTAAATAGTGTTATTCTGTATTTCGTATAGACATTCTAGCGGGGCTTTATGAGGTCCATGTGACCTTGAAAAAGGCTGCTATGGAATCGCTTATTTATGGATTGTTTACTCAAAGTGTTTGTTTTATATATAATAAAGAACCATTAAGACATTTTTATATGGTTTTCACCAAAGCTTTAAAGCTTATAGAACCTATAGACAGTTACAGAATAGCATAAAAATTCGTATATATTTATAAAAAAATTGTATCGTTTAAATAAATCGCTATTAATTTATAAATGTGTATTCATAACAATCTAAAAAAAAGAATAACCGATAGATGAGAATAGCTGTTTTTGTCGGCCTTGATGCGTTAGTTCTCAATTTTATCGCTAGAGCTGCGCGTGAGCTTGAATCGCAATTGATATTCGGATCAATGAACTATTACAATAATAATTTTATTATCCTAGTAGTATTTGTATATGAAAATGTACATACATTCCTGATTAAAAGCTACCATGTAATTATCGTAAATTTTCTCCAGCAAGTGTACCTTTATTAACAAATACATACACACAGAAGAATTTACTTTCACTGTATCAAGAAGTTCACTGTGAACTACACGAAGAAAGTGGTATGCAATGTCCATTCTATAAAGAGTGCTGGTTTTTCTTTACGGTAGCTATAATCACACTGTAATTACCATTGGCGAAGACACTTCGTTTTGATCGCAATATTTTACTTATACTCAATTTATACAAATATGTTGGTCAAACAAACTGTAGGGGAAGTATTATATTTGGCGGTAACCGACGGTGCACTATCCATCAACTAAAATTGACGACCGGTAAATTTTTTAAATCAAACAGATTTTGTGGATATACATAGGTGGGCCATTTGTTAGCTTCTTTTTGAATTGCCTGTTATTTCGACAGTTCGCAACACTGACGAGCTTGACATTGATAGATATGTAGTGTCAAACCTCCTTGCAGCGGATATATAAATAATAACTAAATTTGACGTTAATAAAAACTAAATTGGGTATTTATATTTTTATTTCCGAAGTTCAAAAAATCATAATTTACTAAAAACAATCGTAATTGCAACAGGCCCTAATGAAAAAAATATTAGCACGCCGCTGAAGCGAACAAAATGTAATAAATTCTCAAGTTCATCATTGTGGTTAACCGTATATTGTTGTTATTATAACAATTTGCCATTATATATAAGTCAAGTGTAACAAAGAAAATTGTTTTATATTGTTCTGCTTTCCAAAGTGCAATGTCACTATCACACCATATTAAATATAAGACAAATTACTTTACTATAAAATAATGCTTCTATTTAATATATGTATTAAATTAATTTATTTTACTTTAATGAAGATTCAAGAAACATTTTATTTATATTATTTATTAAAACGCTATTTAAAAATTTCGTATAATAAATATAGCTTTTAATAATATAATTCTCATTTACAATATAAGTAGTTTATTTTTAAATTTTGATTCAAATTTTCAAATAATCAATGCACTGAAAGAAGTATACAAATATGTTTAACAGAACCACATAAGTATTTCATACATTTATTGTTGCTGTAATAAATATATTTTTGTGTATTTGTCACTTTTACAAACATATCTGGAGTGTCCTACACTCGACTTTCTTATACGAGTGTGTAAGTAGATCTGTTATTGGATAGGAAGAGATTCTAGAGTTCATAGCACATAAACCGGAAGCTATTAAAAAAACATTTAAAATGAAAAATGTAGAAAATTATATTGCCTCTCATTTACTAAGTAAGTATATTTTCGAAATAACGCATTGTTTTCCTTAAAATTGTAAACGAGATAAACATACTTAAATAGATTAAAAACTACGATATTTCAAACATTCATAGCACGTAAACCGGAAGCTATTTCAAAAAACTTTTCCAACAAAAAGTATAGAAAATGCTATTGTCTTTCATTTATTAAGTAAGTATATTTTTGAAATAACCCATAGTTATTCTTAAAAAAGCTAAAAACTGTAAACGAGATAAGCATACTTAAATCGATCAAAAATCACAAAATTTCAAACAGTAATAGCACATAAACCAGAAGCTATTTAAAAAAACTTTTCCAACAAAAAGTATGGAAAATTGTATTGTTTTTTATTTATTAAGTAAGTATATTTTTGAAATAACGCATGGTTTTCCTTACAAAATCTAAAAACTGTAAACGAGATAAGCATACTTAAATAGATCAAAGATCACAACATTTCAAACAGTCATTGCACGTAAACCGTAAATAATTTCAAAAAACTTTTCAAACAAAAAGTATAGAAAATTGTATTGCCTCTAATTTACTAAGTAAGGATAGTTTTGAAATAACGCATGGTTTTTCTTAAAAAAGCTAAAAACTGTAAACAAGATAAGCATACTTAAATAGATCAACAATTACGAAATTTCAAACAGTCATAGCACGTAAACCGGAAGCTACTTCAAAAAACTTTTCAAACAAAAATGTAAACAATTCCTATCGTTTATTAAATAAGATTTTTTTTGAAATAACGCACGGTTTTTCTTAAAATAGATAAAAACTGAAAATGGTTCAAAGTAAACTACTACTTCCGGTTAGGCAATTGTGTTATATTCATATATATTTGGTAACATATGTCATGGGGTTAAACGAAGCATGCAAATCTCAAATTGGGGAAAGTAATTATTTTGCAACATACAAATTAGTTAATTTATAAATTAAAATTACAACAATTATAGTTTAGTATTCAGTAATGCATGAGGGCCGTGCATAGAGACATTGAAATACTAATTTTATTGTAAGATATACTTCTAATTTATAAATTAATTAAATTTGTGCAAATTACACATTATTCTTTCTAAATTTAAACCCATAATAACAGGTATGTCATTATTAAATTTGCGAACTGTAATATTCCAAGTTCACATCACTCATGCGATGTTTATAATTAAATTTCTAGACAATAAAAGTACATTTACTATTTATTATGTATCTAGTTTGGTAGTTTGAAGATAATATGTGACTTTTATTCAGCAGTGTTTATAATAACAGTAGGAGCACAGCATCTAGGAGAACAATAAGTCGATTAACGCCTACTAAAAATTTAAGATCGCACTGAAAAGTTACCATTTTATAATTTTTAATTAGGTTGAATAACTCTCGAAATAAAAAGTCTAGCGGATTTAAATTGCGAGCGGAATGAATTGTTTAATCATAGATTACATATACCAAATTTGGTGTAAATCCGTTCAGTATCTTCTGAGGAAAAGAAGCGACTAATTCTCGTCTTACGAACGACCAAGTGTGCAAACGAGCTACTAACACATGTATCTATACTTCACATTACAACTATATATCATAATTATAATTTTTCATACCTACGTAACTATGTCAACATAAATAAGACAATTAACAATTGTAACTAGCATTTTCTTGTAATTGGTACACTTATTGAAGAAATGTGTCAAATAAAAGTTGTGTATAATATTAATATCTTTCATTTTGAATTTTCAATTTGTATATTTACTGTAAGTGCAGCCGTTTTGGAGATATTGCAGAATTTCCAATAAATGGCTAGAGTAAACATGCACTTCCGGTTTGAATATTCGTTTCAAAAATAGGAGGTTCTCTTGCGAGCCATATACAAGTGTTAAGTTTAAAGTTTCATGATCATAGCATTTGTAGTTTTGACTGTAGTGGGATTTGGGCATGAGGTGAGGTGAGAGGAAAAAAAATCTATTCTGAGAAATGATGAGACATCCAAATAGTTTGTAGCCATGTGTTAAACTTTCATGTTCGAGTAGCATTAGTTATTATAGAAGAATAATATTCATAGAAAAGTTTAAATAAACTTATTAATACGATAATTAAGAGTATAACATGATGAATTGGTTGAAGAAACTAAGGTTAGGTACATGTGTGATAAAAATTTCACAAGTGATAATTTCTAATTACAAACTCAACACAATGATGGTACAGGAAAAGACGATTAACTTTTAGTTCTTGATCCAATGTTAAGTTTCGATTACCACATAGACCTTTCACCCATTGCCGTTGCTTTCTTATAACTGCGTCTAAATTATTTTACATCTGTAATTAAAATCGTTTTTCTTGAGATGTAGAGCATACACAAACAATTAGTTCAAATTGTCGCAATTACGGATGTGGTTTTATACATTTTATTATCTCGCGAATGAATATCAATCAATCAAAAATGAGCAAAGAACCACTGAAAATCACATGTTTTACACGTTTACACACATAAAACGATGGCATTCGTTCAATTTTCAAATGTTTATATATTTTTGTGTTTATTATTTTTCGCAACAGTCAATTAAAGAGTGGGCATGTTTTTATTTCCATTGTTTTTATCTTTATATACTGTTTTTATCGTAACAAACGATGGGTAGTTTTTAATCCGCGGGTGGGAAAGGGGGTGGGTAGTTTTTAAATACAATTATTTTAAAATATTTTATTAGTTGTCATATATTTTAAATTATTTATATATATATAAATATAAAATTATAACGCCTATACATACGCACCTAGCGATGATCGTTAGATGATTTAACCATTTAGTCAATCAATGATAGTGGAATTTATACATATGAATTATGTATATAAAATATAATATAACGCCTATGCATATGCAACCATCGATGATCGTTAGATGATTTAACTATTTAGTCAATCAATGGTAGGGAAATTTATACATGATATGAAATAATATATATATATATATATTATAACGCCTATACATATGCAACCAGCGATAATCGTTAATGATTTGATCATTTAATCAATCAATGATAGAGGAATATATATATATATATATATATATATATATATATATATATATATATATATATATATATATATGTATATATATATATATATATATATATATATATATATATATATATATATATATATAAACGCCTATGCATATGCAACCAGCGATGCTCGTTAGATGATTCAACTATTTAGTTAATCAATGGTAGGGAAATTTATATATTATATGAAATAATATATATATATATATATATATATATATATATATATATATATAATATAACGCCGATACATATGCAACTAGCGATGATCGTAAGATGATTTAACCATTTAATCAATGAATAATAAGGGAATTTATATGTATATGTTATGAATTGGCTTTATTTGTATTTATTTATGTATTTTTATGGAAATAATTAAGTTTACTAAATTATAATTATAATTACAAGGGTTTGATTGAGTAATTTTACTATATTTGTGCACAAATGCAAAACGATTTATTTAACTTATAAAATATACAAACGAATAGACAAAACTGTCAAATTTGACAGCGTAATTATCTATGAGACTAAAGTGAACCGTATTGTTTGTTCTGTTTTTGTTCTCATATATTTACTTTTTCTTTTTTCTTTTAAAATAAAATCTATGGGTTTTGAAAGAAATGAGTACAATAAATAAGTGAAGAAATTTACTATAATTCTGACAAAAACACAACGAAGTCCCACTTAAATAGATACACGTACTACAAGAAATAAATTTTCTTTTTGGACGGATGAAAAAGTTAAATGTTAAACCGGCAATAATGCTAAGTGAAGAAAGTTAAAATGGACTATTTTGTTCGTACTATGTAACTAAGTATGTGATATAATTTATATTTTAATATTTATATTGTGAATTACCTATATAAATTTTAAATTGTCATAATAAAATCAATTTAATTAGTAAGTTTACTAAATGATGTCATGATAATTGTAGAACCACATAAAATTATAAATATAATTTAATCTGTCAGTTTCTATTTGAAATTCGCTATTAAAACTACACTGTTCAATATTTTTCAAAGATTGTTGCTTTATTGAAGAGGCGCTTGACATTGATAGATACAACCATAAATAATCGCAAAGTTCAATAAAGTAACAATCATTGAAAAATATTGAACAGTGTGGATTTAATAGTAATTTCAAAAAGAAACTAACAGATGGCCCAACTTATATAAAATGGTGAAACAATTTAATTAATTACATATACTAATTATATTACTAATATCGCAATAATTAAAATTATAATTCATAAAATGAGCAATTTTTAAACATTTTAACAACTATAAAACATATTATTAAATAATTTGTATTATGTGTATAATGAATTATTTATTTATAGAAATATGTTGGCCAAACGTAAGTGTAGGGGAAGTATTTTATTTGGCCGTAATCAACGGTGCACTGGCGGTCAACGAAAATTGATATGCGGTAAAATTTTCAAATATACAATACCTAGTTTATATAAATTACAAATAATATTTTAAACGTAGTTAAATACATATTTCTTAAAAGAAACTATATATTAAATCTAGTGATGCAAACAAATTTATATTTATAGTGGGTTTCTCTTGCACACAATTCGTGGATAAATCAATAAGACTTTCAATTTCTTTTTTTGTATTCCAAAATTTACATACCTACTAACTTTATAGATACTATGTATGTTTACATCCGTGAAATGTATACTGCAGCATGAATTTTATTACTAAACATGTGTCTAATTTTATAATTTCATACTTGGCATTGTTGTACAAACTGTTATTACTTGCTTTCCCATTACACTTCTACTGCATTCACCAATTAAAATTAAAAACACTAGCATATATTCATCACAACACCATGTAGTACCTAATTTAAAAAAACTTATATGGGCATATTATAAAACTAATTTAAAAACGTTTACAGAATAAACCCAACTAATTAAATAAATTTGATTTTGCAACTTTATAAACAAATAACTACTTTTTTACATTTAATTATTTTTTTTGGAAACACAAACATTTAATAGAACAAATAAAATGTATATGGACTTTGGATCAAAAATACACAAAGATTAATTTGTTTTGGAAAATGTTGGAAATACTTTTTTCCGTTTAAAGTATATTGAATAATTGTATTTTCGGTTTGGAATTGTGAGAAATGCAGTCTAGATTCGGTGGTGTTTTCATGTGAGATGTAAACAAGTTCGTAACATTGAATGGATGTTGGCGATATTGTGCAATGCAAGGTCAAGATCCTCTAGTGTAGCGCAGCGCAGCGGTGAAAATCAAGAACGGTATAAGTTATGACCAGTGGCCGGGCCAGACACACCTCACTGAACCAGATCTTGAGATTTTTCTCAAACAGGTTTTTGAACTTGTGTTTAAACATTTTAAATAGAGAGAGTGATTTCTTTCGTATTATTTCACAACTATTTTTTATTTTTTAATGTTTCTTAAATAATCACTAATTAAATCAATTAGTGTTCTTTTCAGACGAATTATTATAATGATCTTTATTTACGTTTTTCCTTACTTATACGTAGTAAGGAGTAAGTAATGCAATCATGAAAAAAATTGATTTTATGATTTTAACCGAAATACATCTTTTGACCTTCTCTGAATCGAGTCAGATTATTTTTAGAATGCCAACTGTGTGCGACTCTCTCTCTCTCCCACTCTCTCTCTCTCTCTCGGGGTGTGTGTGTGTGTATGCGCGCGTGCGTGTGTCTCTCTCTCTCTTTCTGTATGTCTCTCTCTCTCTTTCTGTCTTTCTCTCTCTCTCTTTCTGTCTCTCTCTCTCTTTCTGTCTTTCTCTCTTTCTGTCTCTCTCTCTTTCTGTCTCTCTCTCTCTTTCTGTCTCTCTCTCTCTCTTTCTGTCTCTCTCTCTCTTTCTGTCTCTCTTTCTCTCTCTTTCTTTCACTCTCTTTCTTTCTCTCTCTCTTTCTTTCTCTCTCTCTTTCTGTCTCTCTTTCTGTCTCTCTTTCTGTCTCTCTTTCTGTCTCTCTTCCTGTCTCTCTTTCTGTCTCTCTTTCTGTCTCTCTTTCTGTCTCTCTTTCTTTCTGTATGTGTGGTGTATCTGTATTTCTTTGGGGAGCGCTGTGTGTATCTAAACAGAGATTTCTACAACGTATAAAAAAGTCGAGTGTGGGAAGCTACATATATTTTCAATATCATAAATATTATAGATTTTATTTGAACACATTATTAAAGTTTAAATTCTCGTATATCGTATTTTTATTGGGACAAATGAACAAGCTTTATTCCTTTAAGTCATCAGAGAGATGTGAAATGATTTTCTTTGTTTGAATTGTTATTGTATTTATTCATGGTGCACGTATTTGAAAATACAATTGTGTACTTGTATAAAATGTTGTTTTATTACTAAAATCAACATTTTCTATATTCCTCTGGTTGATTTGCATATTGTTTAAAGTTAATGACGTAAACACAACATTATCTTGTTACTACTATAAGTTAACCTATAAATCTATAAGGTTATTCCTTTATTATTAAATATGTCTTTAAACCAACACCAAAACAAGAAAGAACATATTTTAAACTAAATCAGTGTCTAAAATTGCTGCATCTACAAAACCATTTGATTTTAGCCGAACTCAATATAAGTTGACGGCCAGTGCGCCGTCAGTGGCCGCCAAATATAATACTTCCCCGGCCGTTTATGAAATTTCCCTAGAACAATTCTCAACTTCCTGCATTTGGCGGTATAAGTCAGGAACACGTATGATCTGTGGTTTATGCGAAATATAACATTTATATACTTGATAAACTTTCTTATTTATTACCCATTAAAGCGATTATTAGAAATATTATCCAGTAATATATAAGAAAGTGCACTATATGGTCTGCAAATTGCAGAAGATGAGAAAGTTCAAAGTTCAAGCTTTGGTGAAAGGACTTTTACTTTCATTTTCTCAGACAAATTTGACAATAAGCAATAGAATCAGACAATTTCATAACACAATATTGATCAAATATAATAAGTGTCTATAGCAGCGTCTTAAATCAAAATCGAAAGTTACATCTAAACATATTTACAAAATATATTTCTTCACACAAACTAACAAACCTTACTCAATTTATCTAAAACCTAATGTAACATTATCACTACATGTTCAGAACCACTGCTATTTGAATAACTCAAACTACCAAACTGTTATTAACCTATAAAAACCATTCAAGGTTCACATAAAACTTTATGTTATAAATAATTAATTACATTTAGTTCCTTTATGCTACTTTTTATATAAATATATTATTTTAGCGATATTTATACCTAAAATCTACCATATTAACACCAAAGAATACAGTTCTTTGGTGTTAGAGGATCATTTTCCTGTATAGATCATTTAAATGTCATTGATTGATCGTTAAAAATTCTATAACTTGTTTTATCAATTTTTTAAAACGAATTTTCGAATTTTAAATGCCCCAACTTCGCAATTTAAATGATCTAAACATGGATTAATTTATTTTTATGAAATATATGCCATATTACGCCCTATAATCCTGTAAGATCGTTTTAATATCATAGGTTAGTTCGTTTAAAATTCAAAAACTCGTTTTATCATCTTTTTCAAACGAATTTTCGAATTTTAAATGACCCAACATCGCAATTAAAATGATCTAAACATGGATTAGTTTATTTTTTCGAAATATCTATCATATTACGCCCTATTATCCTGTAAGATCGTTTTAATTGCATAGGTTAGTTCGTTTAAAATTCAAAAACTCATTTTATCTTCTTTTTCAAACGAATTTTTGAATTTTAAATGCCCCAATAGCGCAATTTAAATGATCTAAATATTGACTAATTTTTTTTTTTAAATATCTATCATATTACGCCCTATTATCCCGAAAGATAATTTTAATTGGATAGGTTAGTTCGTTTAAAATACATAAACTCGTTTTATCTTCTTTTTCAAACGAATTTTTGAATTGTAAATGACTTAACATAGCAAATAAAATGATCTAAACAGGAAATACTTTATTTTTTCGAAATATTTACTTACATTATGGCTAAAATAATATATTTATGCAAATGTATTTATGTAAAATATATTATAGACTTATAGTGTTTTCTAATTTATATATTTTATTACCAAGTGCATATATCCATTTAATAATTGTAGAATAATGATAAAATTAATAATAAGTGCGTTAAAGAGATACGCAAAATCGAAAGTTAGTGAATACTTGTTTAGGTGTTACCAACTGCGCGTACATTTTCCCCTATCATCGAAAGTCTTTCTTTCACTGAGCTCTAGGTCAATGTCGATGCCGATGAGGAATCTCCCTACTTCTTCGCAGCCTCCCACCAATTTCTTGTACGGGATTCAAACCCATTAACAATGTATAAATTCTAGTAACTTTGTTTTTCGAAATCATACCATCCAGTAACGCATTACTGTACAGACGTCAACTAGTGTTGTTGAGTTTTTACAGGGGAGTCAAGTAATATGGCTTCCAAATTCATTGTAAGTTTTTTTTTCAAAAATTATTATTGACGGTTTATAAATTTAATAAAACAAAACAAAAATCTAGTGATCTTAATAGATATTTAAACTTATATATATATATATATATATATATATATATATATATATATATATATATATATATATATATATATATATATATATTTAGGGTAATTTTTAAATTGTTTTAAATCAGAAATAAAACTATGCAATTTGTGTCTAATTGTATTGTATTTCTCTTTCCAGATTCTTTTGGCACTGCCAATTTTATTCGTTGCTGGTAAACCTACTTTTGGCAAGGAACAGTAAGTATTTTATTTTAAGTTATTAAAGCGAAATAATTGAATTAGTGTAAAATAAAATTGCCGTTTCGTTTCATATTTTTCAATAGCATTAATAGCAATTTTGAAAATTCCTATCAAACATATTGAAAATAGATATAGAGTTATTCTTAGTGAATAATAATATTTTAAAAACTACATTATATTTTAAATTAATTTCGGAAACCGAAAAGATATTCCTTACATTTGCAATTTAAAATTATTGATTAAAACTATTTTATCAATGCATTGAAAAAAAATGAAAAAATGTATATATATTTGGTTTGGATAATTTTATTAAAATGATAAATAAACAATGAATTTTTCCAGTGTACACATAAGGATACATGTACCAGAAATAATACAGGAACATCATGAGAAAGAAATAATTCATGAACATCATGGCGGAGGAGGAGGTGGAGGACATGGGGGAGGCGGTGGTTACGGAGGCGGTGGTTACGGAGGCGGAGGAGGTGGAGGATTTGGCGGAGGACACGGCGGTGGAGACGAACATCATGGAGGTGGATTCGGTGGCGGCGGCGGATTCGGAGGAGGTGGTGGATTCGGCGGTGGCCATGGCGGTGGTGGTGGAGGAGGAGGACAAATCTTGATTGTAAAAGAAATCCATGGAGGCGGAGGTGGTGGCGGAGGAGGACATGGTGGCGGTGGAGGAGGTCACGGTGGTGGATATGGAGGAGGAGGAGGAGGTGGGTTCGGAGGTGGATTTGGAGGAGGTTTCGGCGGTGGAGACGACCATCATGGAGGCGGAGGTGGTTTTGGAGGTGGATTTGGAGGTGGAGATGAGCATCATGGAGGAGGAGGAGGTGGCGGCTATGGAGGAGGTGGTGGATTCGGAGGCGGATTCGGTGGAGGTGACGATCATCATGGAGGAGGAGGAGGAGGAGGATTTGGTGGTGGACACGGCGGTGGAGATGACCATCATGGCGGAGGAGGTGGATTCGGCGGAGGTGGTGGATTCGGCGGTGGTCATGGTGGCGGAGGAGGAGGAGCAGAACAAATCCTAATAGTAAAAGAAATCGGTGGAGGCGGCGGAGGTGGAGGCGGCGGAGGTGGTCATGGCGGCGGCGGAGGTGGTCATGGTGGTGGCGGAGGATATGGGGGCGGAGGTGGATTCGGGGGAGGATTCGGAGGGGGTGATGATCATCATGGAGGAGGAGGTGGATATGGAGGTGGCGGTGGATTTGGAGGAGGCGGCGGATTTGGAGGTGGAGATGATCACCACGGAGGAGGAGGTGGTGGATTTGGAGGAGGTGGAGGATTCGGAGGAGGCCATGGTGGAGGCGGAGGATATGGTGGTGGTGGAGATGACCATCACGGCGGTGGAGGCGGAGGATTTGGAGGTGGGCATGGCGGTGGTGGAGGATTCGGAGGCGGCGATGACCATCATGGCGGCGGAGGTGGAGGATACGGCGGAGGTGGTGGACACGGCGGAGGTGGTGGACACGGAGGAGGTGGTGGACACGGAGGAGGATTCGGAGGTGGTGATGAGCACCATGGCGGCGGAGGAGGAGGATACGGCGGAGGTGGTGGACACGGAGGAGGTGGAGGTGGTGGACACGGAGGAGGATTCGGAGGTGGCGATGAGCACCATGGCGGCGGAGGAGGAGGGTACGGCGGAGGTGGAGGATTTGGAGGTGGAGATGACCATCATGGCGGCGGAGGTGGTGGATACGGAGGAGGTGGCGGAGGAGGTGGATTTATTGGAATTATTTCAACTGGTCATGGAGGAGGAGGTGGTGGATTCGGCGGTGGACACGGCGGTGGTCATGGAGGAGGAGGAGGCGGCGGTGGTGGTCACGGAGGAGGCGGTGGTTACGGAGGCGGAGGTGGTCATGGAGGCGGTGGTGGTCACGGAGGCGGCGGTGGAGGTGACCATTTTAGCGGCTACCCTTAACCAATGAAACGCCAGAATCAATCACAATCAGTACCTCTTAACATTACAAGTCTCAAAAGTCTGTATTATTTCTAGTTCATTTATCATCATATAATAAGATCTGTTTATAGCTGTGCTACTATAAACAGTATCTTAATCATGGTCAATTTCATAAAACACTGTTAATCAGTCAATATTCATCTCATCTCATTTCATACCATCAAAGTTATTCGTTAGTAGTTTTCATATTTAAACATTTTACAATAAATTGTGAAAAAATTCAACTATACTAGCCATCACCACGTCATTTGCACTTAATAACAATCAATTCTTATACCTACTCATATCTCTAGATGCTCGAAATGATAAATATTACAAACACTTCTTCGCTCATTTCTTAAATTCACTCATTGCACCACATCACTTCTCAATCTACAATCAAATTGCACCCACATCTAATCAAACACATCGCAACATCTTCAAACTCAAACAAAAATTGCACCTTTCATTCTTATTTGCATCTAGAAAATTGTAACCAAATCTAATTCAAGAGTTTAAATGGGAATAAGTTGTTTAAAGTTAGCAATATTTTATGAAATTGTCCATTAATCATTTAAAACTTAAATCATTGTTCATTCTCATCTATCATGTGTCATGTTCGTCTTAGTAACACTAATTATAAGTGTTGTTGTCTTCTGTATGTATTGTTGTTAACGAATGAATGTGTGTATTATAATAATTGTTATTATTTTTACTATGTAATAAATAAAGAACTGTTTATCAGCTTTTACTTTTAATTATTCGTTGTTTTATTCAATCATAACATAAGTGATGTTAAAACATTTATGAAATATTATTGAAGTTTCTAAATGAGATAAATAATTCCAAAAACGTTTAGATTTATTTGTAAACGTGTTCAAACTTCTAGAAGTATTTAATAGTTTTTTTTATGAATAGGTGGCCTTAACTTTCTTTCTGTGCGCAATTGCTGAAGAAACATTTAAATTTAAAACGAAATAAACCATATAAGTGTTGAGAAATTGTCAATCATAATCGCATTACTTTCACGATGTTCTAGCTTTATGTATGTTACTTTATTGTAACACACATATACCAATTTAAAAACGTGAATAGAAAGTACTTTTCTTAATAATTAACAGGTGATCAAAAGTCTTATATTAAAGTTTAATTCATTTATTTATTTATTATACATATTTAAACACTGAGAGAAATATTAAATACATATAATTTCATTTTGTAATAAATACTTATGGGCCAATCAAATTTTGTTTAGAAGGAACTTTGAATTGTATTGCGACCAAAACATACATTAATATATTCGCGCAAATCTGAAATAAATTATTATTTATTTATTTATATATATATATATATATATATATATATATATATATATATGTATATATATATATATATATATATATATATATATATATATATATATATATATATATATATATATATATATATATATATATAAGCAACCCTGTAATTACTTCGAACTTACAGGCGCAATTATTTGTAGGTTAACGGTAAAAATACCACTGGCAGAAAATCCTTTATAGTTATGCAACTGTTGCACAAAAATACGAATCTGTTGATATTCTTCCATATTTGAAATTTCGGTTGAATACTCTAGTAGGATACATTTGAAACGTGCGATCTAAATATATATATATATAATATTTTTGTCTGTATATATATATATATATATATATATATATATATATATATATAAATATATATATATATATATATATATATATACATACATATATACATATATATATATATATATATATATATATATATATATATATATATATATATATATATACATATATATATATATATATATATATATATATATATATATATATATATATATTCACATATATACATATATATATATATATATATATATATATATATATATATATATATATATATATATATATATATATATATATACATATATATATATATACAGAAAAAAAAATTTGGTTTAATTGTATTTGGGTAAAAGTGAGTCTTTAGGGATCTCGTTGACGTTTAGCAAAAAAAAGATGGCCGCTGATATTCCTCCATATTTGAAATTTCGGTTAAATACTCTAGTAGGATACATTTGAAACGTGCGATCTAGATAGATATATATATATATATATATATATATATATATATATATATATATATATATATTTATAGAAAATAATATTTGGTTTAATTGTATTTGGGTAAAATTGAGTCTTTAGGGGTTTCGTTGACGTTTAGCAAAAAAAGATGGCCGCTGAAGGCTAGTTCACCGATAGTATTTGCTTAATTTGTCCCCCTCCCCGCCTTTACTTTGCCGTGGTTTAAGAGACAACTCCCTTCGTAGGGTATTCTTTCTCTGTCCCCCTCACCTAAACTTAGCCGTGGTTAAGGGGTAACTTCCATTTCTTTTTCAACGATATTTCAGTTGAAAACACTTTACAAAGTCTGTTTTACGCTGAATAAACTACTACCAATTGACAATATGTTCTCGATTTTGTTTGCGTTGTTTTTCAATAGGATTAGCAATATAAAGGTATAATTGAACTTGATATGCTAATTGGGAACTTGTTTTATATTTTAAAATAGTAAATATTGACATTTTATCTAGTCATACTTTCATAGATACGATATCAGCTTCGTTAGCAACTGTCAGTGAGACCGCCGAAGACTCACTTTAACCCAATATTTTGGTGTTTGAATTAAAATTTGTTTTTTAATTTTATTTTTTAATGAATAAAACAATGTTGTATTTAATTAAACATAATGTAATTACAAATAAGTTTAAGTTAAATGCAGTTTAAATACAAATTTCTTAAAATAAATTGTTAATTAAATATGTTGGTGCAAACATATTAATATTTATAGTGGGTATTTCGTTCTCTCAATTCGTGGTTAAATCAATATGACTAATAATCAATTTAAAGATATATGTTGGGAAAACATTTAAAAAACTGTAGGGGAAGTATAATATTTGGCGGCCACCGACGGTGCACTGGCCGTCAACTAGAATTGAGCTCCGGTTAAACTTTCAAATGAAACGTATTTTATCGATGCAACAATTTTTAACACAGTTTTAGTTCAAAATATGTATTTTCTTGTTGATTTAAAGAGATTTTATAATTCTATTTATGATTCTATTTCGTTCGAGACAAAACACTCGAATTTTTTTATGACGTATGCGCTATTCAAATGTTTTTGACGCCGAATTAAAAAAAAAAACATTTTAAGTACATTTATGTTCATTAAACAATAACACAAAATTTTATTTGGAGTTAGTAATAAGAGCGCTTCGCAATTTGCAGTGCATATCAATAATGTTAGTTGCCTGACATTAGGCGTAATTTAAAAAAAAAATCAATGATTTGTTCAAGTTAGATATAAAATAAATTTGCGCTCTTTGAAATTTTTCAAAACTAGTTTAAACATATGCGTACCTTAGTTTCGATTTGCTGGGCCATATTCATCGACGTGTAAATAGCCCAAGAGTGTCCGAATACGTAATACCAATGAAAGAAATTATTTGTGTTATCCGTTGGGGTGACTCTGTTATAAGTAAAATATATAATCACTGCATACCAGTGCAGCACCATCACAATTAATTCATTGGTAATATGTAGCAATATTTGCGGGTTGAATGCTTGGTTGATCATAGCTAAATTATCTTGAATACGCATGAATAAAGTATGTAAGTACTCCAGCTTTTCCGAATTCTTCGTCATTGGTAAACATTTAATATGTTTACTCTTACACGTTTGATATTTCCAACAAAACGCTGAATATATTGCGTTCGAACAAAAATTCGGGATTGGATGTACAGATGTAAATTGCAGAACGTTGATAACCTTAAAAACACCATTTTCGTTATTGTTTGCGCATGACGTCAGCTAAGATACAAAATGGCGGCTTAAATTACATTCATTTATTTTATAATTTCTACTAAAAGTACAAGAACAAAAATTCGGGATTAGATTTATAAATGTGAATAGCTGACTTAAAAAAAACTATTTTCGTTATTGTTTGCGCATGAAGTCAGCTAAGAAACAAAATGGCGGCTTAAATTACATTTATTTATTTTATAATTTCTACTAAAAGTGCAACAACAAAAATTCGGAGTTAGATGTAAAAATGAGAATTGCCGACTTAGAACACTATTTTCGTTATTGTTTGCGCATGACGTAAGCTAGGATATAAAACGGCGGCTCAAATTAAATTCATATATTTTACAATTTCTACTAAAATTGCAATAAAAAAAATTCGAAAAACACGATTTTCGTTATTCTTTGAGCATGACGTAAGCTAGGATACAAAATGGAGGCTCAAATTTCATTCATATACAGGAAGGGCCACCTGTTGGTTTCTTTTTGAAATTGCTATTAAAAATACACCGTTCAATACTTTTGAATGATTGTTATTTTATTGAAGAGAGTACACTTTCTGATTATATATGGATCTATAAATCTTAAGCACGTCAGTAGTGCAAACTGTTGCATAACACGCACTTCAAAGAGAAACCAATAGATGGCCCATACTATATTTAACAATTTCTACTTAAAGTGCAACAAAAATTCGAAAACAAAAAACATTTTCGTTATTGTTTGTGCATGACGTAAGCTAAGATAAAAAATGGCGGTTTAATTTAATTCATTTATTTTAAAATTTCTACTAAAAGTGCAACAAAAAATCGAAAAAAAAACGATTTTTATTATTGTTTGCGTATGACATAGGCTAAGATAAAAATGGCGGCTTAATTAAATTCATATATTTTACAATTGCTACTAAAAGTGCAACAAAAAATCGAAAAATAAAACGATTTTCGATATTGTTGGCGCATGACGTAGGCTAAGATAAAAAAATGGCGGTTTAATTAAATTCATAATTTTATAATTTCTACTAAAATTGCAACAAAAAACCGAGAAAAAAAAACGATTTTCGTTATTGTTTGCGTATGACGTAAGCTATGATGCAAAATGGCGACTTAAATTAAATATATATACTACCTATTTTACAATTTTTACTAAAAGAGCAAAAAAAAACGATTTTCATTATTGTTTGTGCATGACGTAATTTAAAATAAAAAATACGGCTTAAATTCATATAAGTATTTAACAATTTCTATTATAACAGCGACAAAGTTCTAAAATAATAAATACCTTATTTTCATAACAGATTAACAATGCAGCACTTAAAATACAAGTGGATCCGAAGATTGAATGGAACAAAAACGATGAATTATGAATAATCGGCATGCATAAACGATCATAGCTCCAATCGGATCCGAACGAATCGATATAATTGAAAGCGAGTATAGCTGTGAATTGAATGAAGTATTGTAGGAACATTACGCCAGCAAAAACGCAATGGACGTAAAAGTATGATTTTAATGTTGACTGGCAAAGCAAATCTTCGTCCGATAATTCGACGAATTTATTTAAAACGGCAGCGATTTTAGTTGCTCGATACATGTTTATGAAAATCAACATTAATAATAGTCCTGAGATAACATTTTCGTTAATTGAAGCGATGTAGGAGAGTAGTAATGTTCGATCTTGTCGAAATGGAATTAAAACTGCTCGGATGATTTTATTTATATGTACTATGTTTATTGTTGCTAGTATTAGTGAGTATAGCATCCATAATTTGGACACTTGAAAATGACATTTGGATGATTTATGACGCCAAGTTATTGGAAATAACCCGAAAATTCTACAAATTATTAGTGTAGGGCGCATTGAGTTGCACAAACAATAAATTTTAGCCATTTTGCACTATTTTTAGTAAAAATTATTTATGTTGATGTTAACTGTCTGTAGTTATTCTTCGTCCGTCCAAGAAGCTTGGAACTGCAGTGCTACCAACACGTAAGTAACAATAGTTCCGAGAATCTAAAATTATAAATAAAATAATGATTTGATATCTTTCGTTGATAAATAATATATGAATATATAGATATATTAAATTAATTGAAAGGGGCTACAGCTAAATAGATAGTTATCGTTTTAATAAACTAAACATTGTTTAATTAAGCTATTTCATTTTAATAAGTGGTTTTTTATCGCTTTTATTTAATCAATACGAGTTCATAACATAACTGCATAATAGAGAAGATGCACGTGTCGTTTTTAATTTTTTTAATGCAAGTTTTAAAATTCTAGAAACAATATTTTTTAATTTTTTTTAAAGCCTCTTGTTTCGGAGATATGAATCATAAAAGCATTCGCGCCCAAGGTGAATGACGTCATTCTCCCTTGGATCTTTTTTTGTCAAAATTAGGACATTGCAACTAGATAATGGGGTTATTTTATTACTAGATTTTAGCGCACATTGGCAGCCATTGCTGTGTTGTGTTCTAATCTGTCATTTGACTTTCCTAGTTTTCTTTATATGTTTTAAACTGTTAAATACGCTTTATTTTATCATATCAGTCTTTTTCAAGTGTGTATCAGTTTTGTTTACGAACGAGGTGAAACTTGTTAAAAATAACCTAATGCCACAGTAGCTAAATGATTTGTTTATTTTTATTTGATTGACAAAATTGTTAAATGGAAGGGGAAACGAAAAATTTAAAAATTTATTGTTAAATTTCAAATGTAAATAAATATTTAATGTAATCGTTTTAAAGTAGTTTTTATGCATTATATACTAATAATAATAGTACAAAATAATTATGTATATGTTCTTTTCGCCATTGCAAAAGTATGCATCTTCTCTATTGTTGTTATTGGCATACATTAAGAATAATTTTGATTAACGTAGTACTTTAATTAAAATTTACACATTTATTCTAAACAAACCACAAAATAAGCAATGTGTTTATATGGTTATGTATCTTCTAAATATATATATATATATATATATATATATATATATATATATATATATATATATATATATATATATATATATATATATATATATATATATATATATATATATATATATATATATATATATATATATATATATATATATATGTATGTATATATATATATATATATATATATATATATATATATATATATATATATATATATATATATATATATATATATATATATATTTAATTACATTTCTTTAATTACTACATAACCTAGATCAATTTATAATCGTAATAAACACCAAAATGAATTGAATAAATAATAATATATTTATATGTAACTTACCGAAGCAACAAGTCCGATACCAATATTAAATACTTTCGAAGCGGACAACTGAGGCCGTAGTACACGCAATGTTGTCACAAACATTTCCACCTTAAACGAAAAATAAATATGTGCGTGCACCTAAACCATAATACGAAAGATAATGATCCAATAGAATGTCTATTTGAATGTATGTATTTGTAATGATATTACACCTGTAACCTCTCGAACGGTTGTAACTTGCTCATCGGATAACCCTCCAGAAATGGAAGAATATTACTGCTCTAGAAACATCAACATGTCTCAATTAAATGTTATTTTATAAGTACTGATTCAAAAATTTAAATAGCAAGGCTGTAAATGCATTAATTTATAGCGTATACGACTCTAAACAAGTCTTAGCGTGTCTATACTCTTTTAAAAACCATTTAACTATGTATTTGAGTTACTCATGAAACAATTACTACTTCATTTATAAAATATAACCAGAAAATGAGTGCCTAGTATCACAAATTTGAATTGGAATTCAAAATGTTGCCAACACATAAAGTATAAAAGTGTCGCCAACCGTATATTGTAAAAAAACACTAGATAAACAGTCACAAAGGTATGAAGTGTCACTAGTCAAAATGTTATGTATGAAAGTGTCGCCAACCGTGTTGTACAAAAAAACACTGAACGGAATGAAGTGTGACTGGTCAAAATGTAGCTAACATTTAGTAAGAAAATGTTGCCAACTGTATGTTGTAAAAAACCCTAGATAAACAGTTACAACGGAATGAAGTGTGACTGGTCAAAATGAAGTGTGACTGGTCAAAATGTAGCTAACATTTAGTAAGAAATTGTTGCCAACCGTATGTTGTAAAAACCCTAGACTAGATAAACAGTTACAACCCAATGAAGTGTGACTGGTCAAAATGTTACTAACACATAGTACGAAAGTGTCGCCAACTGTATCTTGTAAATAACACTAGATAAGCTCGTTTTCTGACGTCATTCGTCGCCAACGCGCAACATTAATAATTCATATGTTTAAATGTATACAATTGTAACAATAAAATTTAAATCAATAATTTTATATTATAAAAAACTTTCTTTAAGAATAAATAGCCATAATCTATTTATTTATTAATAGCACAAAAACAGCCTTACTATTGGTTATTTAATTGTAAATTATAATAGGGAACCAGTACGCTTTTGATAACCCATACATTAATATTTTGTACTATTATTAATAATATAACTTAAAAAGACCCGACTTTAATATTTATTCAGTTTAGACATTCAAAACTACATTTAGATTATTTATCAATAGAATAATAGCAGTCCCCTTCACTATAATGGAGAATAATAATTCATGCGTCAGTGTTGCCAATAGAGTCACAAATTTAATTGGAAAGCTGCGTTCGTTTACTCGCTACTATTTGTAATAAACACTACTAAAAGTATCTATTTACTATCCAGTTCATAGACACTTTAAGTAGATATCACGAACTATAATAATATATAATAAAATAGTATAAAATAATAGTAAAACTATTTTGTACTATCTCTAGTAGTGAGCAAAAGAACGCAGCTAAAATCTCATATTTCTATGCTCAATTCTTTTCGACGTTTTGGTTGTTTAGTATATAAGGTCTGTGATTGGTCGAACAACTGAGTGCGTAAGCAAAGCCACTCCCACCAAACGACCTTAAACAGTATGCTCAGCTTAATAGGCTAAGCGCTAAGCTTATCAAAAGGATCGTGTCGTCACGATCCCTAAAAGCGCGAACATTAGAAAAATCATAACTCTAAAACTAAGCGTGATACAAAAATAAAAATAAAAGTCGTAGGTGTAGAATTTTGTTTACTAACAGAAAATAATACAATTCCATCATAATGATTCCCTATTATATAAAAACACATAAACAAATAATAGCGTTAACAACTTACTGGATTTGATAACGTCTCAGTGATCATCAACAAATAACTCATAGAGAAAATAATAACACCAGTTTTAAATTCCATCATATAATAAATTGTGTTATTATTACTATTCTCCATTAACCACATATAAACTAATAAATAATAGCTTAAAATCAGCATAAGTATAGTTAAACCAACAGTTAATAGTAACAAAGGGTTTAAAAACGAGTTTAAAATGTTGAAATTCATTAAAAGAGCCACATGCATTTTGTGCACACGTGATATTAAAGTTGATAGTTTGATTTTATTAATTTGTAACCGTTCAGACGGTTCCGCCCAATTCTCAGTTAGTTCTGTAAGGTTATCTTGTAAACCGGCTTTAATTTTATCGTAACATTTCGTTAATAAGTGTTTATATATTTGCATTTTTATTGAAAGTTGAAAAGTAAATGACATTTGTACGATTAATGAAACACAACTTGAAACCCCGACCATTATAGTATTATTAATTATAACATCTTCTTTATAAATTAAAATACCAATATGACTCAAATGTATTGATACTATCATTACAGTTAAAACGATGTAGATAATATTTAATTTTTTAAAATATTTAACGATTTTCGCATCGAACATAACATCAATAAAGTAATGATCTTTATTTGCGATTATAGCAACTAATCCATTCACTTCTTTGCTACGTTGGTGAATTTGTAACATTGCGCACAAATATGAGGCTACCGTACATATTTCAAGTAGCAATAAGGTCGCTAATTGCACCATCTTAACTTTAGTGTATGGTATCTTTTTTTCCATTACTGCGCATATATTAACGCTGAATATTGCGAGTGTTATCGTCGAGAAAAATACCGATGCGATGTAACACCATTTAGATACTTTGAATTTGCACTGATTTTGACCCTTATTGTTATGGGTACACGTAGGTAATAAGGGTGATACTCCTATGAACACACCCATATATAATAACGGTCGTATAATACAAGCTAAACAATCGACTGAAGTAACTGGTGGTTTTTTATTCGCTTTTTCACTCTCCACATTTGTAGTTTCAGCCATTTTTTTGTTACTTTAAACTTATATTCGAAGTTATTATCAAATAAAACTGATTGGATAGTATTTTTAAGAAATAAAATCACTTTATGTATATTTTTTAATTGTTTTTATGAAGTTATTGTGTTTTAAAACCTGAAAATTGTTATATATAAATTGTGTTAAATGTGTGTGTTTACAGCGCGATTTATGTGCGTAAATGTTGGGTGTGGAAGACGTAGCAGCCCGTGTAAGGTATTTATTTTTAATATATATAATAAACAATACACGCTATTTAATAAATAGTGCACGTACACTCACTATAACAATTTGCTGTTTATTAAATATAAATATCTACTCAAGTGTAGTACATAATCGCGCTTAATATATGTATGAATACGTACATTTTTAATGAGATTCCCGTGGCTGACAAGTTTATCTAGTTCGGATCTTTCTGCGGAACAATTTACGAAGGTGACATATGTGTTGACTATAGCGAACTCATTCGTTCAATAATTCTAGTGCAATTACTCTCTTAGGTGTATTAAGGTAATTACGCATTTTACATATATCTAATCAACCTAATTAATATCAAAATTAGTTAGAGTATAGTCAAATATTTACGTTTAATATATTTTTAAGGTCAAACAACCATAAGTAGAAAATTAAATATCACTAATGTTCTTATATGAATAGATACATAGGTACAAATATATAAAATTGTTTATCAACAAATAGAAACATAATTATACTAATTATATTCTCCATAAGAATGCAATTTCTAGATAGGTTTCGAAACGTACTTAAATATAAAAAACTTCGAAATTTCCAACGTTCATAGCACGTAAATCGGCAGTTATTTCAAAAAACTTTTCAGACAAAAAGTGTAGACAATTTTATTGCTTTTCTTTTACTAAATAAGTAAATTTTGGATATAACGCATAGTTTTTCTTAAAATAAACAAGAAACTAAAAACACCTTAAAATCTATCACTTCTGGTTAGTCAGTTGTTGTAGGAAACTAATAAGTTCTTCGAAATATAATAAAACGATTTTTAAAATGTATATTAAAACCTGACTTTTTCGTTTGGGCCTAATATCTCCTGAAGTACGGCTCTGATTCGATTTAAATTGCGAATGGTTTCAATCAAGCAACTATACAACTTGTGTGCCAAATTTGGTTGAAGCCGATCCGGTACTTTCAGAGAAGAAAAGGCGACAAATTTGGTCTTACGAGCGAGCAACCAACGTGTTACTAAGTGATATATACATTTTCTTGTACGTTTAGAGGTAGGTATATATATATATATATATATATATATATATATATATATACTTACGTATACTATATTTATTAAATTCAATATCTACTAAAGTACGGCGGTGATTCCATTTAAATTGCAAATGGATTCAATCAGGCGCCTATGCAACTGGTGTGCTAAATTTGGTTGAAATCCATCCGGTACTTTCAGAGGAGAAGAGGCGACTAATTTAGTCTTACGAGCGAGCAACCAATGCGTTATTACGTGATATATCCATTTTTTATACGGTTAAGGCTAGGTGTATATGTTTAGATGCGATTTACTATATTTATTAAATTCAATATTTCCTGAAGTACGGCTCTGATACGATTTAAATTGCAAAGCGATTCAATCAGGTACCTATACAACTTGTGTGCCAAATTTGATTGAAATCGGTCCGGTACTTTCAGAGGAGAGTCTTACGAGCGAGGAACCAACATGTTACTAAGTGTTTTATACATTTTCTTATACGGTTAGGGCTATATGTATATATTTAGATACAATTTACTAATATTATATTTATTAAATTCAATGTTACATACCGTAATGTAACAGAGACGTTATATGTAACCAATTATTTACTGTGAACACATTTCTTTACATACATAATTTCTAATTGAAATTTCAAGTAGTAAAATTTTTTTTTATAATAGATTTCTTTAATTATTTCCAACCTTATATCGTTTATTTTCTTTAATCAGACCACCATTTTTGGAATTGTAACGCAAGTAATACATAAGAAATTATTGTTCCATATATCTAAAAATTATGTTTTTAATGCGATTACATAAACAAAATCAGCATAAAATATTTACCGAAGAAGTTAAATTTATATCGACATTAAACATATCCGAAACAGTTACAACGGGCCTCCACATTCGTATATTCATTATAAGCATTTCGACCTACAAAGATTCAAAATTATAAGATAAATATGTAAATTTATTATATGCACACTTATAAAAACATTGGTACCATAACTAAGATTGTGGTTATCGCATTTTTCACAAATGAAATCTAATTTTTAGTAACTAAAAATCCTTATAACTCCAGAAATAAAGCGGCGAATGAATTTAAAATGCGAGCGGAATGAATTGTGTACTATTATATTATGTATATCAAATTTGGTGTTAATCCGTTTGGTATCTTCAGGGAAGAAGGAGCGACAAATTTGGTCTTACGAGCAAGCGAACGACGACTAACAACCAATGGGTATATGAGTTATATATGTTTTTGGATTCAGGGCAATGAAACATGAGTTTTTCGTTAAAGATTGTTTACAATCCTAGATACTTAAGCTTTAATTACATTATCCAAGTTTCATACTAGAAACTATAACAAAATTAAATACTAGAATCTAGTATGAATAAAGTAAAATGTAATTCAAGCTTTACACACAGAACCGAATGCTTTAGTTGGTCGATACTACGTACGGCGAGCTAAAAATGCGACAACCAATTTCTTAATTATGGTGGAAAATAGTTTTCTAAGAGTACTTTATTGATTTAAATACCTGCATCACATCTGCTATCTTTAGTTTTGTAATGGGGAAACTTTCCAGGAAGTTTAAAATATCATCTTCCTAAAATAAAACCATTTGTCATATTTTTAATCGTAACGAACAAATTCCGCAATTTAAACCGAAACCAAAATCAGTCTACTAATTAAATCTCTCTCTCTCCTTTTCTCTCTCTCTTTTTCTCACTCTTTCTTTTCTCTCTCTCTCTCTCTCAATTTCTCTCTCTCCCCCTTTCTCTTTCTCCCCTTCTCCCTTTCTCTCCCTTTCTCTCTCCCTCTCTCTCCCTCTCTCTCCCTTTCTCCCTTTCTCTCACCCTCTCTCTCTCTCCCTTTCTCTCTCTCCCTTTCTCTCTCTTCCTTTCTCTCTCTCCCTTTCTCCCTCTCCCTTTCTCTCTCTCCCTTTCTCTCTCTCCCTTTCTCTCTCTCCCTTTCTCTCACTCCCTTTCTCTCTCTCCCTTTCTCTCTCTCCCTCTTTCTCTCTCTCCCTTTCTCTCCCTTTCTCTCTCTCTCCCTCTCTCTCCCCCTCTCCCTTTCTCTCCCTTTCCCTCTCTCTCTGTGTATGTGTGTATTATGCGGTATAATACTTACTGGATCGAATAGATTAGTTGTTAATTTTAACAAATACATTAATGTTATAATAATGATAAAAGACTTAATTATTAACAACCAAAAACTGTTGTCACCCGATTCTTGTTTTAACCATACGCTAGCAATTAAATAATAGTTTAAAATTAATAAAATACCAATACCAGTGAAACCGTATAGTAACGTTGGGTTCAAAAATTCATTTAATTTGTTTAAATTTAATATAATCGCACAGTGCAAAGATTGAAGTTTTTGTAATTTCGACTTAATTATAACCGGACTTTTCGGCGCAACTTTTATCTTAAACACCTGTCTTGACGAGTGGTTTACCGAAATAGTCTTGTCCAGCATTTTATTAGCCAACAATAGTTGAAGTCGTTCATAACACTTAGCCAAGAGGATTTTATAAATTTTCGATTTTAAAGCCAGTTGAAAAGAATACAATAAATGAATTGTTAAACACACACACGATTTAAAATGATGAACGACGATTCTCACACCAAATTTCGTAATTGTCAAATAAGAATACAACAAATGTAAAAAAACACACAGCACTAATATGAAAACATAAATATAAGTAGTATTCTTTAAGTGTTTTAGTGCTTTGTCATTAAAAAAGACATCAATTTCAAATAATTTACAATTTTGAATAATAGAATCTAACCCAGTCAACTCTTCAACACGTTTTGGTAACAATATTAAACTCCAAATAATATTAAATAACCCATTAATCTCATGGATTATAATCGATATATGTACAAATAAATGAATACTATCAAAAGTGTGCTGATTTGTAATCATAGGCGAAATATCACAAATAACATAAACAATGAAGAATATATGTAGAATAGTAATAAAGCAAAAAACAAAAGAAAATTTGAATTCACAATTTTTAAGACCGCGTTTTAAATGTGGGCATTTACAACTCATTGGACAGAGCCCTAAACAGGCCCCAAATAGAATTAATGGTCGTGTTATACAAACGATACAATCTTGTGAGTTGTTTGCACTTTTAACGTGGAATTTTTGAGTTTTTGATCGCTCCATTATTAGGTAATACTATATGTAATAATTTAGTAATACTAATATTAATTTCGGTGAATTCTGTTCCATTATCTGCGATCTATAAAGTGATAATTTTCTATTGTATAAAGATAATAATGGCTAACCATAGATAAGGTGATAATTATTTTAATTAAAATGTATTGTCATTATCCAGAGGGTTGGTTATTGTTATTGTTATTAATAGTAATTTTTTTATCTTGCCGTACGTGAAGAAAGTTCGTTTTTCATTAATATTACTCTTACATACATTGGATGTTAGTCGCACGTAAGATCAATACTTGTCGCTTCTTCCCCTCTGAAAATACTGAATGGATTGGTACCAAATTTGGTATACAAAATCTATGGATACATAATTCGAATCGCTTGTATTTTAAATTCACTAGGGGCATTATTTCCGGAGTTATTGAGTCCCAACTAATGCAACGCTACCCTCACAAATTTATTTTGCTTCATTCAAATGCATAACATGAGGAAATTTGTTACTATTCAAATAAATGAATTAAATAATTAACAGAATATATTTTTCAATGCTACTATAGTTCGGATATATTTTCTTTTAAACACTTTCACATTCCATCTATTTGTGACAATCGATGTCAAATGTCAAATATCAAATAATTTGAGTCTGTTATGTGTTCCTATTAACATATTGACACACATAATAATAATAAACAGACAGAGAGAGGGAAACCGTATTCCAAAAACTCATTCACTCACTCACCTACACACGCACACACAAAGTGCGCGCACGCCTACACACACACACACCATCACGCGCACACAAACACACGCACACACACATCAACACACACACACATCAACACGCACACCAACACACACACACCAACACACACACACACCAACACACACACACAAACACAAACGCGCGCGCGTGCAAAGACAGACGTTTTTTGACCTTCCCTATTCCAATTTGACTATTATTGGAACGGCTGTGTGGGGAGAGGGAGGTTTGTGTGTGTCGGTTTGTGTATGTGTGTTATTACTACGTATAAGAAAGTAAAAACGTAACTAGATTAAATTTAAAAAATGTTTTTCCCAGTATCAAATTAAAGTTGTGCATACATATTAATTAAATTTGCAAACCAATTTAAATCAATTACATTTCGGCATCAATAGGCACGAAATTAAATATAAACTTTCTCCCATTGAGCACTCCTGCACGATATGATTGATTATATAATATTTCACATAAGGATATCTTTAGTGACAAAAGAAAGAAAAGATGACATCAAAAGTGCATTTCACTTTGAATGCAATGGCCATTACCGTTATTCCATACGACTCGGAGGTTCGATAATTGCATTTCCGGTTTGCAATATGCGCTGCACCGAGCACCGGATGGACAGATGGACAGATGGCCAGATGGGTTAGCTAGAACCACTTTCACTGATCCAGAACTTTCGTCATCATCTTTCACCGTCTGTGCGATGCGAAACGACCATATTATACCTACACACCAATCCAAAGTCGCAATAATTTGTGGAGACTGGTATATTATCGAGAAAACACTTTCGTTCGCGTAAATATTCGTTATTATATTATACAAATTTACTTTCTGTCCAATTTACTGTTGACGTTTTTGTTGTTCATTTTAATTACTCGTAACAGCTTTTGCAACTGTTTCAGAAAAGAAACTTATTTTGTTCAAAATATTCACTTCGTTTAGTATTTTTGTATTAAAACGCCGAAAAATAATTGATTGATTTATTTAAATAAAATTACATATTTATTGGAATCGATGTTATATTATTATAAATGTGTCACTCATTTATATTAAGAATCGCGTAAAAGAATCGTTATTGTGTAGTAGAAAGGTTTATATTAAGGTAAAATGACATAAAAACATTCTTTTTCCACAAAACTTCAATTTATTTCAAATAAATTAAACGTTATGAAAAAAAAAAGTTATTTCTTTTATCTCATATTTAGCTATGACGTACTCAACAATAGAATAGGAACAATACTACCAATCACTAAATGTAACATTGCAATTAGATTGTAATTTAATTTTGCTCTTATAGACTCGTTTATAAATTATTTGCAATTAAAGTTCCATCATTTTTACCATTTGACAACTTTAGAAATCGGATTTTTAATCTACCCCCATCACACCAATGAGAGCGCAGTTCTGTTTAAAGTGACCAATGAGCGCCTCGGCCAACGCTCATTGGTCACATTGAACGCGCTCTCATTGGTTCGGTGGGGGTAGAATAAAAAATCGCTTTCTATCGTCACCAAAATAGTTAAAATTGCACAACTATAATTGCTAATAATCAATAAAGTCTTAAAAAGGAACAAAAGCGAAAAACATGAATTAAATTACAATTGGATTAAAATGTATTAATTTATATTACATTTAGTGATCTTATTCTTACTCTTCAGAGTGTATTAAATAGAGTGTAACATAAATTAGAATAAAAAGTAGAACTCGATTAGGTGTTGGTTATTTATTTGTTGTCTGCAATGTCAATGTTTACAATGGCGGTCATTGGCTTTGAATGTATTGAACTTCCTCATAACAAATCGATTTAAAAGAGTATACTAACAGCTGCTAAGCGTAGCTTGCTGCTGTCACATTAAGATCCAGATATCTCTCCCACTTGCCAATGTTATTCAGTAGAAATTACACATATATAAGTGAGAATGTCAAATGAAGTATGTAGGTACGTTGCATGTTGTTATAGCCTCACCTAGCGTAGGTTACACATTTATTAACCAGTTATGCTGCGATTTATGGTAAGTTGTTACAATTAATTCATCACTTAATAGACAAAATAAATGTTAGTTCATCGATTCTAATGTGTGTAATGATTTATAAGTGATGTTTTGCAATATTTACTACTCGTTGTTAATCACTATAATTTAATCTATACATTTAGTATTCACACAATATATTTTGTGTCAAGTTTATATAGGTGAGCCATCTGTTAGCTTCTTTTTGAAGTGCGTGTTATTTCAACAGTTTGCAACACTGACGCGCTTGAGTGTTAAACCTCTTGATATCGGAGGTTTAACACTACATATCTATCAATGTCAAGCACGTCAGTGTTGTAAACTGTAGAAATAATAAGCACTTCAAAATCACAAACACAGTTGACAGTTGATTTATTTATAATTCTAGTAAACATCTTCGTGTAACTGAGAAGAATTTACGTGTTTATCATAAATGAAATCTCAAGGTCATAAAATTAGTTTTGTTTTTATTAAATTGGTGCAACTGAGTTACAAAACCCATAAAAATGCTAATTTTCTGTCCTTGACATTAAATTGAATTCTTTACAAGTGTAAACAAGGCTTTACAAAACAAATTGCTACAATAACTAAAAATTTATTTTGCTTAAACGAATTTTGTTTACCATTATTAGTTTCATTTGTTATCAAGTTTATTGCGGCAACTTAGTTTTTGTAACTGTAAACAATATTCTTGTTGTGGTTATTAAGAATGAGTTGCCACAACAGATTTCTATAAATGACAAATGAAATGAACTAAATTCTTAGTTGTTGGTAAACGAAGTTATCGTTGAGGCCGCTAGTGTACTTAGCTAATATATTTCGACTCCATTACTTTAATTTAACTTCGACAGATATTACATAACCTCACTAAATTGCCAGTTTTATTCTTTATTAATAACACTTTCTTGTTATTTGGCGAAGTAATAGAACCATACATTTTTATTTTCTTTTGTATTTGATAGACAATAGACAATAAGACATTTTTTTGAGTATTTTTTATTATTTCGGTAAAAAATTTATTTTGACAACTCGTAAATAAACAAATAATGGATGCTTCAAGTATAGATTCAAATAGTACCTAATTTCTGTTACAATGGTTAAATATAATGAATTAAAAATTAAATTCAGTTTATATAAGAGGATAGACAAGTTTTGATAAGAAATACATTGTGTAATTTTCTAAGAAATATGTTCAAATACTTCATATGTGTTTTCAGGTATTTCTACTAGCTATCCTGTGTATAGTGACCGTTATGACTAGTCCTATACCTGGTCATACTAAGCAGTAAGTATTTTGTAACAAATAACAATTTTATTGTAAAATTCGAACCTGTTAAGAAAGTTTATCATTTGCTACATACACAAGAAATTGCTTTAAACATTTCAAAACACAATACACATTTGGTCATCATTCATCTAATTTTTACTTTTCGTATTTGAAAAAAATAAGAAAGTCGCTTCATTTTCTAACAGTTTTAATTGATAAATATGTAGTGTCAAACCTCAGCTTTAAGGAGGTTAGACACACAAGCGCGTCAAAAAAACAACAAATGATCCAATATATATATATATATATATATATATATATATATATATATATATATATATATATATATATATATATATATATATATATATATATATATATATATATATATATATATATATATATATATATATATATATATATATATATATATATATATATATATATATGTATATATATATATGTATATATATATATATGTATATATATATATATATATATATATATATATATATATATATATATATATATATATATATATATATATATATATATATATATATATATATATATATATATATATATATATATATATATTTATATATATATATATTTATATATATATATATATATATATATATATATATATTTATATATATATATATTATATATATATATATATATATATATATATATATTATTTATTTATTTATTTATTTACAGTGTGAAACATCGGATTCATGTCCCCACTAAAATCCACACGGTGTTTGTAACCAAATTCGTCAAAGTACCAGAGCACCATCATCATCACCATGTTATCAAGAAAGAACAGCACCATCACCACCATAAAGTTCCACAACCAACACACCATAAAGTACCGAAGTTCCATGATGAAGAAAGCCTCTTTGACGACGACAATTTCGACCATGACAGCGGATTATAAATGTGTTTTCAGTTAGAATAATATTACCAAAAAGTACAATGACATTTTGTTAACTCAGCTCATACGGATACATAAACACATATCCTACTCTGCCTATTGAAAATATAGCGGCAACCGATGCGTCGCTTCCCGACCTTTCTCCCAAACGTGCGCGGTCAATATAATATTTTGATTTGAACACATATTACGGTGTATTCTGTATACTACGCTTTGCAATATTGTAAATAAATAAATAAATAGATTATTGTTATTAAAGATAATTACGTGTTAAAATATAAACTACTAAATAGGGCATACTTTTGCAATGGCGTAAAGAGCATATACATAATTATTATGCACTATTATTATTAGTATTTAATGCATAAAATTACTTTAAAACGTTTACATTAAATATTTATTCACATTTGAAAATTATACACTAGATTTTTGAATTTTTTACTTCCTCTTCCATTCAGCAATGTTGCCAATAAAGTAAAAATAAACAACTAATTTTGTTACTGTGGTATTACGTCATTTTTAACAAGTTTCACCTCGTTCGTAAACAAAACTAATATACAGTAGTCTTGAAAAAGACTGATTAGAAGAAATAAAGCGTATTGAAAAGTTTAAAACGTAGAAAGAAAACTAGAATAGTCAAATAACAGATCAGAACACAAAACAGCAATGGCTAGTAGTGAGCGCCAACATCTAGTAATAAAATAACCCAATTAGCTACTTGCAATTACCTAATCTTGACAACAACAAAAAGACCAACAGAGAATGACGTCATTCTCTTTAGGCGCGAATTCATTTAAAAATCCATACCTCCGAAACTAGAGGCTTTAAAAAAAATACATTGATTCTAGAATTTTAAAAACATGCATAAAAAAATTAAAAACGAAACGTGCTCTTCCTTATTGTGTATTAAGATTATGTTTAATAATATAAATATAAGGATAAATTTAATTATATATGTATATATATTCTTAACGATGAAATTCTTTATCGAATTAAAATAAATAAATTAAAGATGAAAAAAGACTCCAAGTTAATTTGTTAATATTAAAGGTAATTTCCTAAAAAAATTATATTATCAACTTTCCATCAATTACGAAAATATTACAATAGAATTGATAACTATCTTAATATCTTTTTTATTTATGATATGTTTTGTACATTATTGATATTAAATTAATTGTGTCCGCAAATTGCCACGAAAACTAAACTGTTATTGAAGTTTGACGTGTAATTTAAATTGGTGACCTTGACATTTTCTAATCGTGGTAGCGACGTAGGCTTAGTTGCCTAGGCGCTTATTGGTCAGAATGGGGTTGTGTTCTCATTATGGGTGTGGGGGAGGGGAAGACATAACAATTCTGACGTCACGTACATATTGAAAATTACGATATTTAATAGCGAATGATTAATAAATTATACGATTTAAATGTGAATCAATGCAATAATATTATTATGTTTACATTTAGGTAATGATTATTTTTCATACATATATACATATATAGCACGAATTTGTTAGAATAATATAATTTATTTAAATAAAACGTCTTGTGGCTTTAAAAAAATCGATTTTATTATAGAGCTATTTTAAAATAGTTAAAAAACAATTCCTGAATATGAAAGTGATATTCTTTTTAAAATATATTTGTTTTTTATTACTTAAAGGGTGTTTTGTTAGCATATCAGGAGTAAGAAGAGTACGAACTATATTATATAAATAAATTGTCTAATTAAATCTTCTAAAAATGCATATGTAGCAATATTGAATGTGTTACAACATAACCAATGTGAACTTAGGTGAATATCAATACACTTACGTGTGTCGCATGTCGTTTGAGTTGACTTTCAATTGTTTTTTTTTATCAAGTATCAATACAAAAATAATAAAATTGTGGGGCATTTGTTACGCTATTATAAAGAAAGTATTTTCTGCGGAATAAATAAAATTTTATGATAGATTCAGTTATCTGGGCCTATTAATGTAATAGACTGGCTTATTTATTTGTATTTCCGGATGCCCAATTACGAACAATTTTATTCATCAGTGGCGTAGATATAGCTTTACAAAATGGACGAAATTGATTTGTTTGTATATTAAAATACAAAATATATTGAGTTAACTTTGAGGTCAATTTAGATTCTCAGAATACGGAAATACTTAAAATATTCATAACTACTGCGAGATTGCTTAACATATAGAAACATAATTTAAAAAAATAAATTATTACACGAATTAAGAAAATTCCGTTTTCTCTCATTGACATTTTCATATGTGTTTTGACATTTTTAAAATCTCAAAGTTGTTTTTTTTACTAGGTTAAATAATACGATCGTTTAAAGCTAATTAGAGCAGTTAATTGTTTGAGTTTAAGTTATATATATAACAACGTCGTATAAACGAACCGCCTATGTCCACATGTCATCCGGAACATAATACCCATATTAAGTCGACTACTCTCACTGCAATGCGTCGCTTGCGTAATAATATTATTCAAGAAATGTCGCAAAACACACTGATACATACTAAATCGAGTTCGATATCACTCTTTTATTTCACAAAAAAAATGGCGGGGGCAACAGGATATTTCCTCGTAGGTCTGAATACGCACAATTTTTTAATAGTAGGGGCTTCGAATATCATATAGTATATAAACCAAAGCAAACGTTGGCAATGGTATCAGATTTGTTTGTGATTTTTATTGTTTACTTCGATTTTTTTGCCAATACCAGCCTTCGCAATGGCTTTTTTCAAGTGTGCTGTAAGATTTATTTCAAATTTCATTTCGTTTTTGTGATTAGTGAACATGTTTGCTGGTTTATTTTAAATAAATAATTAAATTATTTAATATATTTCCAGCTCTTTTTTGTGGCTGTTTTCGCAATGGTGGCCAGTATGCCCGCTCCTGAACCTGGCTTCTGGGGCCCAAAACAGTAAGTAAAATTATGCATTCTTTAGCAAGGCAAGAAAACTACAATAGGTTTCGCCAGTGACTAATTGGTTGCACCTGCACCTTACCTATCACACACATACACACACAAAAAAAGATAGGGTTTTATAGGGAATAGTTCACTTATAAGCAGGCACGAAAACAAAGAGGGTGTTTTTCGTGTGATAGGTAAGACCTAGATGTCGCTAGTGAGCTCTAAGCGACTTACTGGTCGCACATGCTTCTTACCTATCACACACAAACACTTTGAGTGCGCAACCTATATATCTAGCGATGCGTCGCGGTTTGTTTCAAGGTCACAAGGTCCCCTAAAGCATCACTTATTTAACAAAGTTAAGCGTATGCAATTGTGAGTGAATTTACAAAATATTTTATATAATTTTAGTTAATTAAGGTTCATTTTGGCAATGAATATGGTTATTAGACATAATGTTTGTTCGGAAATGCATTAAAAGTGTTTGTGGTAATAAATAGGTATCCAAGGTCTAGTGGTTACAATAAAGTGAACTATGAAGTTTGCCTAGTTCGAATCCCATCTATAGAATAGATCAAATAGAATTTCTCATTTGTGATTTACTTCGGTAAAACCGAGGGTAAAACGATTCATCGGCAGGTTTCTTTGGGTACTTCCGGTTCCTCTGTCTAGAAAACACAAACACACAACATGCGACTCTATAATTCCAGAATTCTTCCATACCATACAGACAAATACAAGGTGTCAGGCCTCGGTTAGGGTTAGCTAGGTACTATTAGTTACAACATATACTGCAAAGGGGATATATATATATATATATATATATATATATATATATATATATATATATAACGGTGCTCACAATAATAATAATAAATAGTAATATGAATTAGGTTAATTAATAAACAGATTTGCAGTCAATAGCTAAACAAATATAGGGAGTCAGAGCTCGGTTAGGGTAGCTTAGGTACCATTAGTCACGGTAAATATCTGCCACAACATATATATATATATATATATATATATATATATATATATATATATATATATTATATATATATATATATATATATATATATATATATATATATATATATATATATGTTGTGGCAGATATTTACCGTGACTAATGGTACCTAAGCTACCCTAACCTATATATATATATATATATATATATATATATATACATATATATATATATATATATATATATATATATATATATATATATATATAAATGTATATATACATATATATAAGAACATTTTAGTAGCTTTCCAAGTAAATATATTGACAAAAGTTGCACCAAACAGAAAGTGTTACGAACAGACTTATACATACAGGTTTAAACAACAATATCAACCAGTTTTACACAACTTACGAATTTCTTTCAACTATGGCTTTCATCTACTTAAATTTACAATGTTTCGAAATTGATAGCCATATTACGAGCAGAGAAAAATATCAGAGTAAATTGATTTATATTTAATCATTTCAAAAACAACATTAGTCGATTATAATTCAAAAAACGTTTTATCACCAGTTTCGAGTGTAAAACGACTAATATTCTAATTAAATTGACCCTATAAAAGAAAAAATACACTAAAATATTCGTTAGTATATATGGCAGATTTTCAATAGTATGGTTATCAATCGCACAAAAATAAAATTGCTAACGCTAAACGCGAAAGTATAATTTAAATCTTTAATGATTTGATATTTTATAGATTTATTTAAAAATTTTATTTTATATTGAATATGAATATAAATAAAAAATCTCATAACTAAACCGTTTTTTTTTTCATGTGGACTCGACCATAGACAACTAAGCGTCTCATTAGTCAGGTTAAATTTTCGCGGGTTTTAATATTTTTAGTTCACATATTTGACGCGTTCTCAATTTGCGTGGTGGTTCTATATGTATATATTTTCGATTTAAAATTGATATTTAGTAAAAGCTATATTTATATTTAGCGTTGGTTTAGAATAACCTTTGAAATGGAAAGTGTATATATATATATATATATATATATGTATATATATATATATATATATATATATATATATATATATATATATATATATATATATATATATATATATATATATGATTTACATAATAAACATAACATTTATGCTGGTCCCACACAGTTTACAATAAATTTACTAAATATCTTTTAAACTTGCCGCAATAAAATTTATTCATTTGTAGACTCATCCTCAGAAAGTATTTTCTCATTTATATATGTACTAAACGTACTCTTATTTCACCTAAAATATGTGTTCATTATAGAATTACAGGTTTAAAAACGTTACAGATACTTTTTACGGATATAGTTGTGTTCATGAGTGTTAATTTTTTATTTATTACCCAAACAGACAGATCTGTGCTTATAGGGATTAAAAATAAAAATTGTTTTCGTGGAAATATTTTTTTATACCAAAATGTAAGTTGTGTAGTACATTTAATGGTTTTCGATTGTAAAACCTCGACTGTAAAAAATCGATTGTAATTTTTTAAAATTTGTTTTAATGCGTTTTTCTAGTGAACATATTGTGGTACATGTGCCGTATAAGGTCCATACGGTGCATCATCACCATGTCCACAAGGCGTACGTGCCAATCATTAAAGAAGTGCCAATTATTAAAGAAGTACACTACTCCAAGCCATGGCATGGTCATGAAGGCTGGTGGTAATTTACGTATATCCATCCAGGGTTCAAATTAGAATTATTTTCATTGGTACAAGTTTTATAATAGATTATAATTAGTGTTTGTTTTACAGTGTTATATTTGTTTCAGAATCTACTAAACCAAATTCAACTACTCTAGTGTGGCCAATGAAAATTGTTTTCTTTTTGTATATAATTTTTAACACTTGTTAAATGTCTTGTATATATATATAGTTCAAATATTATTGTTTAAATGTACTATTTAGAAAAATATACATTTAATTATCTATAAAATATTGTTTATTTAATTTTTAAATTTTCTTAGGAACTCAAATCGAAATTGATTTGTTTTTCTTATTTTTTCGGATGAATCAAAATAAAATTGCTAAATTTTCTTACCTCAATTAATAGTCACAATTTTTTTTTGACTTTTTAAATAAATTAAATTAAAAGAAACGTATAAATAAAATATTATTGCATTTGTTAATTATGAATAATGATAATTGTTGGTATAAAAAATTACGTTTTTTTTGGGTTTAATTTTCAGACAAATCGACAAAAATAACTAAATTTTCCTACCTAAATTGTTGTTATTCTCATGAGTATAGAATGATTTAAATTAACGTATATTTTCGAAATTAAAATTCAACATTTATTTAACGACAATACACGCATTTGTTTTTTTTTAAAATAAAATTGTGTATCTTTTAAACAAATCACATTTCATGTATAATTTAGTATGCATGACGATCTACAGATATGAAATGCTATTTATATTTAATCGTTTTTACTTTCTTATACGAAGTACTAAGTAAGTATTGTAACCATTAATTTTCGCGGGTTTTAATATATAAATCGATCTCGAGATTCTAAAAAAAGTACACCTGTTGACCTTCCCTGTACCAAGTTCGACTATTTTTGGAATTGTCTTTTTAAGTGTGTGTGTGTGCTTGTGTGTGTGTGTGCGACTATCTCTCTCTCATCTCTCTCTTATGTCTGCCTAAGTGTGTGTGTGTGTGTGTGACTCTCTCTCTCTCTCCCTCTACATCTCTCTCTCTCTCTGTGTATGTGTGTGTTTGTTTATTTATTTCTGCCTTTGTCGTGTGTGTGTGTCGGTTTGTGCGTGTTTGTGGACGTATCTGACGGTGTGGGTGTGTCTGACTGTGGGTGTGTTTCTTTTTAAAGGTTGCTCTACAGCCGAAACTAATGAAGCTATAATTATGAAACTTTAAACTTAAGATTTATATATACTTAGCAAAAAAATCTACTACTTTTAAAAAGAATATTAAAACCGGAAGTACATGTTTACCCTAGCGATTTCTTGTTATTCGTGCAATATCTTCGAAACGACTGCACTTGCAGAAAATATAACTACATTAAAAACGAAAGATATTAATATTCCCCACAACTTTTGTTTGAAAAGTTTCTTCGAAAAGTGTACCAGTTACAAGAAAATGGCTACTGAAGTTTTCAATTTTCTTATTCATATTGCCATAGTTATATAGATGTGGAAATTCATATTTAATAAATCATATCATCTATGTTTGTTAATATTTCAAAAAAGAAAACAAAATAGACTAAAATAACTAGGGATTTTATATTTAACGATCCATTGTCATATACTACAACGTATAATTATATTTCTTTGATTTTTTCGAAACTTGTTTTTTTAAAAATTATTTTAACTTAACAGGAACTACGTATAAGAGAGCCTATTGCATCACACTACAGATATTTCATTTAGTCACGGCGATTTACAGAACATTATGATGTAGGTAGTAATAAAGTCTAAGGTGAACTGTTTAAATAATTTATAAATTTTTATATTAAAAATAAAATATTCGTGTATGTTCGTATACTTAAATATGTTTAAGATTAATCGCCGTAACAGATAACTTATTTACAGTTTTGAAAATGTCAGTGGATTTCTCTATATCGCCGTGGGCTCATATATGGTTCAATTCCGGAAATGAAAAAATTTAGTGGACCACAACAGTTTATAGGCCTATAAATAATCAAATTTCTTTTCTTGTCTTTAATCATCTAGACCTTACATATTGTAATTTGAACATATGACAGTTCTAAATATAGCAATCGTTTCTTATCACCTCTATCTATAACAAGTGAAATTTTTTTTTACGTTCACTCGACGATTTAATCTTGGAAAATGTATATCAGTTTCTCTATGAAACAATGCAATATTTCCCTACATAATATATTATTATTTATAAAATAAAACGTAATTTTTCATTTTCCATTTTATATTAATAAAATAATAATAATCAAAATATTTTAGATTAATTTTTATTACATTTCAAATTTATTAATTTTACACACACACACACATTATTTTAAATAAAAGATACTATGAGGCTAAATAATTTTATATAAATAAATTTCCTGCAGTTACACAGAGCTCTTATGATCTACTTTCTCTAGATAGAAACTAACGCCGTCTACCGCTAAAAACTACAACAAATTTGGTTTTTTATTTCCAATAATAGTTCAAATTCTGATCACAAGAGAGAGCTACTTGGCTATTTAAACGTTTTTTTTATTAATATAAACCTTTTTACTTTCTTATACGAAGTATTGTAATCAAGCAACAAAAAATCTTCAGATTTTAACCTTCCCTGAATCGAGTCTGACTATTTGTAGAATGACGTCTGTGTGTGTGTGTGTTTTTTTTTGTGAGTGCCCTACAGTCTACACTGTTGAAGATAAAATTATGAAACTTTAAACTTAAGATTTGTATATGCCTGGGAAGAAAACTTCATATTTTTTGAAAAGCATATTCGAACCGGAAGTGCATGTTTACTTGAGTCACTTTAGCATATCTTCGAAACGGCTGCACTTACAGTAAAATAGTTACAATTAAAGTTAAAGATATTAATATTTTGAACAACTTTTGTTTGACACATTTCATCAAAAACGTGTACCAGTTACGAGAAAATTGCTATTTAAATCTGCCTTATCTTATTTATATTGCCATAGTTACATAGGTATGGAAAATTATATATACTAAATCGCATCTACTATGCATGTCAACTGTTTTAAATATTCAAATATTTTGACATTTAACATTTATTGTCACAAATAAGTTTAGTGAAAAAGCGTTTACAAAAATTAGTAAATAATTTAAAATATTATATATAAATATTTTGTCAGGTTTTAAGTTCATTTGAAAACTAAAAAACATTCGGCCATAATAATTATTAATATTGTGTAATGAATTATTATATTTTCTTTATTTTAATTTATATACTATCAAAAAATCAAAAAATACACTGACTACGTATAAGAAAGTTTAGGCCCAACACATGGCTGATGTTTTTTCCATAATAACAATATTTAGTTACTGCTTCGTAAAAGAAAGTAAAAAGAATATAGTCCAAAAATATAAATATTTAACCACAAATTTAATTAGATTGTATTATCAAGGGTAGATAACTCACCCTCGTCACGGCAACGAAACTACTAAATTTAATTTGCTATAGAAAACATAATTATATTTAATAGATTTCTCATTTATATTTAGTAATTGAATTTTTATTCCTTTCACGAATATTTTGCTGATTCATATTTTTCTATACAACTTTTATTAAGTTTATAACTAACTTATAATTAGTTTTTAACGAGCAAAACCTACTTAAAACACCCTACAAACCATTTTGTGTACCACAAAAAAAAACTTACATGACTTATAAATAAAATTTATATTAATTTGAATACTTATTAAAATGAACACAGCTTATAATATAGCAAATAATAATAAATATATTATTACACATATAAGAAGAATTGTTTATATTCATAAACCGTTTATATCATCAATAAATCATGAAATAAACATTGTTAATAAACCTACGCAATGTTTATATCACATAGAGTACCAGAAATGTAAATTTCCACAAATAATAAAAATTATTGCATATATACTTTCCTTTCCAAGAGCAATTCGTTAGAGTTGCATCCGAAGAAAGTTTATGTGTCAAAGGGTAAGTAAAAGTAGCTATAGATATACATATTTACAGCTAATATAATTAAAATAACACAATTACCTGAAAAGTCTATAAAAACTATTGTTATTATACGCATTGAGACTTTTTTTTGTTATAAAATTAAATGTAAGTTTTAACAACATTAAATATGCATTAAACACTTAATTTATTTACGATTGTTATTAAAGTTAGTGTATGCAGATTGTTTTCTCATCTATGCATTCAAATGTATGGGAAATGAGTTGCTTGTTATGAGAATTAGAAATTAATCAGTGTACCCGTAGGATATACCGTTGAAAGACATTTAAAAATAGATAAAATGGTCTAAATGTGAGGTTATTTTCGTTTATATTCTAGTAAAATTTGTCTTATATATA
>JADQWA010000167.1:157098-230058 GCA_018344505.1 Nebria ingens riversi | reverse complement strand
TATATATATATATATATTTAATGATAACACACGTCTTGGGTAAAAGCACCAGAACTTTTATCTAACAGTTATGAAATTATTTATTAATTCGTACACTCATAGAATGAATTACTTAGAGGAAATGAGAACTCAATTCCAAAGACTCCTTTATTTCGCTTGCTCAAGTTTTTCACTCAACTCATTTCAATCTTATGCAATCATTAATTCCGGAAGCCACTCCGCATTATTACTCCATTTACATTGCATACATTCTTTAAGTAAATAGCCTACTCCGATTATATGCCTCTTTCTATCTCTCTTTGAGACACCATAAATATCGCTCAAAAATCTTATTTTTGTCGCATTCCCTATAGTTTCATACACACTTTAAATTTTCTACTGTACATCAGTAATAACTAGTAATTAAATAAATTAGTATTATACATTTGAATCAGTATTTGAAGAAGCGAGAATATTAGAAATATAATTTATTAGTCATAAGAAACTGCTGTGGAATCAAGTACCTATAAAGGTAGGTACTTGGTGTCGTGCTGGATGAATACGATATTTTAAAGATTGTTTCAAAGACGGCATAAATAACGTTGTAAAATTGATGATATATTTGGAGGGTTGTAGAAAAAGTTTGGTTAGGTAATAATTAGTCGGGAATTCTATAAGTTTTGAAATCTCCATAAATTACTGTTGATGCTTGGTAACAAGTGAGGGTAAAGTTTTGTACGTGGAGCTGGGGAAACTTTGATCAGTCTTCATGTGGAATGTCATATACTGTGCTAACTCAATCCCACCCAGACATGAATCCATAATTAACAAAAGTTAATATACACATGCGATAAAATGATGGTAATAAAACGTAAGTTTAGTTTAGTTATACCTAGATAAAGGTACACACTACACAAATTCATCCAACATTCTTAACTTATAATAGCGAAACCTAGTTTTAAACAGCATCTCCTGTTTCCGGATATAATCAAGAATTTTAGGAATTTGTTCAACAGCGTAACTATCAATATTATTATTATTATTATTTGTCTGTATGTAGAAAGATAATTGTGGGTAATATAAAGTTAATTTGTAATAGATAAACGCATGTTAACCGCAACTAATATTTGAATACTGAATGTTTTGAAAAGGTTTGTCTGCCAATCTATTTTTGATAATACCCACACTATAAACCTATACTTTACAAGCAGTTTGTAATTCAATTCGTATTTATCGCATTTGTTCCCTTTTAAGCTGTATCGTTTATGAATTATTTGCAATTTAAATTTCGCAATTATAACGAAGCTCGCGACGACACATGTAATACGTGAAATATATCCCCACCAAACAAATGAGAGCGCGTTGCTACAAATAAGTTGATTAAGCTCAGTTTCGTAAGCGTGTTGGAAAACTGACATAATATTGCTAACTAGTGAATGTGTAGACAAAGTTAGATATCAAATCTGTTTCGTCAACGCGTACTTTTGAAAAGTACATATTTTTAAATATATAATTTAAAATAATATAATTGATGCTAGACCTTTAATAAGTCAATTAAAATTAAGAGAGATACCAAGCATATTTTGTAAAGAATGCATAACAAAATAAATGTAATAAAATATATTTGTGACCACCGAAGCTACATATATAGCGATATACGTACATATATAGTATTTAATTGTTGGATTATATTTTCATTTAGTCCAAGGAATTTATTCATTAAAAATGTTTGGAATGCGAGAGAGCAAACCGTGATATATAATTTTAGGTTTAGGGTGTATAAACTTGTAAAATGACTAAGTAATTTAAAACATATTTTTCCGTACACCTAGCGGTTTTCGTAATTAATTTCGGGCGCCTCGAAACACAGTCGGACACCAATTTCTCGTAAAATCAAGAATTCATTTATTACTCGCGTCATAATTAGGTTTTCGCCGCATAAATCTTCAGCGAGGCCGCGCGGCGCGCTTGCTCGAGCATTAGTTACGAAAACAATTTCTGATGAAACGTTACTTAAACTGTACAACAATGATTCATGGACGGCTTTCTGTGTTTTATATTTGAAAAGTTTGTGAACCCTTTCGCGGCGAGTATATTCACTCACTCTCATTACTCCTAACGGCTTGTTTACCGGACTAGAAGCCTGATATAACTTAACCAATCTTCTTCTTCTTCTTTACTACGCCTGCTTTCGTTGCGTTACAGTGTAATCATTGAGGGTACTTTCCATTCTTTTCGCTCGTCTGCCTACATCTTCAGCCCTTATTTCTCTCCGAGTTTCTTATGTGCAGCTTTACCATTGTTTTTCTTAACTATTAATCCACACCCTTCTGTTACGGTTTATTTTGTTTAATGTTTTTACTTCGGCTTAACATGCATAATTAACACAGCTATACTTATACTTGCGTATAGTTAGATGAAACATATTTACTTGATATAGGATCATATTTTACTAAACATGGAATACATACAGATATAACAATGATATGGCGGTTATCTAATAAATATTACAATAATAAACAAAGTGATTGACTTCTTGAGCAGTTCTGGTTTATAAATTAGGATAAAGAATATCTAAAAAAAAGTTGGAATCAGACATATTATTTGTAATTAGATAAATTAACAAATTAAAATATATTTATGTTCGAGCAGATTTACGATATAAAATGTAAAAGATTCGTGTGCTTAGTAATTATATATTTTTGAAAATAACTAAAGGCAATATTCTCGCATTCTTGGAACATCTTTCGAGTATCTCATTACGGTTTTCCAAAATTTCCCGTTGGATAAATTATAAACCGCTGTTTAGATAGGGCAAGTTTGGACGTGACAGTGATAGAATGGCATCCGTGTTCAAATTTAATTTGCGGAAAATATGGTTGACACGATTTTAATCACCAAAACAATTTTGTAATTTTGATGGAAAAACGTTACTTCACGTGCAGGTACTTAATCCTACTTATAAAGTCACTTCATGGCATGTGATAAAATTGAATGAGACTTGTTTTTTTTGTTGTTTTACTTTGTATATAAAAAAATAATTATTGCTTTGGCAATCTTTAATTACCTTTCTAATGGCATAGAAACACCTGTATTTTTACTTTACTGCATGGAGTAATCTACATACAAACATTTTCGCACGCCATTTCCCATAAATAAGGTGGCAAACCACTCTTTTCAAAACATTAACATTCTTACAATCTTTCACCATTTAAACCTATCTTTACAAACCTCCCACGCTTTATACTATATATATATATATATATATATATATATATATATATATATATATATATTTATATATATATATATATATAAATATATATATATATAATATATATATATATATATATATATATATATATATATATATATATATATATATATATATATATACAAATATATATACAAATATATATAAATATATATAAAATATATATATATATATATATATATATATATATATATATATATATACAAATATATATAAATATATAAATATATATAATATATATATATATATATATATATATATATTATATATATATATATATATATACATATATAAATCGAAGTCTTTTATACGTTCTCTTTCATTCCTCTTTCTTTTATTCATTACTAGATTTGCACTCCAATCTCACTTTCGTCCATTACGACATTTCTTTGTATATAATTTTGTGACGCCATAAATTCCTCGAAAAATCTCATTATTACAGTGCTTCGTCTTCCATATCCAACATTCATTCTCATAAATCATTATACGCGATAATACGCATATTTATAAATAAATAATCCTAATATAATAAATGATCTAGAATGTTTCCTTGGTTGTTATATATTTTGTTTTTATTTCAAGCACGTTTCTAGTAGCAAGTAAATTTGGTCAAATTTGTAAGTTTTGTGCAACAATATTCAGTTTTCAAGTTTAAATATATACTTGTCATTTACAGATACACAAAATATACAAAAAGTGGAATGCACGACAAAAAATAGATGCGTGTTGTATTTTTTTTTAAGTTTGGCCAAACGACTGACTTTGTTTAATAGCGTTCTGGTGGTGACAGTTGTAACTACAAAAAAATATAACCAACGGGTGCTTGCGCGATTCGCATTTGAACTGTTGAAATGACAGATCCTGTGTTAAGTATTGTATCCGTATTGTTTGTTTATGTATCTTTCTAACGCGCATACGTTACTTGATTGACTTATTATTATTATATTTAAGAATATATATACCAATATATATATATATATATATATATATATATATATATATATATATATATATATATATATATCAAATTTATATTTATTTGGAAAAACTATATTATGCATAAAAACACTTAAAATAATAAATAAAATAATCGTTTACCTTATAGAAATCAAATAAAACAAACCGGTGAAAGTTTCATAAATTATGCCACTCACCTGAAATAAAAAAAAAAACACAAAAATTAATAATGAATAAAAATTAAATAAAAAATTTAACTAAACATATTTAACCGTTGAATATAAAATTAGATAGAATGACAGCTTCACCGAAAATATTGTAACACAACCCAATTCTAGTGAGTTCAAAAAGATTTACAACTGTATCTTTCTTTTTAACTATAGTTGGCTTTGAATTTTGTGTGTTTTATGTAGATTATGTCGATTGAATTTTGTGCTATAGAGCAAAATTATTGTAATTAATTATTATTTATGATTTATGTATATTCAAAGTAAATTTATAGATACCACTATTAACTTCTATAGATACACAGAAATAAATGATGATCTATTTGTTTAATATCAAATTATATTTGTTATTATAATTAAAAGCACTTTTAAAGTCCATCAATTTTGGTAGACATATATCTAGAAATGTTATTAAATTAAGTAATTTTTTTATCGTCAGATGGACATGACGTGTATCAAATATATTAAATTTATTTTGTCGGTAGTGGAATGCTAAAAGAATAACATTATATGAAATAAATAATCTAAAACAAAAATGAATTTATTTTAAAATTTAAATCATAAGCTAAAGAGTAAATATGCATAAATCTTAATCTTATTAAAAAATCGACTTGCGCAAGTTGAAAATAAAAATAATCCAAAATCAACGTTGGCAAAGCAAAGTGTGCTATGTCTGTGTTTGGAAAAATGAAAATTTAATAACAGTGCCAGAGGATTATGGATATAGCAACAGCGGAGACACACTGAAATAACAAAACAAAAAGAGTGCGACAAAAAGTTTAAATATGCACGTTTTCATTTTCCGTGGTCAGTGGCTTCACAAAGGACAACATATAACGGCTTTCCTATGACGCGGAGGCGGCTATGCTGTGGATATTCACGACTGTACCACTGCACAGTGGTTATTCATTATGGCGATGGCGTAGTCAAAGGAGCCAGTTCTCTCTGGCTATACAAGTGCGCGCGCATCCTGTTATCTTTTCTCTATACACATTTACATACAACCAAATGGATAGCTTTTAGAACATTTTACCTATGATGTAAAAATAAATTCGATAAAGGTTTCTGACATAGGTATGCAATGTACGTGTCTGAGCTATCCTATAAGGTTTTTATTTATTTGTGTCAAGATTTTATTTGACAAAATTGAGTATTTTACATTTAAATTTATGTTGAAAAATAAAATTTACTAACAAACATTTAACAATTACAATGAACAAAAAGTTGTTATATCCGAATTCGTCTGTAGGTATATTAAATAACGATGTAAATTTCGTCCTCCAACATAACAATATTCAAAGTTATAATGCTCTATTTCATAAAAAAGTTACCAAGCAGAAAGTCGACGAGAGCATAAAATATTTTTATATTTCATGAATTTTAAAATCATTTTTTACAAATTAATTTTCATTTTGTTTACTTTTCAACATCAGAACTTTTTTGTTTGTGTAAGTATTTAAATACGTTATCGAATAGGAAAATTAATATATTTTCAAAAATGTCTTTCACCGAAAATTAGTATGCAATGTAAAAATAAATCAGTAATAAATAGAGATCCTCTACAAAAAGTAACTAGTGGTGAAGCAAAGAAATGTTACTGTGGGGCTCATGTCTCTTTTCATTATCTAGAAAATGTAATTCAATTTTTATTTTGAGATGATTACAGTGTAAAATGTCAGACGTTCATCTAAACGTTTTGTAGTTGTAAAAGTTCTGGCGACAACGTCAACGCGATGACGGCCACTGTGAACAATATGGAATATGTATTCGTTATTACCACCTTATAAATGCAAATTCGTTTTGGCGAATCATAATTTATAATTTTAATCAAAAATAAGGGGGCACCAGCAGCAGGCGACGGTAATGTTGCCGCGGCGGGCACTGTGGGTGGATGGTACAGGCATGGTGTTTGGTTGCACTGTTTGCAACATTTTCTCTCTATTATGCAAAACAGTTTGCGCTCGCCGGCGCATTATTGTGTAGACCGGGACCTTTTGTAATCCACGTTCTAGAATTTCCAATGTCAGCAACTCTTAAAATGTTTTAATGATGCACCCATGCAACCCCGTCGCCGCCGCTGCATATTATTCTCTTTTTGTTTTCTACTTACTTCTCGTGTTTGTTCTATCGCTTCAGATTTTCAACATAGTTCATTTGTTACAACAGTTTTGTATTTGTCTAATGAATTATTCGCTTCTATCAGATTTTATGTTGCAACGTGGCGCATTTAATTTATTTATATATATATATATATATATATATATATATATATATATATATATATATATATATATATAAATATATATATACCTACATCGATAATGTTATAGCGGAAACATTTAACAAGAACTCATTTAAATTTACCCTATTATCATTTCCCACTATCAGAATTACAATATTAAATCACATTCACACATTCAAAAAACATATAATTTTGACTTTAAAGTATTTCCTCCTCTAATATATATATATATATATATATATATATATATATATATATATATACATATATATATATATATATATATATATATATATATATATACATACATATATATATATATATATATATATATATATATATATATATATATATATATACATATATACATATATATATATATATATATATATATATATATATATATACATATATATATATATATATATATATATATATATATATATATATATAAATGTGCATGATTTTAATGGGATTAACTCACCTATCATAAAGCCATCTTCGTTAGTTCTATCAACCTCACTTTATTTACTTTTCAAATATCCACTAAATTATTATATTATTTGAGATGCACAGATTTTTACTTCAGTCAAACTAGAACGATTTTACGCTAAACAACTGCTGTGATTGTTTTAAAATATCAAATATTTTTATTATTAGATTGCGAGATTTTACATTATTACCGTAATGTTAACACAATTACACAAAAAAAAAAAACAGTTAAAAAGAATCGTTATGTGTTTGTAATTTATATTATTCGTTTTCGGTGCCTTGTAAATCTGGTGCTGTGGTTAAGGTTAACCATTTTTTTCCAATTAAAATTATAAAATTAATTCACAGCACGTCATAAACACTGTTGTACTGAAAACGCACAAAATTGAACCGAAAATGTACTAAATACGCGTTATACACTAATAAAATAGAGTTATATTCTGCGGAAACACATAAACTGTTTATTAGTAGAACAAGTTACTCGTATGACTAACAGCAGTTGACTACGCTGCTGGGATCACTTACCATTTGAATAAATACTTGTTTTGACTTGAAAATTCAACCTTACATAAACAAACTACAAATAGTTACCCAGTGGTGTATATTCATTTTGTTTCAATAGATACATGTACTACTACTTTACAGTAAAAGTGTTAAAATGTATGTATATATTTTAGTAAATTACATGTATTTGATACATCTAACAGGAAGGTGTAGCGTTGCATAATTAGATTTCTTTGTAGTATATTTTTATAATATGTCAAAACGCTACAAATTAATTAAAATATAAATTAACACTTCCCAGTTGGCGAAATTAAAATAATATAACAAAACAAACAAAAATCCAGTTAAAAAACAACAAGACAGAAAGTAACAAATGCATAAATTCAAAGTGTTGAAACTCTCTTTGTTAGAAACGCAATTATTTTTAATGAATATATAATAATTGTTAACTTATGAATTAATAATTATACCAAAATACTCGAAAAATAAATGTTAGCTCTTTCCCCCATATACTATAATAGTGGAATACACTTTAGATTACTTGTATTGGCAAAACTCTTGGTGAAAAAGAGTTCGACCAAAGTTGAAATTAGAATGTCGAGTCTCATATATTTCAGTGTCCTCGCCGTAACTCCCGGTGGATCAGGCGCTGCCGCGCCGAGGTGCACCGCGACATTCGCACGAGGCACAGAGTTCAAAACAAGCTTACTCATTCGCTTTATCTCTATCCTCTTCTATATTTCCCGTGTATTCTTTTTCATTTCGCTTCAGAGGCTTATTTCATCGCGATCCCACTACAAGAACAAGCCACACCTAGTTTCTTTTCTAACTAGCCAAAAAATATTTAAAATCCTCTTTTCGACAATTAACACTTCATCAGATGAAAATAACCGATTTTGTTATAAATGTATACGTATGTGTGTGTGTATTATATACGTTCGTGTTGTCAACCATTTAGAGAAATTTGTATCCGTGTCAGCAAAATTGAATCTTAAAACTTTTGCGTTATCAAGCATTATGTCATTTCTCTTCCCAACTAAATAATGACCCAGAAAATATGGCACTAATGACACACGTATTCCAAGATTGTTATAGGAAGTTAGGAATTCTGTATAATGTAGGTATATAATATTCTGATGAAATTCAGTTGGCCAATTATCTTAATTGTAATGAAGAAATCGACAAAAAATGTTTAAAATGTGTATAAAGCTCACATTTTAAATAATATTGTAACCTGCTTTTGGTGTAAAACATACGGCTATTGGTAGTTTCAGTAAATGAAAGGTAAAACTGAGTCTTCAGGGGTCTCACTAGCAAAAAAGAAAACACATAACCGCTGAAGGATAGTTCTAGATAATTCATCGAAAGTGTTTTCTTGCTCTACCCCCTCCCCCCCACCTAAACTTTGCCATGGTTTAAGGAGCAAATCCCTTCGTAGGGTATGCTTTCTCTGTATTTCGTTGGCAACTGTCAGTGAGGCCCCTAAAGACTCAGTTTCCCCAAATATAATATTAGTTTAAACGATAAAAAAAGGTATCTAGTTTTTAATAAGAACCATATATAGATTTTATATAGAGTTAATTACTTTCTTTTACGAAGTAATAAGCAAGTATTGTAATCACGAAAAACGAGAAACTCGAAATTTTAACGGAAATACATCTTTTGACCTTCCCTGAATCGAGTCTGACTATTTTTGGAATGACGTCTGTGTCTCTGTGTGTGTGTCTGTGGGTATGTGTGCGCTCTACAGACTACACCGTTGAAGATAAAGTTATGAAACTTTAAACTTAAGATTTGTATATACCTCCTATTTTTGAAAAGCATATTCAAACCAAAAGTGCATGTTTACTTAAGACTTTTTTTGCAATTTCTGCAATATTTCCGAAACGGCTGCACTTACAGTAAGAATACTTAGAATAAAATTGAAAGATATTAATGAGTTGAACAACTTTTTTTTGAAACATTTCTTCAAAAAGTGTACCAGTTACGAGAAAATTGCTATTATCCTATTTATATTGCCATAGTTACATAGGTATGGAAAGTTATATATAATAAATCGTATCTACTATGCATGTCAACTGTTTTAAATATTCAAATATTTTGACATTTAACATTTGTCAGTGTCACAAATAAGTTTAGTGAAAACGCGTTACAAAGGTTAGTAAATAATTTAAAATATTATATATAAATATTTTATTTGAAAACTAAAAAATGCTCAGCCATAAAATTTTTAATATTATGTAATGAATAATGATATTTTCTTTATACTACTATAAAATCCAACATTTAAAATCTAAAATACATATGTTTTCTTTGGAAATCTGACAATAAACTAGCTTTACAATTTTATTGGACAATGAATGAAAATATTTTCTTGAAATTGAAACATTTAAATTTTTATTTATATACTATCAAATCTAAATATACTGGCTACGTAAAAGAAAGTTTAGGGCTAATACATGGCCGATGTTTTTCTATGATGTGATGTACTTTCACCATTTAAGCATTTAAGATGATTGTAGTTGTAGTTCTAGATAGCCTAAATCAAATCAACGCCTACATATTTAGATAATTGTGCTGCTTGGAGACTGTTATTAAATCCGTGCTGTCTGTCCAGTGTAGCAATACCTGTTCACCAATCCCACTAGGACCGTATGCCTTGATTAAAGGCTATAAAGTTGTCAGACATGGACCCCAGCGGCCCGAAGAAACTGTCTCACACTTCAAATGTCTAATCACAATAATGCACCCGGACTAACTAGGTCAGGCGCTTATCACCCACCACCGTGACAGGATAAACTTCCCTCGTCTTCCTTCCCACATTCCAACCGCTTCGCTTGTAGATATTGTATATATATACACATATGTGTGAGTGTGTGTACCTACTACGGTTGATATGCCAAGTCATGTCACGATCAAATGTCTCCGTAGACTGTTCAGGATCAGTTTATCGCCATGAGCCAACGCTCGCTTCGCTTTAGCTCGCAAGCCACTGTCAAGATGAACGCTTCCATATAGTATATATTGTTTTAAAGTATACTATACGTGAGATTTCGGTATCAAAATACGCTTGCTTAAAAAAATCAAACATATAACTTTGACCTGAGGAAATGCGATTTGATTTTACCTATTTAACTTGATGAAACATTTTTGAAAAATCGAGTAAAGATTAAAAACAAACACACACAAACACTTGGTTGGTTTCATATACTCGTACATATACAAGTGTGTGTGTGTGTGTTTTAAACCTTTATTTGGTTTAAGTTTCACACACATTTATTTTTTATTTTCGACGCGTTTCGACTATTAAGTCATCTTTAAGAGGAAATTATTTTACATTTTGGTATCTTTAACTAATTATTTGAAATAAATATTTAAAAGTGGAAAATTGAAAACGTCTGTCTAGTCATTGGCAATAGATTTCTGGGAATGTATCACTTCCCTTATTACTAGGCTTTCAAGTAGATTGAGGCGCCATGTGCAACATTTTAGAATCCTCTTTAAATGTGTCTTTATATTGTAGGAGGTAGTATTGGGAAAAATCTGTTATAATTTTATTGTTTTTAATGGATTTTTAAATGTTCTTTGATACGGGTTTGATAATTTTAGTCGCTTTGACCTATGCATGTAATTGCAATTGCAATCGTTACATGTTAATTCATAAACACCTAATAGTGATTTAGTCATTTTGGTTTTGTGTTAATTAAAATGTTGCATAACGTTGTTTTGTTTGTTCAACAAATTTAATCACTACATTTGAATTTTTGATATGATGTTATTATATACATATGGAACTAGTCTTCGCTTATCGTACATACTTTTCTGTTATGAACATTAGAAAGTAAGCAGATGAAAAGACAATTTGAATGAAGCTTTTTCAATGATCAAATTTAAATGAGTTCAACGAAGACTGGTTCGTTATCATGCACAATGTGATGAGCGTCCATTCGAAATGGGATATGATAGCACACCATATAATATAACACTTCTTGTATAAAACTAATTATAGCAGACGTAAAACAAAAAATGGCATCGCACTGATCCATTATAGTTTGACAGTATCCAAAAATAAACAAGTTTGCCAGCCAGACGGTTCGTGCAAAAACGCTAGTTTATGCAGAGACATGGGATGTTTGTGAATAGTGCGTTTGTGTTTGTGTGGATGTCATGGCATACTGCAATTTTAATGACTTCACAAAAAGCGACAATGTCCTCTGAAAAAGTCAACTTAGATGACGACAGCCAGCAGTGCACATATGACAACAAATGCATGCCTGCACACACAATATAGGTTTTTAATATTTTAACATCAGCAAAACAACATTGCTTATTCTGCATCCATGCGTTGTTTAGGAGAGGAATAAACATACATACATACATAAAAATCGAACTAATCCAGTGAATCGAAACTATTGGAATTGTATTTCCATTACATTCAATGCATAGCCGAACTTAACGACGTACTGGTGTTCGTTCTATTTAAACCATAATCTATTTCAACACAACATTGTAAATTCATATTCTAAATGTTGGCGCAAAATACTATCTCTCATGCAAAGTATAATTACCGTAACTAAATACACATAATTATAGCCATACATATTGATTGTTATATAGCGAAACGATGTATGTATGTACCTCCACATGTCGGAGTAATCAAAACTTATATAGGTATTTGTCACTTATGAGAGCTGTATGTTTACTCGATGTCTGGCTGCTTGTCTAGTATCTACACTCACAGCTCAACATATCGCTGATGCCAGTCAGAAATGCAGACAATATAATACGTTGTTCAACTGTGTAGTTGTAGTAAAGCTCTCAACACGAGTTACTCTGCCATTTATTGATACAAATAATATTGCTTAAGGTAGCTATGTATACATAATTAATGTATTTTGAACTATGTTAGTAAAGGCCAAGCCAACATATTCAATTGCGTATGAAAATCGTTATTTTGTTTTGCCTTTATAATTCACTATCTATAACAAAGGATTGTTTAAAATTAAATTGTTACATGAATTGTTATTGCACCTGTTAATTATAATAATAAAATAATAGGTTTTGTTTTCAAAAATGTCGTTTTTATCTATCATTTCCAAATAAATTAAATTTTCTAAATTTTTCTGCCACAAATAAATACCTAACATATATAACATACAGACAGAAATAAAAATTGAAAATTTATATAGGTGGACGTATTTGTTTGTGAAATTGTAGCTTTTAAACAAATCGTATTTGATTTATAAAATCGCATTAATAATTGTGAAGACACAAATAACACCATTTGTTAAAAACAATTAATTTAGTTGAGCAGTTTCTGAACAAATTATGTTGAAACAAGCATTGGCTTAGCCAATGCTCAGAGCTAGCCTGTGGCGAGCTATTTAACATTGACTACTCCAATGCCTAAAGTTTGGCATGGCGAGTTTCTGAATAAATAAACAATATATTTATAGCGAACAAAGCAACAATTAAACTAACAATGGTATAATAATTAATCAAAGATATCTTTATTCATACCTTGGTTATTGTAAAAAATATATTTGGCGTTGGCGAGCTGTTGCCTAAACTTTGGCATATCGAATATAAATGAACTATTATTGCACTATAATTAAAATAATCAAGTAACAATCAAATCAACAACGATATAGTAATCAATCTAAAATATCACTGTCATATGCATTAGTGTAAGCGTAAAAAAACAAAAACAGTTGTTTTCTTATTGACTTTATTTATTTTCAAAAATTATTATTTCTTTATTTTTTTACGGCTTTCAGTTATAACTGAATAAACTTTAAATACATCAAAAACATTGTAATTTTACGTAGATTTGTTTGGTATAATTAATAGTTTTATAATTGATTTATTTAAAAAATTATTATGCTCATTATTTTTTTACGGCTTTCAGTTATAATCTAAAAAATGTTTAAATACATCAAATAATTTGGAAATTTACGTAGATTTTTTTGGTATAACTATTATTTTTCTAAGTGCTTTTTAAGGTGCAAAATTGTTTTTGCGGGCCCAATATCTCCTGAAGTACGGCTCTGATTGGATTTAATTTACGACCGGATGGAATTGGACCCTTACACAATATGTGTGCCAAATTTGGATGAGATCGGTTTAGTATCTTCAGAGGAGAAGAGGTGAGGATGGTTGATCTTACGACTAGCGAGTGAGCGACCAACATGTTACCAAGTATTTGAGATATTTACATTTTCGTCATCAGGGCGATAAATGACGAACTTTTTGTTAAGGAAATTTTTCAATACGAGAATGTTACAGACTAATTAATTCTGACATACACTTAAGCTCTTCGATACTACGTACGGTGAGCTAAAAAGGGCTTTTCTTAATCTATTCCACTTCGCTCGGCTCGTAGTAACTTATAGCGCATTAATTTTCACAAATATATGACAATTTGAAATCAATATATGCTAACTCGTTTTATAGCTACCACTATAATTAAAAAGACGTTATCCCGGACATTGAAAAAACGTTCTTTAACAGTATAAAACTCCACTTGACAATAGTTGTGAATTGTATTTGTTTTAAAGCTCAATAGATTTGATTGCGCAGACAATTCTCTTTTCAATGTATTTTTATAAATTGATCCGTTATGATTTTATTTCGAAATTAGTTCGGCTGATTCAATAAACGAACAAACTGTTTGTTCGTCTCTTTCTGAAGCTGGAGATCGAGTGAGTGTTGCACTCTATCGCAATGTGTTCCGCAACGAGTGAGCTCTCAGTTGTTTTATTGAATTAATATGGGTGTTCATTTGTTGGAGTTTGCGTTGTGTGTGTCCGAAGTAACGGGCTTACGGGCGGGCTTGACTGTTACACTGCACTTTATGTATGCATGCAATGTCATTACTTAACACCGAACACAAATGAACATTTTATATGGTGCAGTTTTCCGAAATTTACTATGCAATGAAACGAACTGTTCGCTGTGTGTTTAAAACGAGCCGTTTTGTTTATTTTAATTATTGTCACCATACTTTGTGAAATAACACTTGTTTTTTTCACATAATTATTATTGTTGTATGATCTAAAATATTATCGTATAGTATATGTGAAAATATGAGGCTGCTGTTATTTTATACATAGTACACACATATACTATATATATGTAGGTACAAAATGTAGGTCCTTTCGGATAAAATAAACCCTTGTCGAAAGGCACCGATGCATTACGAGTTATGAAGGTCGTATAAAAAAGTATCTATTACGCAATAAAAAGGGCTGGGAAATACTGCGAAAAGCAATACAAAATGGCGACTTTCTTTCACAACTTCAAGGTATAAATTATTTATCGTTTTTTAGTGCAAATAAGAACTCGTAAAAAATGACGTAAACTCTTTATAAGTACACATTTGGTGAATGTTTTTGCGACTTACAGTTCACATTAATAATATAATTCTAAGATGTATGTAACTTGTGGTATTTAGGCGGTATAGTTACGATATTTTGTCAGTTTACGGCATTCAATCAGTCACACTGAGTGAAATGTACGCCATTAACTAAAATATTCATATATAAGAAACGTATATTCAAAATATATTTACTGAATCTTTAAATATATTAACTGCTAATGCCTGTGCAGTTATTTCTCTCTCAAATATAAGAAATATTATATTATTTCTACTTTAACATTCTGAAGCTAAAATACATATTACTAGGAAAATGGATTATTCCAATAGCTATAAACAAATAATTAATCTACGATGGACATTATTTTGAAAATGGGAACATATGCACACAAATCGTCGATGACAACAATAGAAAGAGAATCATCTAAAAATTATACTCTGACAGCGTACTTATATGTATATACAAAAACCAATACAAATTTACATCAATTTCGAATTTCTTCATCTGATGCCCTGTTTCTTGGAACAAACAATGACTACAATATAAAACTACCCTTCACGGTAGTGAACATTCACGAGGACATTTTTGACATGACGTGCGCTTTCTTTCCTTGGAAGGGGACACGACCAGTTTAATAATGTTCCCAGTGTTCTCCCGTATTCATCACGCTGCTGATGTTGTTGAGAACCGCCACCAATTATTCAGCACTCACCACTTCACCGTCATCATCATCTTCTTTACCGCTCACCCCTAGTTATACACTACAAAGAAAAAAACGTGCAACGTCACTCTAATAGAAAGGATAAATCCATTTAAGTGTGACCATTATGAAAGATGTTTTTATATACCATCTATTTACATATGCATATATACATCGATAATAAGCCCATGTGATTTATTTAATAAATAAAATATGGTTTAGAACAAACCAGATGACACCTCGCCCCTTTTTTTAATTCATTGTAATTTATTCAGTTTGTACTATTATTATCTTATGGAAATAAAAAAGAATTGTTGTGTTTTAAGCTTTAATGCGAGACTTTTGCAGAGTAATTAAAATCCGTTTCTAACAATCATCTCGAGGACGCGCCACTTTTGTCCAGTGGACACTTTGAATGCAGATAAGTGCACTCGAATCAAATGATGCTGCAGTTCTTGAATAGATTATTATTATAACTGCGTGTTTGTCCGAACTAAAGATTACATTTACTCGTTTAGTAAATTTGTACAATTTACAGACGTATATGATCGATAATACGCAGTTTTATGTATATATTCATAATTATATTTGAGTTTTTTTTACTTTGAATGTTAAACGAATTTGATTAAGGATGCATAAAAAAGTTGCTATTGCACAATAAAAAAATTTGAAAATAAAGTTTCTTTCGTCATCATTATTTCAATTAAATCAAAATTGCTGCAATTTTTATCTTTAGATTTACATAAATACAAATGTGGTTTATTTGTTTGTTTCATGACTCTGAAGCAACATCTAAATATTTAATAATTTTCAGTACTTAGTAAATTATAATTATTTATGTTCTTAACTGCTGTTACAGGTATCTTGTCTATTATGATAATTTTAATAATAAACCAGCACTTTTCAGTAAAACATTCAAAGTTTCTATTAAGCTGACATTTTCTCTTGAGACAAACATATTTGCTTCAAATATTTTCTTTGCTCTAATAACGAACCCACTTTAAATCTATGAAGCAGTATACGCTGCAATTTGTGTAGCAAGAAACAATTAATATTCCAGACGAATATACAAGACGATAAGTAATGCACCTCTCTACAGAGAGATGGAATACAAGAAGCGTAGCAACGGAGAAAATTTAATAAAGCAGTGTAACATGGTACCGCGTCTATTTGATTTGTGAGTGTAGTGTTGTTCTAGAATAGTGTATTGTCCGTGATCTGTAATCAAATGCAACAAATATCAAAGAGGAAACTGAACGACAGTAAAGTAAACACGAGGTTACTAGTTAGTTATAAGGGGATTTCAAATGAAATTGCAATCAAACGAGTATCCAAGTGGCGCATAGTGCCATTTTGTATGAAGCATATACAATAGTATGTTCTGTTTCAAAATACATCCTTTAACGATGACGTGTTTACGTAAACAGTATGAAAGATATATGACAAAACGATGAATGTCGATGTAGAATTACTATTTAAGTTCTTTACGAGTCCTATAAATGATGTTTATATAAAATGATGGCATTTGTTTATTTGGCCAAAAATAAAGTTTTTTTTTTAGAAATTTTAACTCGCAACAGTCTGATTTACAGAGTATTGTTGCTGTTTTAAACATTTATACATTGTAAACATCGTTTGTGGTATTGGTATTAAAAATCTGGAAAAATCTTTGCACTTTAATCAATACCTATATCTTTATTATTATTTATCTAAACAATTTTTATTTTAAATAATACAACTTTTACAATTAAATAGCAAATATTAGAAGTACTCTATTCGTCAAACTTTTTTTATTTGTACTACTTTCCTTGTTTGGGGTAAGGATGGCAACATGCCTGACAGAGACTACCGATTACAGCATGTAAACTAAGACCAATAGTAGTTATTTACAAAATAGTAACACATACTAAAACAAGCCTCGATTAGTATCATAACTTCAATATAAAATACTAAACAAATAACTGTTAGGTAATATATCATTATGATACTACTTCAGTTCGGATAGACTGAGAATTATAAATTCAACTCTTCAGTGATTAGGATCTGAAAAAGAGCCGGAGGATCCACAAAAAAACCAGCACAGTTACGAAGTTGTACGCTTATGTTTTACGATATGTTGATTGGAGTTTAATGATAGCCTTGTAGATTGTCGTTGGGTGGAACACGTTTGCCCAAGGGTCCAAAACTTGGGCGGAAACCGACCGGTGCGGTACAATGTATGTTTTGTAGTTTATATTAACATCGCAACCCTCCTTAAGCGTGATGTCCTTGTCACGGATTGGTCATGTTCACTTGTGACGTACATCTTGATTATCGCCCGACAACAACAGAACAAGAATGACGCGAAGACAATCATTTAAATGGAAATAGGAAAAATGTATGTAATAATCTTGTAGTCAAGAATGTGATATGTGCTGTTGGAGTTGGTATGACTGGAACCTTGAACAGATCCCTGAAGTAATCCTATCATTGTGGTAAAACAAAGCCTTGCGATTAAACCGCAACTGGCGATGAGGGCACCCTCACACACTGCGTTCAAGACTGTGTGCGTGATGCTTAGCTTTTGTTTCTACTTATCTCCGTAAAACGGCTTCCTTTAATAATTCCCATTTTATTCACTGACACTCATAAATTTGTTTTTAACCACCAAAGAATTTTAGTTCAAAGAGAGTATTTGGTTATTCTATAGCGATATCCGTCAAAAATTACGAAATTACTTCAACAACTACTAAATAACTACATTCTTGGAGAATTTATGCTTTACATTTTGCGGAAATAGTTTTCTCTACTGCATTGTATTCTGAACGTATAGTTTTACGTTTTCGTCATATTCTGAATAAATAATACTTAAGTATGTGCATTTCGTAGCGCCTGTCATTTTTCAGGATTCAAATATAAAATGGGCATAAGTTAAGGTGATAAAAATAGCATAACTATACAATAAATTTTACTCTAATATTATTATTATAAATATCACTAACTTATTACATTAAAAAAGTGAAAAATTAATAATTATTCGCCTTTTATCTATAGTACAACTAATAATAAAATAATCATAATTTTCTTTCAACATATCCATTAGTTTGTTCACTCTGGCTCTCATTATATTTCGATTACTTAGAATATTTCTATTTTTCAATGTTTGGTTTGGTTCTTTCTGTATTTTCTCATTACAAATTCGTTATAGGTACTTCTGCTGCCTTTGAAGCTATAAATACTATTTTGCAAATGTGCAATAGTAAAATAAAAGCTCTAAGTATTTATACCAAATTCTATTTCTTAGAAAAATATATATACCTACTAGCATTATTAAAAGTTTGTTGTTTTCATTTAAAAATTAATCTAAACGTGCTTTTCATGCCTATTACAGTTGGAAATTATATTATTTGGTATGATTGAATTGAGAACTCCAAAATTGTCGAAAACCAATTGCAAATAAGACAATCGCCGAACGCTAGGTACTCGATGTTATTCGAGTGTTTAAAAAGTAAATCCTACTAGCAGAAGCAGCTTGGCATCAGTTATCAATCATGGTACAACGAGCACTCTATATTGCATATAAAAGCCCTCTTCCCGGATGTTTTTCCCCGTATATATATATATATAGTCGGAGGAGATGTTCAAGGGATTGTCTTCTTCGTTGCGGAAAAAAATACATTGAAATCGGATTAAATCCATTCTTAGCTGTAACAATAGATTGATTGTCTATCCGTCAGACTGTCGTCAGCCGAACACTACTACGACCAAGATTGATGCGATGAATTTGGAAACAAAAGTGCGCCATCAGTTGGTACCACTGCCTGCTGACGCTGATAAAAACTAGATTAAAATACTTTTCACTTCACAACTAACTCTGCGGTTGGGTGACGCATGATGAATAATATTGCCTCCTAAATATATGTACAGTAGTTAATCGTGTGTCGATCACAAAACTGAATATCAATGAAAATATATATAGAAATTAAATCACTTTTAATAAAAACAAACCAATTTTAAATTCTAAGGCCACAAATAAGGATAAAAGAATAATATTTCAATTCCTTAAATTACATTTATAATCAGTCTGAAAGGTTGCACCAACTTGCAAAACCATTATTTCACTGTCTCTGTACCTAATCGTCACTGTGTAAAACGCTTTACTCATTACCTAATTATTCTGTACCATTTATTTTCCTCTCCTCATCGCGCCGCAGCCATACAGATGTCAAGTCTTGAAATTACTAGAATCTATCCCGGAATAAAAACAGACATATCGTTTTTCCCGGCATTTATTATTATATATTCATTGGATTATCGACCTACTGAATTTGGGATGACAGTGTCATGGTGGTCAGACAAGCTAAATCGGGATCCACGGTGGAAAGCGGTGGAGAAAGAGGTGTTTTAGAGGGAATGGGGTAGTTTGATGGTCGCGGCTGACTCGCTATTAATCTCCTTAATTAGTTTTTGCCGGTCCACTAGGCTGGCAAGTCGCGCGAGAAATAATATCGATCACCAGTACACTGTATGAGTTAGTATTAGTAATGTAGGAGAGTATTGCGCATATGAGTTTGGTTGTATTAGTTAGTAGTATGGTGGGGAGTATGACTAGACTTTTTGCTAAGTGTGTGTTAGTGAGTAGGTATATTGGTTAACACTGTTCGTATTGTATGTGTGTGTTTGTGGAGAGACTAGCTACATCAGCGTTAACTGAACGATAGAGTTGCCTGATGACTAGGCGTCGTTTAGTTTTACCTGTTCTTTTGCCATCCACCGCCCTGGTTCGCTACCACGTTTTCCGCTTACTCGATAACTTCGGACGTGTAATCCTAGCTTTAGCCCCACGCTCCGCTGTTGCGAAACACTGGCAGTTTCCTTTGACTCTCGCACATATCCAGTGACAAGTTTTGACAACATGAATGATAATGATGAAAACTAACACTTTGCTTGCTCGTCAAACTCTTTTTTTTATGGAAAACCGTGGTTTTTCATCTTATTAGTAAAGTTTTAACAGGATATAAATAGGATAAATTTGCATACGCTAATCAGAAAGTTAGCATGGGTATATTGCAAATTTCTAAAACGTTTACTTATTATAAAGCATATTCTAACAACACATACCACCTAAAATTCTCATTGTTGTTGTTATCACTAAAAATATTCTTCTTCGAGCTAGATTACGTTCATTTTTATTTAAATTAGTTTCTTATCTGTAATTATTAAGGTGTGTTTTGTCCTTGTTGTACTTATGTTTCATTCCATTTTCATAATTCAGGATACAATTTAAAAACATGCTGCAGGTAATTAAAATGTGGCGCATAGGAGTGCCCGTGTTGGAAATTGATTTTTCCAACTTTCAACTGCGAGAGACTTTTCACTCATCGTCTATTTTTCCATTTTCATTATCCTTGCTACACAGGCAGTTCACTGACGGGCTCGCTGCCAACCCAAAGAATTAGTTCTAAATTTCATCAAATCCCTAAATTAAATTGCAGTTTCCTGTTTTTTCTTCTTTTTTTTACATTTTTGTATATATCCCAAATGGAACTATAGCAATCATGAACATTTTCAAAGAATCCAACGGATATATACATTTTTAGCATATCTGAATCCATTCCGATTGTTTTCACAATTGAACGTCAGTATGTACTACACTGATTATATAGTTAGAGAAAATTTGATTATTTTAAAAATTAAAGTTGCTTTTGCAATTAGCAAAACTGCGTAGTTGTATGTATGTATATATGTATGTATGTACACCTTCGAACATAAGTCTTGTCCCTTTATAGCCACCTAAAGTCTCGCAACCAGCATTGCATGATTTTAATGCAAGTTATGCAGCACGTACAAAATTAGTTAAATTACGTAGGTGAATCCATATCATTCGCTTATTATGGTAGGGGTGGTCCACCCTACCATAATAAGCGAATGATATGGATTCACCTACGTAATTTAACTAATTTTGTGCGTGTTGCATAACTTGCATTAAAATCATGCAATGCTGGTTGCGAGACTTTATAGGTGGCTATAAAGGGACAAGACTTATGTTCGAAGGTGTACATACATACATATATACGGTGTCGCAAGATGACATTGTACTTACGCGGTCGTGCAAGTGATATTAAAATTACTACGGAAGAGATAGATTTATATACATACATTATACAGCTGACGTAGATGCATTTCCTCTAATATAATAATTTGTGCTGTTGAAACCATATACACTACATAGAACATACATCTACTGTTGATGTGTACCTACTCTATGTACGGTTGTTTTAAAATATCTGGCAGAATGTTTCTAATTTGCATACATATTTAAAACGAGAACAGAACACCAACAAATGCACACACCCAGCGTACAGTTACTAATTAATGAATCTGCATGTGTATATTTGAGTTTTGCAATTATACAAAATGCACTCGCGGATATCAGATAACCATGTTGCTTATTTTATATTTTTGACTAGCATATACTGGAGTACCGATGCTTTTATTTTATATTACATGCATTTCAACCCCCTGCTTCTCGTCGTGGGTCGGTCAGTTTGTTTACAATGATGCAACTGCCGATGGCAGCGTTTAGTAACGCGGTAGGATTAAAAACGGCCTGTTACAATGGCCGTAAAACAATGCTTTTGCATCAATCGGATTTGGCAACGTTGAAAGGGAAATTTCAGTTGTGGTTTTATATGCGAAATTGAATTAATGTGGATGTTTCATTCACCTATTTGTCTAATAAACTAAATTTAGTTAAATTACCTATAGCATTTCCAATTAGATTTAAACGAATTGCTTTATACAGCATTCGTTGCAACCAAATTGGTTATTTTAACATCTTATACATATTATTAGAAAGTGAGTTCATCGGAAGTAATCGGAGGCAATATTACCGAAACGGCTACACAGACTTATTCAAAATGGAAGATATTCATATTTTGCACAACTTTTGTTTGAATTTTTTTTTCAAAAAGTGTTCCAGTTACCTACAAGAAAATGGCTATTTAAATTCTTAAATTTCCTATTTATGTTGACATAGTTACGTAGGTATGAGAAATTATATTTAATAAACCGTATCAACTATGCCTGTCAATGTTTTACAGGAAAATAAAATAGACAAATATTTTGAGATTTAACACCTATTGTCACAAATAGATTTAGTGAAAAAGCGCCATTAAATGTTAGTATTAAATATATATATATATATATATATATATATATATATATATATATATATATATATATATATATATATATATATATATATATATATATATATATATATATGTATATTTATATATATATATATATATATATATATATATATATATATATATAATATATATATAAATCTCTAATACAGCGTAATGAATAATTTTAATATCCTTCCTATCTAAACAAAACATGCTTATTACGTTATAAGGAAGTCCAGTGCAAGACACTGTAGATGTTTTCATTCATCTATTCATGTTATATCGTATGAATCCGACGGTAATGTTAATAACTTTGATAATATGTGTATAAATTCGTTGTGATATATCAACATGGTTCTGTTAACAAACTAGTCATAAATTCATTAGGTTTAATTTGTGTGACGTAACTTCCGGTTGCATGACGATGTATGGTGACGTGACGTGGCACAGCAGTATATGAAACTTTAAAACAACTCAGCCTTGCCTGATGCTGAGCTGGCTGTATAGTCACAACAGTGAGTACAGTTGGAACATGTATGGTATACAACATGTTTCCAGTATGACGAGGCATCAGAACGGTGTAGGTATATGTATGATATGTTTCTGTGACATTGCACGATTCCCTCAACGCCCAAACGATCAATCAAATATACATGTCACGCTGGTGTTCGATTACATCTCCTTCGCAGGACTAATTAATAAAACGGTCACCTCACATAGCACCGTCTTTCTCTAGTTCGTATACCTTGACTTGGGGCACAAAAGAGGCCTCTACTCATTGTTAAATGTATTTAATATAATTATTTTAATTAAGCTCTAAATAAATAAATGTGTAAAAAAACTTATAAAAAGACAGAAGAAAAATGTAAATAACAAATTAAAGTTAAATTCATTGCGTTGCCAATTAACCTCTAAACGACCTTATAAATATCAAATTATGAAATCGGAAATTTAACATTTGTTTATTCAACCTTACGTTTGCAACTCCACCATTTTTCGTTATTTTAAATTCAAATGAATTTAATCTTTCTCTCTCAGATGTTTCAATTTAAATAACTTAACATACACAACATTTCCATGGTAAAGATAAACAAAATATATAAAAATTATATTAAATAAAAAATGCGTAACTTTTATATTTGTTCTTGAAGTCTTTTTTGTGGATGCTGAAGAAGCGAGTGATATCGTGCAAGATCGTCCTATAAGGGCCAGAAAGTCCTATGTTGCATTACAGGACAATGTAACGTACAACCTTCCGGTTCCTATAAGACGTACTCTCTCATATGTGACCTCCAGTTGAGAATCTGTAGTTCCATCATTTCTTGAGACAACTTTATCTATAGAGTTGTATCTTCGTTTTTCTCTCATCACTTTTTATTTTATTTTGAAAATCAATATAGAATTGTTAAATATTTAAAAAGTTGGAAAATTATATATAAAAAAATGTTGTTTATTATACATTTTGAGAGAAATTAATGGTGTATCTAGGAGTTTGATGTCATAAATGCTTATTGAAATTAATACTCAGTCATCTGATATTTCATTATATTATGTTTTACTTTCACATAAAATGTCGTAAAAAGTGTTAATGGTGTTTCTAGAAAACGGCGCACATAGTGATTTCATTAAATCGATTATAAAAGTATTTAAAAATGACACAATAGAATTTCAGTTTCAGTTTAATTGTTGAAGAGTACGAATGCATTCTAATAAGTTATTAAAAGTATTTAAGTTACTTAACTAAACTAAATTGAAGAAACGTTGTCATTAAAAATGTTGCACCTAATAAAATTCAAGAAATAATACTTAATAATACATTTTACACAAAAGAAATACGACATACTAAATAATATTTCTCCAGCAAGTATTTTGTTACTCTAAACGTGAATTTTAAGTGACAGTATTCAACCATGCGGAACATAATGCGTCAACGTCATTCATAATTAATTAATTAAGATAAAATATAACACATTTTCGTGAGCAACGACACTGAAAACTTAGAAATAATTTGCAAATATCTGCTTTGTACTGTCATCATAGTAACATCTTTTGGTGAAATACAGAACGTAATTTGATATTAGCGCGTAATTTATAGTAAACTAGAATATGTGATTTAGTTTTTATAAAAGTTCTTATTTATATACCTAATTGTGTACCCCAACCGAACAAAAAATCATAATAACTAAAATTTATATCACGTCGATAAAGAAGCAATGTATAAAATCTTGAGAACGCGGAAATGTGGGTTCGCGTGCAACGAAGTAATATCGTATAAGTACAGACCGACATATTATTGCTATATAGTCGAGAAGAGTGGCTGAGCCGAGCCAAGGCATGAGATAGCATGCCGCAATATACGGTAGGGCTGGCGGTCAGTTATTATTGAGTGCCGGCTGTTGAAAAACAATCAGTTGAATCCCTCCAGGGGCTTCGTCCTGGCCCCACTTCACTCTGCGCCACTGCTGATGTGCAGGGGTGTTATATAACACCGCAGCTTGTATTCATCACGGCACCATACACTGTTTACAGTGGCGTATCAACAATTTTCGGAGAATTTAGATAAAATAAACTAGAATAAAATAGACGTTCCATTGCCATTTTTTCCAATAAAACTGGTCCGTTAATTGACAAAATGATTTAATACGTAACAAAAATAATATCTCTAGATCACTTTGAATAATAATAATTTGATTTGTTTGTAATAAATGCGTGTTTTGAGGTTTGAACAACAAATTTTCAATTTCACTTCCGTAAATTATTCTTAGTTCAAGACAATAATATATAGAAAAATATTGTAGATATATGCAGTTTTCATTTCTCGTATTTTTTTGTAGGTAATTACAAAAATTATAAAAAACTTTCTTACTCTTAATAGTTTCGAAAAAATATACATAAAAATCGATTTAAAAGTTGAAATACTCCCTCTAGTTATGAACGCCAATGTGCCTCCTACCTTATACACCGCACGTTGGTTTCAATGAAGCAAGTATGGTGAGTGCGTGACACCTTAAGCATCGGCAACGCGATATCAACACAATGCATGCGTCGCTGTTTTCTTACCTGAAACAAAGAAAGTATTCATTAGTGACCTTTACACTTGTAAGTACAACACACGCACTTGAGAGAAACAACAGAGGAATCCTTTGAAAAAACAATGCTACGTAAACTCTGTTTCCCTTCAAAGTAGGCCTTACAGAATTCTATTGATACGGAAGGATCAGCTACTTTGACCTCTATTTACTTTATTTGAATACATATTGAAACTATTTTCTTTTTATTATACACTTATTCTTCGCCTTTTAAGCAATACTAAGAATTTATTGAGTAATGCATTTATTTATAATAATAAATAATAGACTATATAAAAAAGTATATTCATTAAATGCTTTAACGATATCTTTATTCATTATTACCCAAACTTTATCTAAACGTATCAGTATAGTAAAGAATTTCATACTTTAATGCCAACACATGTTTATGATTCTTGAAATACATACAAAAAAAAAAAGATGTCACATCCGGTTTCATACAGATGAACTAGTTTTTCTCTGAGATTCGTATTTACCTAGACTTGCAAACGGATACCACGTAATATATTAAAAGTACGTATTCATCAGAGTTTAGGAAAAAGTTCGTTTACTCGATGTTACCGTTACGGCTATAGTCGCCAAGCAATTTACGTGTAACACAGGTAGCTACTTCGGCCCATACGAACTACCAGGCGACACTTTCCTGTGCTTCAAACGAACAAGATTTGCCACTCACAAAGGTGTACGTTCGTATATACGTGTATGTATAAGAGAAAGTGAGCGTGTGTTTATGAGTAGTGAGTACAGCACTTGCGGCAGTCATTTGTGACATCTATCCACGACGACTTTTTTTTTAAGAGTACGATCTATAGTTGGAAACCAAATACTGTTTGTTATATATGGTAATATTTCATGTAGACTTACGTAGCTAGTTATATCAATATATGTGACTACTGTGGAAATGAAAATTTTAAGAGGTTTTTGTGGGGTAGCTAAGAGAGACAGGAAGCGAAATACGAAAAATGTCGTACGCAGAATAGGTGAGAACCAAATAAAATTGCATGGTAGAATTTCGAATGGAAGATTGATGAAAATGTTTTACGTGGACGAGATGAATTGTGTAAGAATGCGGGGATCGTCTTTGGAATAAGTGGATAAATGATTGGGAATGTGTTGTGCGAAAGAATAGTTGTGAGCAAGCGGAATAGAAAAGCGTGGATGAAGAACTTGATGAAACTGAAGGACTGAGTTGAATGATGAAAAATTATCAATATGGGAATGGATGTAAAGGGTGTTCTGCCACCCCATATGATGGAAATAGACATGAAATTATGTAAGTTTTGTATGATTGGATTAATATCCAATCAGTGTCCTAATAAATAACCATACAAATAAGCGTGGCATCTTTGTCGAACAAGTAGAGATCTGTCTTTATGTGTGTGTAAATAACTTTCCTACTGTACCACCAAGAGGAGATTCATAGCCTTAACGGAAAGCTGTTGGAGCACTTGAGACAATTTTCTCCATCCCCCGGTCACTACTTCTGGAATCGATTTGACCAGAGACCCTTTTTTACCCTACCCACAGCTAAGCTTAGGCATTACTTTGGACTAGTTTTGCGAAAGATAATATAGTTTAAACCATAACATTTAACTAGATAAGTTTGTTGGACCGTCGAATCTACAATTTTCTTGAACAACTTGGTTTTATTACAAAAAAGAAGACTTTTTTATACTTATATTTTGTGAAAATAGATAATCATATCGAGGTTCAAATTACCGGAATTTTAATTAAATTGACACGTTTGATTAAAATTATATTTATTCTTGTACTTAAGGGGTTTTTTTTTTTAAATTAAAAACAATTTTAGAGTTTTATGAATAAAGGAATGTTTTTTTAAAGTAATTTGAATAATATTTAAGTTCATGCATCCAATTTTTGTACCATGAAAGTTAAATTTAAATATAAAACACATAACCACACATTCATTAGGTATGCAGGTATAAAACTTTGTAAAATTTAAGACTAAAAACTAAGAAATACAATAGTGCAACTGTAAAAGTATAAACGAAGTGTACCCTCGTAAATTTAAACAATGAAATATAAAGTTGTAAAACTTAGGTGTGAACTCCAATTAAACAAATGAAAAGAATAACTAAAGCATAAATAAATAGTAATATGCTAATAAAAATGCTTTAGATAATAAAGTTGCGGTATGTATTTTTAATAATATCCAAGACAGAGCGCAATTGGAAAGACTTGTAAGTAAAAGAAGACATGCAATGCATGATAGCGTAACACAATTGGTTGTCGGTGCAAGTCGGATGTAATACATACATACATACACACATGTAGTTTAATTTGCAAAATAGAATTTCCTGCATGTGTACAGAAATTGGAAGTAATCCAAAAGACAGCAGCATGTGCAGAATATATTCAAGTTTTGAATGTGTTGTAATTTCAACTTTATAATAGCGCTGCGTTTTGTGTTGGCCTAGCATATATGTATGTGCATATGTATTAGTGTATGCAACCGTGTGACTTGCTCCAGACGCCATTATAGGCACCGATTTACTTCCAGCATTATCAAATGATTATTACTTGTGACTCACAAAGTTGTGACATGAAGAACTTTGATTATGCACAACTTGCATTTCAAATTATGCACATTTTGATGAAATTGCTACTACGGTGATATTAATAACTAAATTAAACGCAAGATTTATGAAAAGCAACCATCTTCAGAACACATTTGTCGCACAATGATCAACATTTATTTCTATGGTACACGAATATCGTGTTTTACCACAAATATAACGACGTTCTCTCTTCTTTTTCGAAGAATGTACAGTATCAATCAGATTACACATTGTATTCAATTTTGAAAAAGGAAATCGGATCTATGGTCAGTTGTGTATTAATTATCTATTGTTCTTTAGTTAAAGCAAACAAAATACTGACAGATGTCTGCTATATGAACTCGCAATTGAAAGCTTTCCATTGTAATTTAGAGCAGTGCTGCTCAAATATATATATATATCATATATATATATATATATATATATATATATATATATATATATATATATATATATATATATATATATATATATATTTATATATATATATATATATATATATATATATATATATTATATATATATATATATATATATATATATATATATATATATATATATATATATATATATATATATATGTCGTGGACCGTATTTGTTCTTATGGGACACACCGGTAAATTGTTGTAAGTGCGCTCTTTTAATCCTATTTTTTATTCCTTCCTAACAAAAAGTTACTATAATATCACTTTAAAAAGCACTGTGTGTGAGTTCCAAATAGAGCACGATATTTTGCGTAAGTAATGAAAATTCCCAACGTACTGTACTTTATATTATGCTTGGAGCACTTTAAAGTTTAATTATTTTCAGAAAAAAAAAGATTACTAGAAAACGGCCCTTATATGTGCACTAATTTAGTCTGACGTTGTCGAAAACATTAATAATTAATGGTAGTGAACATGTTAAAATGAGTTCTTACATTTCTACATTAACTCAAATGCAAACTAATAATTTTCAACAAACAACTTCATACTTCGACTGTTATTGGCCACAAATAAGAAATAGTTGAATTTATATAAGGTAAGATTCTCATCTAAGTACAGTTGAACCTAATAACTCCCGATGTGTGCAGTAGTGACGTCATTGAAAATATAGAGGCCATAATTTGCACGGAGATATCTTAATAGTTAGTGCACATGCTTCAGCGTGGAAAGAGTCTAGATATGATCTGTATGATGATAAATCGATGGTATAGGAACATGTTGTCTGTAATGAAACCGAGTGCACGATATTTTATGAACGGCCATTTCCCGGTACCTACTTGATGCAGCGCATGCGCCTTTGATACCTGTACAGCACATTACTTTACCTATGTAACGGTGAGTCTAAGGTTTCAATGGGGCCAAAACTAACCTAACTAAAGTTCACCGGGTTCACGGCTCACATATCTTGGCTAGCGAGACATCTAACGGCCGGAAATTACACTACCGCACACAGCACAGCAAATACTGTTCGAATATCTCTGGTTTGATTCCAAGTTATTAGCGGTCTGCGCGAGTTCCCCCCATTGCCTACTCTGACCTGCCTAAATTAATTGCTATTTTAGATCATTAACGCTTAATTAATATAGCCAATGCATAACCATTATCAACGTATGTTCTGCCACTCGTCTAATAAAACCATATTACTAAATTACACACTGAATACCACCAACGACAACAACAACAACACCATTATACAATATATGAGCAATATTATAGAGAGACAGTCTAATTGAATTGATTCTAATTGTGTGATTATGAGCTAGTTTATAGATCTGTAACAAAAATCTGTAAAATGTTGAAATCATTTACAATATTTTTATTAAATTATAAAACAAACATTTGTGGAATCTATAATATATATCGAACATAATTCTCGTTTTTTAGAACTATTCTTAAATTACACTTAAAGATGTTGTGGTTGGTGTTTGGTGAAACATTTTATTAATAAGAAAAATTAGAATAATTTAAAAAAAAAACACTTGGTTGAGTTTCACAGTAGTTTTATTCAAACGACAATTGTTTCGACTGTTAAGTCATCTTCAGAAGATGACTTATCAGTCGAAACAATTGTCGTTTGAATAAAACTATTGTGAAACTCAACCAAGTGTTTTTTTTTTAATTATTTTAATTTTTCTAATTCTTAAATTTGTATTCATTATAGAACTACAGGTTTTTCAAACAATTTACAGATTCTACGTACGTAATTGTAGATTTTCTCAAAATTGCACCATAGTTCGTTTAAAATCGGTATAAACAATATATTATGCCCAGTTATAGAAAGATTCGTCAAGTGTTTCACGTTATTTTGATCAACAATAAACAATCCGTTAAACAGTATGTTAGTGTTTGACGAACCTTTCTGTAACCGGAAATTTATTCTGCTAATAGAACATAATGGTAACACATTCTCATCACTAATCCCAATCGTTTAAACTCAACGCACAATAATTTGAATTTTGTTATTAAAATATAAATCTACTTAGAAACCTAATTACAGATATGTAATGCTGCATTAAAAGTTTTAATTGTTGCCACTAGATTTGTAGTTCAGTTCTTGTTTGATGCAATTTTATAAATAATGGTTCCGTAATTTCATCTAAAACGATACGCCACTGACAATTAATTGTGATAACCATGAATGGCCAATTTGTCAGGGAAATGGCTAAACCAGCGCGTACAATTCCAAATATATACAACGCAAACAATTAATGCAGTGCAGAAAAAATAATGAATGTTTGCAAACAAATGTGTTGCAATTATGTCGTGCCAAAACGTAAACAGACGCCAAAATGAACGTAATAATATATACGTACATACATACCTATATACACTGTCACCGTCGGTTCGGCTTGGCTTGGGTCGGGTCTGGGATACTAGGATGAAATGCGAATGCGAATTTATATGCGTATACGTCTACAGAAGACATTATTCAGTTCATGTTGTTATAGAGGTGTGTCGCGGTTACGTCACACTATGTATCCTCTACATTATAAAAGGAATGATGAGACACAATCGATGTATTATTTATTCTGCAAGTGTCTATAAGATTGATCTTGTGCAGAATAAAACTGAAATGGTGGTGAGCTTGTTTTATTCGGATCGAAAAACAATTTACGCTTGCTAAGCTGGTTTAGTTTAGGATATGCTCTAAGTCGATAGGCTCAGTGAAGCACCTTGGTATATAATGTTGTTTTGCTAGTTGACGGATTCATTCAATTAGAACGGAAATGGTATTGTTTGATAAACAATAAGTAGCTGGCAACAAATAAATTATATGCATATTGTTGTTTTTCTTTAAAACAATTGCACGTCATATACATATGTCTAATGTATGTAAGTATCTATGTACGTATGTCCGATGGTGCCAGTGTTTGTGTTGGGAATGTGATGTGTCGTGCAATGTCACAATAAGCTCATTTGTGAGGCATGACGTAAACCAGGACACACACATAAATACAGATATAGTAAATGTTTGTTCGCACATGCGCAATAGTACGTAAGTTTATGTAGATTAAAATTTATGCAAATGATATCCCCTAGTCGCATTTCACGTTGTCGCGACGATAAGGCATTTGAAATCTGCATTGCGCTGTTATCCAAGCCCCCTTTCTCCTTCAGCATATACCTACCATTACCATACACCCTTTACTGTATACCGTTGTCGTCTTCGTTATGATAAGCACAAAGAAACCCCCACCAGATTTGATAAAGCTCGGTGTTATCTTGCAGATAACGTTTTTACCAAATGACTGTGCCTTTAATTAATAACAAAGTTTATATATACGTACATATATATATGATATATATATATATACCACACCATACTATGTTACGCCGACCAGAGTTCCAAGATACGATACGACCGACTGGGCGCCCAACTTTTTAACACTGGCTCTCTTGCAAACATTTCGTTTGTTTGTTTGTTTGCAAACTGCTCAGCCTTTAATGTACTTAACGTACTTATTCTTCAACTTTCAAGTTTTCCCTTGTTTATGCATAGTCAGCACATCTTCCTCCAACTCTTCTTGTACTTGTACTCATATTTATTTCAACAATTTTAAATTCTAATACGTTACATAAAAATAAGGTTTCTACAAACTATTTAAACATTTATGATAAAATAAAGAACGTTTCTAGGCTAGCAAAGCTCTAAGTAGCACATTTTAACATCTATATCACGAAAAATAAGCATTGGCTTCGTTACAGCTCAGAACTCACCAATGCCCAAAGCTTGGCATGGCGAATTTCTGCACAAACAATATTTGTACTATAATTAGATTATCAAAATAACAATCAATCCAACAATAACAAAGTAATTAATCTAAGATATCTATTTTTATATAAAATGCGAGCGGATTTAATTGGGTATCTGCACAATATGTGTGCCAAATTAGGTTGAAATCGCTTCGGTATCTTTAGAGGAGAAGAGGTGACAAAATTAGGTCTTCTAACTGGTGAGCGTTCGAGTGATGAACATTAGGTTTTCGGAGTCAAGGCGATGTGAAGTGAATTTCTGTCACAGAATTTTTTGTATCCGAGAATAGATACAGACAAATACTTAAGCTCTTTTGAACTACGTAAGGCGAGCTAAAGACTCAATTTAAAATTCAACATGTGCATGATTCTTAAATAATCTACAATATAATCAATAAATAACGAGAAACTAGATAAAGTTCACTAATCATTTCTATGAAAAGTAAAGGTCATTTGATTTTAAAACATTTGTGTTTACATTTTGGAATCAATTATATAGAACGTTTGCTGGTCAGTAGTAACTTTCAAGACTAAAGAATGAGAATTGACCTTCGTGCAAAACTTTTAAAAGATGGAATACTATTTTTGGATTACGCTACTTTTATGTTCGTAGAAGAATAAACACAATATCGCATGAACAGACTTGATAATCTAACAGAGATATACGTATTTTATTTTGAATTAAAGTCCCATGTGTTTATAGAACGCACCCATGATTGAAATAAGGTGTGTCCGACAGACTTATAGCACACGCATATGAATATATAACAGTGTAAACATAAATCTATTTGTTTTTCAAAACAAAATAAAAATGAATCCTCATAGGGTGAAACCCGTTTCTATTCATACAGTATTCGTGTATTTTAATCGCCGTACAATAGACCATTTGATTCGATTGAATAGTGTGAATTTAAATACATGTATTGTTGTCTATAGACAAAAAAAAATAATAATTGCTGTTAAATATTATTAAATTTATAATAAAAATAATTAAACTACTACCTGTATATTATATATATATATATATATATATATATATATATATATATATATATATATATACATATATATATATATATATATATATATATATATATATATATAAATAATATATAGTTCAATATATAGAATCCAATTGGAGTGATATAGCTATGCAATATAGGTAGTGATCATACGAAATGATATTGGAAGAAAAACGGATCAAGAATATCAATAGCTATAACAATAATTCTTTGTAAATAATGTGTCGGTATATCCGGTGTGTGAGCGGAAACGTTTTATCTGATTGGTATTTCCCGTTTGGCAGTGTACCGCGCATCCATTGTGTATATGCGAGTGAAGTATACTGCGACACCTACGGTGATCCTGCGACCATTAAAGTGCCAAGATACATACAGTGCACCATACATATATACTCTTCCCGATACCGCATTGGGAGCACTCTGTGATTTCCCTGATCCCACACTACTCCTTGCAACTTAATATGAAACTTTCATGAACTATCGTACACGTAGCGCAAATACTCTACTTAATGCGTCGTCTGTCTCTAAAACTATTGTTTACCTCTGCTAATGGCCCTGTCTTTAAACCTAGTTTTTAAAAAAACACAATGTCTGGAGGTTATATAGTATAACGTTGCATAAACCATATCTACTAGGCCTTGATTGCCAGTTGAACACAATGTACACTATGTCAAACAAAACGTATTTATATCTCAGTAACAATAATTGAAAACAGCGTCACTATTATTGTTAGGTCATGACCCGTTGAGAGGTTAAATTTATAACCGTGAAGGTTACATAGTTGTTTGATGCATGCTGGTCAAAGTTTTAAAATTTAAATATCCTGTTACAGATAACATTCCATTGAATTTTCAATAATACTTTATGAAATATTTTATATTCTCAGTATTTCTACACAATTTCTAGTTAGATTGGACAAAATAAAGAAATGACTGTTTCATTTATTAGTTTATTTAGCGCTAAAATGAAGTAAAAAAATTATTGGTAATTAGATTCACTTCCGCTCCGCCATACTCGATGTTTGTAGACCACGATATGTGGCATCCGTGACGATATTAATTAATTTCCTAATGAATATGTATCTAGTTTGTTGACGTCATTAACATATACATTTGCTTGTAAATTGTATAATATAAAATAGAACAAATAGTTTGCAAACCATTAGTAATTTTTTGAAATAAAGAATTACTAACTAGTACTTCAAACTAGTGCACTGGCCTTTAAAACATTCTATGAAAAATATAGTTATAAAAATATACCTAATTGCGATTAGACATGCTATACTTTCAACCTGTATGCTAGTTGAGTGATTGAATCAGTGTGAAACTTAGAGAAATTGAAAATTATTGATAAACTTTTAATACAAGTATGTAAGTATCTCAGTTTACAAACTTAAATTTTGTTTGCAAAGGTACATAAGTACTTTGCCACCTAGTAGCTACATTTCTTTAGTCAATCCTAAACCATGTAATTACGTGATTTATAAGTGTAGCTTTACAATAGAATACAATTTTAAAATGATTATATTCCTAAGAATTGTTTTTATTAGGGACAATAGATATTAAAAACACAAACGTAGGTTTAAATAACGTATATACATATACGTTGCGTATTCGGTTATCGTGTAGGAGAAAGGGCATTTAATGTCTTATAGACGAGGCAAACCCAATAGTGTTCGGGACAAGGGTGGTTTTCAATTTGCGAATTGGATTTATGTCGTAAGAGAAGCGGACACAGATGCTCTTACAGCATTACGCCATTTCTTATGCGCTTGCGGTGGCGTGTCAGTTAATTTCCTACCGAGAGAAATGTAAATGTATATTTCGATCTGCGCTGTGCATAAGAATTAGAAACTTGACTTTATTTACATTTCGATGTGTTCCCCAGATACCTACATATATACTCAAACCCAGACGTCACTACAGAGCTTTTTGAGCGCTGAAATACTCAAGTATTTTTAGCTCCGAAAGTAATTTGATTTATTCAAAACTGGGACAGTTGCTAACCTAATTTCATTAATGTATGCGCACAAACAAAGCGATGCTTGATGTAAATCTCAGTGACAACCCATTATGTAACTAATAAATTCCCAGAAATGGTGTGTTAATTACAGGACATGATGTGTGTGCGTGTACGTTCCAAAACCATCAAATCCACATGACACAACCTCATCGACAATGTTGCGGCCGGAGGAAGACAGCAGTGCCATGGTTGGTAATGGGCTCAGTGCCAAAATGACACGCAGCCAAAGTGCGTCAGTTCGATTTTATATGACCGCAGACGAGGCGTCGTACGCGCATATTGGCGTTAGTCGCATTGTGGCCAGACGGGAAATGTGGCACGCTTGTCTCTGTCTCGTCGAGACGTAATGAATAAAAAATACGGTTGACGTGTTAAGTTGTGGGCGACGCTTAATGTATTACTACGCAATTTATTTCTATCTTTCAATACAATGCAAAAGAAAGAGAACATTTTAAAAGGGTTGACTTCAACCCCATTTAAAGACTGATGATATATTTATAATATTCGGTTGTATTATTTATCCTTTAGTGCAATTGGTAATATGAAGCAAAGACGCACATAGCATGATTAGTAGTATAATTATAACTAAAGTTTGTTAAAATAATAAATATCTATGCGAAGCAAAGATTACACAAATAATAGGTTACGTGGTTATGAAAATCACCAAAAATAATTCAGTTTATATAAATTTCACTTGAATTTTAATGATGAATTATGAATTAGTTGGCGTAGTTTTGTTTCTATGCAGATAATAATTGTATTGTGTTTGTAAAACGTATAGCGTATATCATTTAATTGGGTTGAAATCGTTCGATAACAAATTTTAATAAATATAATCTTTTGTTTTAACCATGTTGAAAAACAATTACAATACGAATCGATGCATTCGATGTGTATGTATTGTGTTTCAATATACAATACTCTTTATATAATCGTTTAATCGAATAAATAAACTAACCTACAGCAATACTGCATGAAAAAAATTATCACGTATTTGTATTAATAATAACGTATAAAATAGTTATAGTATTAGTAATCATATAATGTACAAATAACAACGTTTATATTACTTGTTGCTAACGAAATAAAGAAATTCACGCTTGCTGTTGGTTTCGTTTAGGACATGCTATAATCGGAAGTCTCTGTCAGGCATCCAAACAATCTATGTAGATATAAACTAAAACAACAAAATAAAGCCATCTCCAGTCTCCACTGTTGCGAGTTATACTTTACAAAATAATATTTCATGTTTGAAAAGCAACAAAGGCCATGATTTTATACAAAAGCAATTTTTAGGATTCGCAAAGAATTCCTTAAAAATTTATTTTTGTTATTTGATATTTTGGAAATGTGTTTAATTTATATAAATGTGTATACTTTGCTTATATTGGGCTACTTTTGTCAAAGAATATTTGGCAAAAGTGATTTTACATTTTAAATGGCTCGTACGATACTTTGATATTTTTGTGCATAATTATACATATGAGGTTTGAATGTGTTAAAGAAAAAGCGAAATAAATCTGACACCGATTGCAGAATACATTAAAAATATATGTATGTTGAATTGATAGAGACTTACTGAGTAATACTGAAATTAATTTTACTTACGATAGCTAATATAATATGAAATAGTTTTATAAAACATCGGTCATGTATTGGCCCTAAACTTTCTTTTACGTAGTCAGTATATTTTGATTTGATAGTATATAAATTAAAATATAAAATGATTAAATTTAAAAGAAAATGGTTTCATTCATTATGTCCTGTAAAATTGTAAAGTTAGATTATTGTCAGATTTCTAAAAAAAACATGTATTTTATATTTAAAATGTTCGATTCTATAGTAATATACAGAAAATATAATTATTCATTACACATTATTAAAATTATTATGGCTGGGCATTTTTTAGTTTTCAAATGAACTTTAAACCTTACAAAATATTTTCATATAATATATTAAATTATTTACTAACCTTTGTAACGTTTTCTCACTAAACTAATTTGTAACACTAACAATAAATGGTAAATGTCAAAATATTTGAATATTTAAAACAATTGACATGCATAGTAGATGCGATTTATTATATATAATTTCCCATACCTACGTAACTATGGCAATATCAATAAGATAAGATCTTGTAACTGGTACTTTTTGAAGAAATGTTTCAAACAAAAATTGTGCAGAATACTAATATCTTTCAATGTTATTCTAACTATTTTTACTGTATAGCCATTTCGGAGATATTGCAGAAATTGCAAAAAAAGTCTTCAGTAAACATGCACTTCCGGTTTGAATATGCTTTTCAAAAATAAGAGGTTTTCACCCCAGACATATACAAATCATAAGTTTAAAGTTTCATAATTTTATCTTCAACAGTGTAGGCTGTAGAGCGCATACACACAGACACACACACATACACAGACGTCATTCCAAAAATAGTCAGACTCGATTCAGGGAAGGTCAAAAGGTGTATTTTCGTTAAAATTTCGAGTTTTTTTTTCGTGATTACAATACTTACTTATTACTTCGTAAAAGAAAGTAAAAAGAATTAAATTAATTGAGAATTGATGGCAAGGTTTTAATTGTCTCTGAATCGATACAGATTATTTTCTCTGTGATGTATGTATGTATGTATGTATGAACGATCAAAGTTAAAAAAATAAAACAAAAAACCTACTAAATATTTACAAGTTTGGATATTAAAATTATACCAAAAGATTTGTAAAATCATTGTATCTATAGAGAATGTATTTGCGGTTCATGCAAGCGACTGTGACGATGATGGACAGTGGCATTAGATATTTAAATTTGTTTCATGCAGTGTGTTATTATCCAACCACCCTGTATTTATCCCACGTTTCGCTATGAATTTAAAATGTTGTCCATATTTTCAACGAGACATGACATATTACTCCTCTAGTTCATGTTCTATGTATTTTCCTAGATATATTGTTAACAATATACAAGGTTGTTAATTAACGTAAACGTGAACAACAACAAAACTATTTTTATACACTTATTATTTTAACGGAAGCGTGTGCTGTGAAACGGGATTATTTGCTATTCTTTGATTTGTAAACATTAATCCACATAAAAGGATTCATTCCACAACACAAAGTTTATTGTTGTCTACGTTTAATCCTTCGTTTGGCAACAGACTTATATTATAAGAATCTAAAGTCAATAATAGTATTGTTTACATAGATTGATTCATTAAATATCATAGACATCGAAGCTTGTCAGGTTTGGTATTTTGACATACCTATATTTAAAATATTATCTTTTAGTAAAAATCCTTGATATCCGGTATTTATAGAATTGACAAAAAAATATTAAATTATAATTATTTTGAAAGCTTAAATTTGATGAAATCAAAATTATTATCTGGACAGAAAAGCGGAAGCTCGTTAAAAAATTGAATATTAAACCGAAAAAAAAACATCTCGTCCGACAGAACTGTCAGAGCGCATTACATCCCTCACCGAGTAACATTATTTTTTTGTCAATGATTACGTGCACTTGAATTGCACGGGAACATTGACCCCAACTGTATGCGCGGCTCATTTAAATTCATCTGCATAGTGGAGTAGTATACCTACGCTCGCTCGCTCGCTTGTTCGTTCGTTCGTTCGTACGCACCGTTGCGCTGCGCTAGGCCAGGCTGGTTGGTTGATGTGCGGTGACTCACAACGAACTGACACTGAATTTTGCACGAGAACTAACCCCACACAGTTCTGTTCCGACAGACATTCATGTGCACCCTGCATCCGGCACCCGTTTCGCATACAATTAATCCGATATCGCACCCTCACCGAAAGAATTTTTGTGACGAGTAACCGAATTTATTTTAAACGTTACTTTGATCATTTGGATCTATATCAGTAATGAAAAGAAGATTGAAGAATTTGTATTGTTAGTTTTTGCATTTTTTTTTGTTTATTTTCAAAATTGTTGAATATGAACTTTAAGATTAATTGTCAAAAATGTCTTGTGCGTGTACCGAAAATAATAATGGGGCTTTTAATTATTCTAATGAATACTCATAAATTTCTTAAATTATAACTGTTTTATTTTAATTGTTACTCTGCTATAAAAATCACTTAAAAACTATAAATTTTTAAGTGCCTAAATTGAGCATAAACATATGATTATGCATCAGAATAATAAATGTGTGTGTGTCAACATTATTTTTGGACCATGTTATTTTTCAGTTACGTTAATAATATAGGTACGTTGTATAAATAAGTATTACCCAATTTTATTTTTAATGAACAATTGATCGAAGCTATATAATTTCCAGTGATGTGTGTATGCGTTAAAAATTATGTTAACGAGCGTTTATAGAATGTCATGTATAAAAAAAAAATACACCTATAATAAATCAACAAAAGGCTTTCCCTGGAGGTATTAAATAATGTGCTGTCAATTTATAGGATTAGGGCCCACGTATTTCTCTGCAGTCCTAATAATGTTATTGGAACAATATGGATGTTTAATTAACTAATTAGATCGGCATCATTTCGTGTATTTTCGACAGCATTCGTTATATTTTTAACCAAGTTACATTGAAATCCGGCAATATACGCTCAGAGCTTTTGCAATTAATTTTAACTTCAAATTTGGATGGCATATTCATGGAGCTATATTAAAACATAAATATTCTTACTGTCTGATTGAATTTACGTAGGTAATAATCTATAAAATATTTTCTCTAACAGCGTAAAATTGGCAATTTCGCGTGAATAATTAAGTCCATACAATAATGATGCTGTTTAACGCTTCATAAATATTTGCAATATATGTTTGACATTTTATTTCGTAGACGAGTAAAACACCAATAATAATAATATCAATATGTCAACTACAGACTGTAGCACATATGACACATTCATTATAATATTAATCGTACATACATACATACGTAAATTATTATTAAATAAAATAATATGAAACTCGCCAATAGATTTGTTAATTATTTGAATTTAATTTATGACAAATTAATAACAAATATATAATTAACAGAAAAATTTAACTACGTAACATACTATATATATATATATATATATATATATATATATATATATATATATATATATATATATATATATATATATTGATATAAAAAAAAAAATATAAATATTAATAAATTAAATAATATGAAACTCGCAAATAGACTTGTTAATTATTTGAATTTGTGTTAATTAACAAATTAATAACAAAATACTAACTAACTGACAGATAATTTTAATTACTCAACATACGTATATATGTATTTACATACATACTTAATATATCTACACACACACATATATATATATATATATATATATATATATATATATATATATATATATATATATATATATATATATATATATATATATATATATATATATATATATATATATATATATATATATATATATATATATATATATATATATATATATATATATATATATATATATATATATATATATATATATATATATATATATATATATATATATATATATATATATATATATATATATATATATATATATATATATATATATATATATATATATATATATATATATATATATATATATATATATATATATGGATGCTATGACATTCATAGCATCCTAACATTCGTATATAATATATATATATATATATATATATATATATATATATATATATATATATATATATATATATATATATAATTTATATATATAAAAAATAATCTTGACAGTCGTAACATCATGGTCATGGTAGGTAGTTTAAGCCATATTTATTATTCAGAAATTATTGATTTTAATTAATAACAGCAAACTCGTCATCGGTTCATACTATATGCTAATGAAATATCCAACATGGCTTCCAAAGGCTCGGGTTACTAGATTTAGTTATTTTGTATCGCATGTGTGCTGGCTACAACGAGCTTGTAACACAGGGCAAACGGGAGATGAAATAAAAAAAATAGCTACTCCTATTTGCCGCTCGAGTAGCTACTGTCGGAAAAGCAATAATAGGCCTCCGCGCTGCGCTGCGATGAAACTTGAACGTTTACTTTATACAACGTGATCTTAGAACGATTTTACCTTTGTCTATTCGTATAGATAATCGATTGTTTACGTTTATTATTAGTTTCCATTAAAACCTTATTTGATATTGGTTTTCATTTGACATTTACCAAGCGCAATTGCTGGCCAACATCAAACGGATATAACGGATTCATTTTAGAAATATAAACTACAAACTAATTTATAATTTCTGAATTTATAAATACGTCAATTTTTATTTCAGAACAATGCCAACAATGTTGTGTCAACATTTTAAAATGTTAATTTCTATTTACACAAAAAAAAAACGATCGTTTTTTGAGAATAAATAAACATTTATATTGTTGATGGCCATTGTTCATATTAGCTGCAATAACAATGTTTGATCGATTGCCAAAATGTGTTAAAAATAATTTTCTTTTTAATGTTTAGTTGAAATAATAATAATTTAAAATAAAATACTTACAATATAAACCTTTGGTTTCGTCAAATATTAAAAGCAGTATGAAAGATTGACTCACCTATAACAAAGAGATTTAAATAATTAAAATACAATATGTAGTTTATAAATAAGCTATTTATAAATTAATTTATACGGGTCGTAACACATGCAATATTAAAACAATTGCTGCATTATCTTGCTATAGTTGTTATAAATTAATATTAAAATAATTTTAAAATTGAATAAAATACGCCACATTTCCACATTTACATGTTATACTAAAAAAAAATTCTCTATTCCCTGCCAGAGATCCTCCTTTTATATATCATCTGCGATTCCCAACATTCACTACTTTAGATCAAATATAAATAGCTGTGGTAGGTACTTTATGCAATCGATATTTTTTGAGATTGTTCCAGTATTTGAAATTTCATTTTACTAAAGTCAGGAGAGATGTTTGTCTAGCGGTATTTACATTTTGACGCCTTACCGTAGCGCTGACGGGCGCCGCTGTCTTTCTCTTTCTGCAATAGACTTCTGCTATTTATTTATCCTGCCAATATCAATCTTTCGCCAGACATCTCACACACAGTATATACTGCCGCCGCGCCGTGCCTGAATCAAGCCTGAGGCTGCTTCGACAGCGTTGCATTCTGGAAGGCAGGAGGCTCATACAAGACAACGCCATCTTCTGTTCTTTTGAAGTTGTTAATCTCGCCCCCAATTCACTCGCGCCCCTTTTTGTGCCGACGCACGATGTATTAGCGCCAGTTGGCAAAAAAACTGCCGCTGGCGTTTTCCGCAATCAGCCATCATTGCTTTCTATACGTGATTCCTCTTGATTTTGACGACAATGAAATGTACAGCATTTGTTTAAAGCCAAGGTTTCTTTGAGCAAAACTAAGTTAAGTTACATGTAAATAAGTATTGATTCATTGGAAACATTCATAAAGCAGAGTCATTTTTAGTAGAAGGTATATATTGTTTCGCAAATCCAATCCTTTACAAAATGTAGGATGGAATAAACCGTATCAACGACGTACGTTCCAGATTCTTTCTCCCATTCGTCATGAGTGCTTGAACTGTGATTTTCGTCACCCTTTTATTCGCATTGAGCACCCTCTGACTGTATATTGACATGACGACTACTGATTTGTGCTTAGCAGTTCAGTACTTTCCTCCCAAGCCTTTTATTGCGGCAGCTTAAATTGAACACGCGATGTTATATTTTTGTTGAAATTCGGAAAAGAATTTTATAAAACTTGTCAGATTTTGCGTGACTAGCAGATATTCTATATTTTTAAGTTTTTATGAATTTCTTTTTGCTCAGTTCTATTTTAAGATCTATTAATATAAATCGTTGTTGAAATAACTTTAACTAAATTATTGGTGAAGTTATACGACAACTTGGTAGGATAATAATTCATTTAAATATATCCAAAGAAAAACGAAATATGTTAGAAAAAAGAAAATTCACAAACTGAAATATTACAATAAATAAATAATGATACGTGAATTAGCATTACGAGCAACAAAATGCCATGGCATATGAAACCATTAAAAATGCATAGAGAATTAGGAAGTGGAATTCCATTTAAAATTTATGACCATATCAATATTCAGGGGCTTGTTCGGTGACCGAACAGCCAGTCATCGACGGACCGGGGCAGACTGGGCTTGTCCAAAACCAAATGATGTGCATGTGTGGGTAGCTGGGGTGAGATGGAACACGGCGAAATGTGTGCATCACAGACGATCAGAGAGACCAAATATTCAAAGCGGATTATGCTGTCCATCACGTAGGACCCCAAGTGGACGTAATTCAACACACAATTCCCTCTCGTTTCTACGTATAAATAGCTTTATATATACATGAATCAGTAGCGTATCTCTTGGATTTAAATAAAATTTAAATGTTGTAGGTCTGGTTAAAGATTAAAAAAATATTTATATTATCAGTAGAAAAAGTATTTTTAATCGAATTGCAGCTGAATTTAGAGGAAAATATTTTTCATTAAATAAACAGTTTTCCCCGGAAAATGTGTTCCAAAAAACACATGTAATACGGTAAACCTTTCACGATTCAACTTAAAAATAGTGTTTAATGCTATCTTTTAATTGATGTTTGCGATTCACTGAACATGAATGGTTTTAATGGAAAAATATTCTTAACCAATAATAATCCAATTTACGCCACTGTGCAATATACATTATATTATATGTGTGGAGTTAGGGTCTTGTAGATATGTGCGTACTAATATCTCTCCAACAACGGATAGTTCGTTAGATATTCGATTCGTGTCTGAACATAACGACCTGTCTACTATAAAATTAAATATTCCCCCAAGAATTCGCCCGTTGCGTTGCGGTGTGTAATTAAGAATGCGCGCCCCGGCGCCATCAGAGAAGGACCCGGGTCCATCTATCCCCCAACCCAGTAACGATCTGATTATATCCCTAGAGAGAGTGCATCCGATGTGATTTAATTATTGAATGAAGGCGAGCCGAAGAGCGGACTCTTTCCAACAGCGAAAAAACTTCAATCCTATGGCTACATCACAGTTACATGGAACGCTGAAAGTTTTACACAACTTTCAAGCCATTTCTAAAGCTTTCCCCAAGACAAAAAAATATATTCGCTAAGATTTATCTATTAAAATTAAACTAACTCAAAATTGTTTATGCTAATACGAGTATTCGTGCATAAAAACAAAATTAAATAGTATTTATCTTGAATACCCAAGACACATTCGAATCAAAGCTTAAATAAATAACCAAATCAGGAAAATTAGTTAAACAAATTGGTTAAATAATTCATATTTGCTTCGTACGCTATAAATAATATTTAGTATAAAACGGTGCAGCATAAGCAGATCAAACAAAAATAAAACACACAAAGAGATTTAGCATCCATTCCGCAATGCCTACTATATATGTGATCTTTGCTATATACATTTGATTTATTACATTGGTTGTATGCTTTTAGCTAAATTCAATGCCCACGCATATAAATACATATATGGACTAGGCGTAATATGGCTCGCGATGACAATAATTGCAATAAATCTTAATCCTGTGTATTACTAGTTAGCATTTCAACTGTTCGGATCGGGATTCGACAGCCGCGGTCTCTCTTGCTCTTATTATTAGTGCCATGTCGCAATTTGGCACAAATTGGTCCTGACACAATCAGCCGTGATGTCGGACTCTAGTACCGGACTAATGCAATTTACTCCTCTCGGTGGGGGTATATGTGTGTGATTGTATCTGGGTTAGGTATATTGTATATAATATGCATGCTTTCATGATTGCCTGTCTTTGTAATATATATATATGTATATATTTATATAATCAATAGGTGTGGCTAAAGTACAATCATTACTACTCACTACCACACTCATTCATTGCTTAACATGTATACATTAGAAAATGAGTAAGTATGTTAGTGAGGAGTAAGCATTGGCACTATAGCAACACCTACCGAAATTTTGGTAGATTAATGGAAAGTTGAGTAATTATATATTTATATATATATATATATATATATATATATATATATATATATATTATATATATATATATATATATATATATATATATATATATAATATATATATATATATATATATATATATATATATATATATATATATATATATATATATAAAAGAATGAATTGTGATCGTATCCACTGTATTCATGAATCAGGATGGTTCATCGGAAGATGGATAATGCCGGATTAGTAAAATTCAATTTTCCATTTGTGCTAACGTTTCGGTCGAGATTTGACCTTCCTCAGAGCTGTATATTTTTTTTATTTTCAAAACAAACATTGTAAGTTATAAAATTGTATAAATGTTATTATTTTTGTATAAATATATAAAAATCTTACCAACAACAATTTAAATACCAAACAATCTATTTCTTATGGTAAGATTTTTATACATTTATACAAAAATAATAACATTTATACAATTTTTATAACTTACAATGTTTGTTTTGAAAATAAAAAATATATACAGCTCTGAGGAAGGTCGAATCTCGACCGAAACGTTAGCACAAATGGAAAATTGAATTTTACTAATCCGGCATTATCCATCTTCCGATGAACCATCCTGATTTATATATATATATATATATATATATATATATATATATATATATATATATATATATATATATATATATGCATATATATATATATATATATATATATATATATATATATATATATATATATGTATATATATATATATATATATATATATATATATATATATATATATATATATATATATATATATATATATATATATATATATATATATATATATATATATATATATATTATATATATTTATATATATATATATATATATATATATATATATATATATATATATTTGTTCCATACATGCCTTTTGTATGTGGGCTCATGCGCAAGTATTTGTTGTGTGTGTATTGTCCCGTATAGGTAGTCTATTTGATATGCCAGTCTCGTAGATCGTCGAGCGAAAATGCTGCTGCAGTGTGAGAGGGTTGCAGTAACTAACACACACACAGTTACACACGTGTGCTTTTTACGACATTTCGAGGTTTTAGAAACGTGCGCACCGAGTCCAAAGGGCGATGGCCCCTTTTACTACACCACTTATCGCCACTTGAAGAGTGTATGTATGTATGTACGTACATTTACACTAGTGGTGGTACATTGTCAACAGGTACCTCACACACATCTAGTAACCCACACTTTCGCAACAATAAAGTTACTCTCAATTCTATTCTAATGAAACACTCTTATACACCGGCCTTACCAGTCAAGAAAGGCTGAGGAAAATGTTTTATTTGGGGTAGGTACTCTGAAAGTGCTTACTCCCAAATACGTGAAAGCTGAATTTTCATTAGAATTTCAATTTTGCCTAAAATACAAGCCCTATTTTAAATGGATATAATTTTCGCCACCATGTCACGCGACCTTTCTCATTACGCCAATTGCATTCATCGTTGACAATTGAACCCAAGACACAAGCAACCAGATACATTTAACGATGGAAATCCAATATCCACATATCACCACCCCCTCTCTCTCTCTCTCCGTCCTTAACCGTCGAATGTCCAACGTGCTTACGCTGCTATGTGACAGTAGCGCATCGCTACGAACAATTCCCAAAGGTCTTGGCATGGCCAACTAACATGACAACACAGGCTCGCAGGCACTAACTGTGGCCGGGCAATAAATTTACGCGCGTGCTCTGTCCTGCATTATGACAGATTAGTACGTCATCAATCATAAAGGTGCGCGCTCACTCGCTCTCGTGATGTGATACAATATTGCTACCCTTGTCTAGAGTAGTGTGATGTATTCAGCACTGGGATGGTATGTGCGCGACAAATACAACTTTGGATACCCCTGTCACATTGGTTGAATAATTCAACGTATGCTCTACTTTCTGTACAACGACTAAAAATTATTGAAACATGAAATATTGCCATCCGAGGTGATGTGTTGCCTATTTGATTTTTGTTTTTGATGTTGGTGTTCACACAATATGGACAGTGTACCTTTTTTATCGGTACTTTTTTGTGTGCATTGGCTTATTAGGGTTTTGTCACATTTTTGAAAACAAGCTTTAATGAAACGATTTTTTTTCTGACAAATTGTCGTAATACAATCTAAATTAGAGGATCACAACTGGAAAATATTGCCACCTTACTTCAATAAATGTACATCATATATTTAAACCAATATTTATAATTGAAATTCAATTAATTCCGAACTACAATGTACGTATTCTTGGTTCGGGAGTGTTCAGATGCTCCACTAAAATAGTTGAATATGGTTGAATCTCGGTCACACAATTCCTATGTCTTTGAGAAGGCGTTGTTCATTTATCTTCGTGTTCACGTTGGGTGATGCGAATAAGAAAAGTTTACTCTTTAGCAATGCTAATTCGAACAACAAAAACTTGATTATAAAGATATTTATCGGTCGGTGGCTAGGGGGCATTCATTTGCTTAGATTAATTTACGGCGTGTGCAATCTGTTTCCTTGATACTGTCAACGAGGAAAAGAAATAAATAAAAAAATAAGAATAATAATACTCGAGAGAATGTCTTATATAGGTATAGAGAATTCCATACAAATGAAAGTCATATTTTTAGTGACATTCTTAAATTTCTTATTTATGTTGCCATAATTACGAAAGTATAGGAATTTATATTTAATAAATCATACCAACTATGCTTATCAATATTTTAACAAGAAAACAAAATAAACATATTTGGAATCTTTTACATGTCCTGATTGTTATTCATTCATTATGTAGAATACTACATATTAAATTGGCCGTATCAAGTTGTATGTAACAAATTATTCTCTCAATATATTGTGAAAGTCACCCCAATTTCCAATAACTAATGGAGAAGCGTGGCTGTTCGAAATGGACAATTGCCCAAACTGAAAAGGATCCTAATCATGTAACTTTTCCTACATCGAATGTTCGCAATTGTCAATCATGCTCGTATATCGTGTATGTATGTATGATATAGGGGTCAGTCACAACCACTGTATGTATATGATGTTTGTGTACGACTCTGAATACATCGAAAAGCTATTACTCTAATTGAAACACGCAAATTCAATGTATGTAAGTTGTCACGTCATCATTTTACGTCAACATACAAGTATGCATACCTATGTGAAAAAGACAACGCTATATAAATTAATATAGCGTGGTGCAGCAGCTCATTACTCACAGCCAATAAACTTGCTTCATAAATGACAGTTGCAATTGAAGTATTTTCTCTATTCCATTTTTCCCGACGACAAAATTAACATTCATAGCCTCTTCTCGTCTTAATCAGAATATATTGCTTTGCGTGTAGCTAAAACGATATTAATTGCAAGGTACCACCCACTTGCAGATAAAATTATTTTTACCCAGAACGCCTTTGTATTTCTGCCCGCAACAATAAATTATTCAGTTTTTCTTTACCTAATAATACTTCATGTAGACTTGAAACAATTTTCTAACGCTTCTATTTTGCATAAAATTACTTTTCCACATGAAGAGACTAATATTGAAAGTTCACCAAGAAAAATATTATTTAAAAACGCTACTTCATTGATTCCATAATAGCAGCCATGCATTTGGCATTTCCAATAACGCGAATGCTACCAAATATTTCTATTTATATAAAAAAACATACTGCAGCCATGTATAGATTGAATTGAAAATACGTTTACATAAATATTATATTTCCAGTATATTTTAGCGCAAAAGTACAACAATTTTAAATGTCATTGATATAAACACATTTTGAATATAAGATATTAATTATTAGAAAATGATATTTATATGAGAAAATAGATTCCCATAAGCTTCATCGATGCACTTTAAAGTTTCAAACAACTTTGTGTTCTTGTATTTTTCTTTTGAAATATACTGGAAACATAATATTTGAATATGTAAATAAAACATACAAACGCCAATGTAATCCTACTAATACCTATAGGTAAACAATTTGTAAATTACAGTGTTAATAAATGAACACCGTGAAATTGGACCGGCAGCAAATAGGAGGTAAAGAAATAAATATTTAATAGTATTAGAATAGTTCAAGAATATATGAAGACAATTACTATGCTTGCCTCTATATAGTGTTGCGTAGTGAGGCAATTTAATTTATTTAAGATGTACGACGCGTTTTAAGTAACGTATCACATCGTTTGCTTTTCGCGATGGTTTTGAAATTCGTGTATATCTACGTTTGGTAGTCGAGAGCGGGAGAATCTAGCTCGGCATCCGACACGGACCGACGCGGCGGCATAGTAACAAATGGGTTTGCTTAATCTCATGTTGAATTAAATGATTCTAATAAAACTCTGCGCGTCTGTCTTCTCCATCTGTCGTTTGGCACACGGAGACATGTCGTCTCTTCAAATTCTCTCCCTCTGTGTCTCTCGTAATCGTCTCTTCTCATTCTATATCCATTCGCACTCTTATTTTCTCTCCTATACACTCTCTTCATTGCTTCTGATTTGGATTAAATCTAGATTGCAGAACGAACAAAACGTGCTCTTGTCTTTCTGTACAGTCCAATTGACATTTTTGGTGTCTACTATGACAAAGAACTAGATTTCTTTTCTTAAACTTGTGTACGCAAATTTGTTTACATGTTCATTTTGTATAAACAAAAAAAAACATAATTAAGTGTGTCTGTTTATTATTCACTAATATGTTAGTAAATCTAAATTTAGAAACAAGTAAAACTTGTACGTATTCTCCTATTTCCAATATTAAATTGACTTTGATCTAATTTAAATTATATAACTGTTTCAATTTAAACTACGTTTAAATAAATATAATCAAACTATAAGATTTTCATTAATTGATGAAATAAAACAAATATGGAATTATATTTGTTCGTAAAAAGCAATTACTAGTTACATTGCATTGGGCTTGAATAAAGGACGTCATTGCGCAGTACTTAATATCGTATTTATTATCACTTAGGAGAGATTTGCTGAGGATAAGAAATGAAAATAAAGTAGGAGGAAAAGTTGCGTTGTAACAAATCCAGAAAAGTGCGATGATTAATGAACATCTGTAAGGAATACGATCCAGACGTGTTTGTGTGTGACAACCATGTCCGCATGAACCAATAAACGCGTACAGGCAAAGATGAGCGCATGCGCTAATTACGTAACCTAGTTAATTACGCTAATGATTCTGGGTGTTTTTCAGTCGATGAAAATTAATTTAAATTTAACAGTTGACAATTTCTTAAATGCCCCATGGGTTTTGTCTGGAAATGTATGATTGTAAGTATAAGAGAATAAGATAACTCTATATGAGACATATAAAACGAAATATTCTCTATAAACGAGCTCTACGTGCTAATTTACTTCACCAGTATACACAGATTTGTTAATTTTACTTCCAGCGCAAAGGTCCTACTGTAAAATTAACTAGGGCATAGGTAATTAAAACACCTAATCCAGAAATCGCAGCAAGACCGGGACCGTAACCTCCTTAAGTCGGTCCTGATGAGGGTCCAAACACGCGGCTCCTAACTCCTAGTATCACTTGAACGTTCGCCGCAGTCATGCACGCGTGAATCACCGTGTATATCTAATGAAGTCTGTCAGCGGATTTGGATTTTCCACGTTAAGATGTTTGTCACAGAGGCGGGCGGGTATGTAACAGTGTACATGTGTGTGTGTGTTGCGGAAGGCGTACGATAGCAGGATTACCGCGCGAGAACGCGACGAGAGGATCGCTGCTAGTAGGTGATTTGCATTCATAGGGCGATACAAACCATCGCCATGGAAACAAATACAGGAGTTTCGTTTTTATATTGTGCATTCCACAATATTTCCACATTTGCAGGGTTTTATCAAGGATATATTTAATTTTATATAATTCAGCAAAATATTAGTAAATACAAAAAAATATAATTTTCGGATAATTTTAAAAATCAACACTTCTTGAATTAAACTAGACTAAAATTACTAAAAAAAACAGGATCGGATGAAAATTGCCGCATTGGAAATTACCTTATTTATCGGAAACTTTCAGAAATTTAGTCATTTTACATCAATTAACATTATTAATACATGTATGAACATTTTTTAATAAATTAAATACTTTAGAATATGTGCTAAGCAAACGTAATTTTATTCGAATTTTACATGGCTTACTAATTAAAGACATTTGTTTGTGTCTAGAAAATTATTTCCTAAATTAATATATGGTTTTGGAGCCTAAGATAAAGCTTGAAATAGAGTGTATGTATTTTTGTTGGTTAGCGTATATACGAGTATGTGCATACAAACATAGGTACGTACGCAAACCGTATCTAACCTAGAAATATAGAAACGAAACGGTGGCTGTTCTAAATACTCGTCGAGTGGAACGTGTGGCGATCCCAGCTTCAGTTTCCAACCCAAAGAGCTTTCAAGTTGCGCGATTATTGTTCCGCAATAAAAGTAAATGGCGTTTTCGGCGAGGTACTTCACAAAAACCGTGTTTGAATAAATGTTCAATCGCATCGGTGCGCACAATGTTGCTTTTATCCTAATCAACCATGAATATTAATGCTGTGAAATATTATTGGCTGTTTGAAACCAACCTATTGCTTTCCGCCTTGATCAAATTGATACACTATAACGATTGTCGCTAGCGCGCACTATATCGAATACCGCTTTTTATTTATACATATACATATAGGCGAATTCACATAAGAAGAACATTTTTGTGGCATGAATCATCACTACACTCCATATGATTATATGTAAAAAGTGTATGATTCATGCCACAAAAATGTGAATTCGACTATACATATGTATGTAGCTGTGACGTATCTTCGTACAAAATTTGCATTCATATTTTTTAATTGGAATACTGATTTATTTAAATATTTCATTTCTGCGATAAATAATTATTTACATTAGATAAAGTAAATATTGTGTATTACCTACACTGTCATAAATTGGAGTTATGAACGGCCCTAATCGATTCTGAAGTTTGTCGCTAGGGCGTGTGTGTGTGTGTGTGTGTGTGTGTGTATGTGTGTGTGGGTGTGTGTGTATGTGGGGGTGTGTGTGTGTGTGTGTGGGTGGGTGTGGGTGGGTGTGTGTGTGTGTGTGTGTGTGTGTTTCTATATATATATATATATATGAGTATTTTTAAGTAAGAGTAGAGAACAAAACATTAATATCAAGACCAGTTCAATCTAAAAGGGAGTGATTTTAAATATTTGTTCAAGAACAACGGGGCAGATGTGAAACGAGCAAAAGTAACAATATTCCAATAGTTCCACATTACGCACAAACGCATCCAATATACGTATACATAATACGTGTGTTTGTTTTGCGAAAAGTCGGTCGCAGTATTCGACTCCCTACCTATTCTTTATTGAATGTGGGGTTTGATTACGGCATTTTGGTGGAACGCATATAAAATCTCAACCTTTCTCTGAACAACATGCGAATTTTGCTAAGCCAGCTTTACACTAGCCCACATTTTTGTTCAAGCGAATAGAAAGATTTTTATATGATATGACATGAATATCTTATTTTGTTGGTTCACTAGATTTAGTTAGACATTAAAATCAATCAAATACGTATACATAAGTAAGCTTAAACATATAACATTTGTATTTGACTATGCGTTTGGAAACTCTAAAAACTGGTTAGTTTCTAAATTTGAAAATAGTACATTTAAATCATGCAATACAATGCACATGTATTGTGTTACTGTTAGATGGTGCTGGCCTCTTAGATTCGATTAAAAGAATCCGAAACCAATTCAAATAAAACGTGAATTTGTTAGTTTGCAAAGAGGGCTGGGCAAAATAACGAACCGCCGTTGCGAGTAAGCACTTAACCAAATCGTACGACATTTAAACTTGCAATCCCAAATGTATTGTTCAGATTAACGTTAATACTCGGGTTCCACACGACATAATCTAAGTATAGGAATGATTAACATAAAACTAACATTAGTTTCTGAATGCGAACGCTAGCGCAGGGCAGGGCGTTGATATAAAACCCCTAGGCTTCTAGATCTGAGGCTGCCAATGTGTGTATGTGCAATATTTGGCCCATGTAAGTGGAAGATAATCAGTATGACGGGATGCAATTATACTAGTGGGTAGTAGGCGAGGGTAAAAGAGGAGGGGGGGGGGATGTTGCATGAGTCATTCCCTATCTCTGATGCTGTCTCGTGGTGGAGATTTTCGACTGCGCATGCGTTCAGGCAGAAGAAATTGAAATATAACTGTCGCCTAGAGGATTTTGTAACGAGATGGAACCTCCACCATATTATTCAGAGGTTTTTAAACTTTTTTAGTTATGGACTTTATATATTTGTTCTTAAACATTTAATAGCTCTATACCTTTAAGAAACTTAAGTTTTCTAAATTATTAATCTAATTTTAATATCTTAGCTTGCATTTAATGTAATGTTGTAATATTAAACAAAATGCTCTACTAAACGACAACAAAAAAGCTTGATTATCACTTTATACATATAGTACCTATAATAAAATTACATACATATATACTTTTATATAGTACTTCCTATAGCGACTACTCGTAAATAGTGGTTAATCTTTATGCGAATATATACTTTGTAACTTCTATGTCACGTAAAAGCGCACGTAATGTTTTCGTAAATGCTACTAGGTACATACATCTGAAGTGAATATAAGTGAATAAATGCGTTATTCAACGTAGGTGGGTTTTAGAACCACTGATCAAAGGCAGACTTTCAGTATCGTTACACATTTTTATGATGAGATCAATTCGCTTTTAATTAATACTCGTTAAGCCAGGGGCGACCGGGAAAATTTACGAAGGTAAACAGATGCACTGGAACAACTTCATTTACTTGTGCTAACGTAGCTAGAAGCAAACATGATTGAGACGGGCGGTGGGTGGAGCGGTATCTAATAGAACTAGATACATTTCAAGAGGGAATTCTATAAACTGACACACACCTGATCTTGCCATGAAATTTATTGAGCTATTAACTGTATCCACCCTCACCCTACTGTAAAACGCTGTTACAAATATTCACTATTCACCATAATACCATGTCCCAATCTATTAAATTTAAGTGAACCGACGCTAATTATAATGCTATTTAGTAATCTGCATCTTTAATTATTATCCCACTAAAACGATTCGTATCTCCATTTCCTAAATACTGTATTACTTTTACGATTTATTTGTTACGCCGCGTCTAAATATTAATTTTTATTATCAACAACAAAATGAATGTGTTTTTTAAAAATTAATTGCTATTAAGGTGAACATCGTGCCTTACAAATGAAAATTTAAAAAATACTATTCGATGTGTATTTGCATAAAAAATGCCTGGTAATTTTTTTATTTATTTTGATCTAGTATTAATGGAGGAAAAAAAACTATGAAAAAGTGCCTATTTTGGGGTTTTTATTTTTTATCTCCAATAATACTAGTTAGAAATGAATGAAATTTTTACCATGCATTTTTAATGCAAATGCACATCGAATGACATTTTTTTTTTTAATTAAAACTTTCAAAAATATGCACTTTTTCATAGTTTTAATTTTTTTTCTCCATTAATACAAAATCAAAATAAATGAAATTTTTACCAGGCATTTTTTATGCAAATACACATCGAATGGTATTTTTTTAATTTTCATTTGCAAGGCACGATGTTTTTCTAAACGAACCTTAAAATAAGATTTGAAATATATAAGCAACCCGCTATACTTGTATATTGTGATGTATTACGTGCGTATATATTTTTATTTAATTATTTTAATTAAAAACGCCTGGCCATATGTAAGACTCCCCTTAATTATGAATCCTAGCGCTATCGGATAAGTATGTATGTATGAATGATTAAAATAAGCAATTATGTGTAGAATAAGTTTGCTTCGTTCGTTGCGAGTCGCAAGCGAATTTACTTGGAAAAGCCAGCACGCGATTTGTGTATGTGTGTGTGTGTACTATATAAACAAAACACGACTATCAAGATTTCGCGCAATTTAAGTTTGCTAGCTAGCGTTATAATAACACCCATATTAAATTTAGTGCGAGTCTCATGAAAATTAATGTAAACAAATGCGTATGACACGCATACTAGTCTTCTAATACCCAGTCTACTTATAAAACATTATTAAAGTCATCGCATTGCGTATACACCAAACTTAAACCCTGTCTCGCTAGAATTATCACATACAAATCCTACTGAAAATTTATTTTAACATTGTAAATTCATTCAAGGACATATTAAACTGAGAGGAGCAATGCCTAACAATGTCCTACATAAACTAGCATTACTTTAAATAACCTTGCTTTACCTAATGTAACCTTATTCCACCACAAATATTACCCTGCATAACCTAACATTACTATACATAATCATACATAATTAATATAAGAGATAATACACGTTAGAACCGACTCAGATACTTTTGTGTGCATACAATTTAAAACAAAAACAAAATAGGTATCCTGTCTATGCACTGCAAGCAAAGAAAAGTAATGTATTTGAAAGCGAGGCGCTCCCTCTATCTATTAAAAGGCTGAAGAATTAAACATTGAGTCTGCTTATGCAGTAGATTGATTTTGCTACCGCTTATTTATAGGCAATCGTTAAGAACAAAATACAAATCAAGACTGTTGCATTGAATGATATATACCAGCGTTGTTTTTACCGAGGACAAAAGCGAATCCAAATTAATTCTTCTTGCTTCAGCAGTACGAGAGAGCGCTGTATACCTACTGTATTTACACCGTGTTCTACACTTTAACGCTATTACCAATTTCTTTGTCGGGTTTTCACGTCAAAGAGACGCTAATAAAGATACTTTTACGTGAAATTAGTCACTAAAACACTATTAAGGACTACGAAGTGAAAAGTAAACTTAGTTTAAACAGTTGAGACAATATTTAAACATTGGTAAAGTATTATTTTATGACGTATATATAATACAGTTACAGCAGTATCCATGGTAAAATTTAATAATGCTTTTAGCAAGAGTACAATAAGGAAGATACACTTACGTCATTTGACATTAGACAAACAGTGATCACTCATTGTTTAATGGAAATTGAAGGTTGTTTGATTTGATGTTAAGTAGGACAATCAAACTGGGCTACCGTCATAATTTGCTCAAATATGTTCAAATATATATATATATATATATATATATATATATATATATATATATATATATATATATATATATATGTATATATATATAAATATATATACATATATATATATATATATATATATATATATATATATATATATATATATATACATATATATATATATATATATATATATATATATATATATATATATATATATATATATATATATATATATACAATATACATATATATATATATATATATATATATATATATATATATATATATATAAAATTATAAATATAACACAATTTGTCATGAATATAAAATACGATTTGTTTAAAATATTCCGTATAAACATATGCATGTTTTGAAATTTTAGCAGTAAAATGCTGGTTTTCATTGCAATTTTATGTTTGCAATGTTTCAAGATCAAAATTAATAATTACTGTTTTAGTGAGAGTTATGACTTATGGCTTTAAAATATGCGTCATATATATATATATATATATATATATATATATATATATATATATATATATATATATATATATATATATATATATATATATATACGGACACACTTGACAATATATATATATATATATATATATATATATATATATATATATATATATATATATAAATATATATATATATATATATATATATATATATATATTGTCAAGTGCGTCCGTCAATTTTTGATTGATTTGTGTAACGCCATTAATATTTTTACATAATTTACTTTAAAAAAAGTAATTAATCTATATTGTTGTTTTAAATATGTTCATAATCCAAAAATTCCGGTTATGAATGTTTAAATATATTTTATGGGCTATGTCAGCAATGCACGAACGTTGTCAGACATTCGCAACGTTGCCAGATTGATGGGTAACAGTGAGATTATCATAGTCTTTCCGGAACGGAAGCGGTATGGCGTTAAAGCACAGAGGGCCTACGGTATACGTATATATGTATGTACATACATATACACGCAGCCTACATAGGTAGGTATGTACGTACATATATAACTATCGCCGTACGTATACAATGGTATGCATGACGGCGTCCGACCCGACGCACGTAAATAATTAATTGTTATGGAACAGCAGACGGCCGTCGTGAATTATTTGGTACACCATTCCACCAAATAGTACTGCCTCCTTCTCTTCATTCGCTCGCCGTGTACCAAACATATTCTGTGTCATAACCGCTTCTAGTTGTGAGTATGTATGTATATACAGGCGGATCGAAACCCTCAGGTGTATTATCGGAACCGGAACAATTGTATCTGATCTGATTCTACCGGTCTGAACCGGTCTCCGAAGGCTTTCTATTTAATTGATTATGTGTAACTTGGTTTGGACCGTTTTCCAAGCATATATTTGATTAATAACTAGAACATTTTTGGTTAACACGGGGGGCATAGTTACCTTTATTCATAATTTACGTAGGCAAAGTATTTTTAGTTAAAGTTCCATCTATAGTGGTTACGCTTTTTAAAATCGGAAGTCTCTGACAAGAATGTTGCTCTATTGCTCAGATAAGGTAAATAATGGAGCGAAATTGATTCAATCCAACTATCTTTGGCTAAAATTAATTGACCAAATCTAAATTCAACATAACATCACTCATTCATTCAAAATAACGGAACTGATCAAACAGTAGCCGGAGCAAAGAAAGCAGCCGTATGATCTATGAGCATATTAGAGAGTAAGATGACTAGAGAAATTAAAATGTATCACTGATATTTGCTATTTTATAAACTAGAATAGTATAAGGATGGTTTTGTTAATAGGTTGTCAAGATTTTTTATTTAAACACAACAAACGATGTTTAAATAATTACTCTTGGTTTGTTATAATACATAAACATTAAAATAATAAAAATGGAACCATCTCCGCTCGCTTATGAACTGTTAGTGATGATTTATTTTTGAAAATAAAACAAATGGTAATGTTTTATATAAACGTCATTTTTAGATCTCTTGAAGAATTCCATGACAAGTGATTTGATTTATATGCGCTTTTATTATTCTATAAATATTTCGGAATTGGATGTTTAATGTTTCAAATATGTCACTGTTTTCTCCTTGACTATAAAATTCAAATAGATAGCTGAATAGTCAATGTGGTTGGCTTTTAAAACTGTCAAAGATTGATGTAACAATATCGCTTTTATTGGACGCGACGGCTGTTATTTCAAGTAAATTGTGTAAACGGTGGCGATAGCCGATTCGGTTAAATGCAGTGTGCATGGTATATGGAGATAGCCCCCGTTCGCCAGCGCAACGCCAACCCACATGTTCAAGTTACATTTTATATAAAGCACGCCAATAAATTGGGGTGCAAAATTTAATTTTGTTAATACACGGTTTTAAAGGGGATTGTAATCGTATCGTTAGTTTTTATAATCGAATAATTGTCTATTGTAACGAAAGAATATTCATTTTGTAAATTGGATTGGACCAATTTCACAACCCTATACCGTTCAAAATTTGTTTTAAACCGAATCCTATAAATTGTATGTTGTATATCTAGAACGGTTAGTAGTTGACCATGAAACAAAAAATATTTTATCCTAAATTGGGGCTTGACCGGTTATATTTGCTATAAAGGCTTTACGCATTTCCTAAGACATGTATCCATGCATGGTAAATTGGAAACTGATGATAACGTGTAGTATGAATTTTCATTATTTGAAAATACGCAGATAGCTATTTCGATAATCCAGCCGTGAATAATTTATACAAAAGCTAGCTTCAGATCAGCGTTATCTCCCCTTGGACTAGCGTAGCCGTGTGCGTAGATAGACGGCTAGCACTCACTCAGTTGAGCCAACTGTGCGCACTGACTTGGGGATGGGAGACATGGGTCCTTTCACTCTGTGTAGAGAAGATCCGGTTTAGAGCTCCGGGCACCGGTCTACACTAATGGAGTTCCGGAGTAACAACGTCAGTCTCCCCGGAATATTGATAGATTGCTGCGTCGAAACAAACTAACCTCCGACGACTTGCGTCACTAATTATTCCAGTTTTTCCTATCAGTTTCCTCTAGACTCTTACGTACCTACATTAAATCTGCGCTTGAACCAAATTATTTATTTTTTTAAGTGGTTTTTTTTTTTTGCAAAATACATTTTACATTCATTGGCAAATAATACTTCTACACTCTGTTTTTCATAAGAATACGATGAATTTTCAAAAAAAAAAAAATACTCTCGTATAGTACGTACTTCGAACTAATAACCAATCAGGAATAGAGTTGAGGAAACAATCAATTTAGAAATAAAAAGAATCACATTTAGACGGTATTAATTTTTGTAAAACTACAATCCCCTGGCGGCCCTATTTGGTTTGAAATTGTACCCTCGTAAGTCGCCGGAACGCAATCGTTATTAATATCCCTTGTTCGTGCGTGAGTTTGCGTACGAAATGGATGGTGCGGATATTGAAATGGATTAAATGTGTTTTCATGTGAACACAGCGCATCTGTCGTTTGTGAAAATACACTATCTGACTGGGTGGCAGACCAGTATTGCCATTAAACTCAAGCTATCATTACACCAGGTATATAAAAGAACAAATTACATGTTACCCACGTCGAATGTTGCTGCTACTCAGATTCATTTGAAACTTTAAATAGACGGTGAAAAAATATCTCATTTGAATTAAAATGGACACCATTTTTTATTGCTTTTTACCTTTCTTGGTTCATAGCGTTCTATATAAAGTTATATTGCGTGATTACTTTTAGCATCGTCTGACAAGTTTTCAATTTTTCCTTGGTTGCGAAGAAAATTGAATCTTTATTTAATTTTTTATAGAATACATTGAATAATTTGTTTTTCCATCATATAGCAATTAAATAGTATAATATTGGATAGTGGAAAAAATTAAACTAGTGAAACACACATTTTTATATGATTTAATAATTTTCATTTGGTATTCAAACCGCCGCTGTAAGGAGGCTTGACACGCATTTCAAAAAGACGCTAACAGATGGCCCACCCTATATAAATAATAACGGAATTGCAATTATATTAACAATAATTGTATCAGGAATAGTATAAATGTATTAAATGTTAATATGTGTTTCGTTGTGATAAGTAAGTTTAATTTAATGACATTTTGAAGTTCTAAATGAGATTTTCTAACACATATTTAAATGAAGAATATTAGTCCTAGTTCAGTAATGACATTGCCAACTTATACTAGTTGTACATGGATTTATAATGTCTCCTCGTATTCAATTGTAGAATACGAGCTATAGAAAATCATCAGACGGAGAAGTGATAGTTTTTGTGCATCTGTATGTGAGTATATAATAGTAGCAAACGTATTTCTCAACTGGCATAACCCGTCAAGGGATTGTATCCAATTTAACCGCAGAGCCGAGACTTCCAGACATTTGGCTTTTGCTTCGTTTATAATCGAGTGCTCGAGTTGCGCTGGTTGCCTGGCTGCCTGCTGCACTTCTGCATTGTACATTCTACATTACAATAACAACACTGCTATATTCTACCAACTAGAGTAGATTGTGGCCATTTCTTCGTCGGGTGTTGTTCCATGTAATGTAATAGTGCACGGAGCCGAGAAGGGAGAATGCGTATGTATTTGTACAACGCGGCGACTGCGTTTTGTGCTGCACTTTCTATCGCTCCCAAGGCGATCGTTTTAACGCTTTTGCAACCCTGGGATTCCAATAACATCTACAATATTACTGTTCAAAATTGTTAAAAACCATACTCGATAGACTTTTGAAACTTAATTATAAGCATTTACTTATCAACTCCTGCTTTTTACTTTCTCGAGTGTAATTTAAAGAAGTTATTGATATCATGAATAAATTCAAACATGAGAACAAAAACACATGTTTACAAATCGATTGTATACTGATACATAATAAAAATATTATCTACATTAAAACGTTACAATTCAATATTTAAATTCATTAGTATAAGACTATTAAAACATCGGCCATGTGTTGGCCCTAAACGTTCTTTTACGTAGTCAGTATATTTTGATTTGATAGTTTATAAATTAAAATATAAAATGTTTACATTTCAGGAAAATATTTTCATTCATTATGACCAATAAAATTGTAAAGTTTATTGTCAGATTTCTAAAGAAACATTTACCATATTTTGATATAAAATGTTCGATTATATAGTAGTACAAAGAAAATAATATATAATATTTTAAATTATTGACTAATCTTTGTAACGCTTTTTCACTCAACTTATTTGTGACAATTAATGTTAAATGTCAAAATATTTAAATATTTAAAACAGTTGACATGCATAGTAGATGCGATTTATTATATATAATTTCCCATACCATCCTAACTATGGCAATATAAATAAGATAAGATCTTGTAACTGATACACTTATTGAAGAAATGTTTCAAACAAAAGTTATGCAGAATACTAATATCTTTCAATTTTATTCTAACTATTTTTACTGTAAGTGCAGCCGTTTCGGTGATATTGCAGAAAATGCAATAAGTGACTTAAGTAAACATGCACTTCCGGTTTGAATATGCTTTTCAAAATAGGAGGTTTTCTTCCCAGGCATATACAAATCTTAAGTTTCATAATTATATCTTCAACAGTGTAGGCTGTAGAGCGCATACACACACACACACACACACACACAGACGTCATTCCAAAAATAGTCAGACCCGATTCAGGGAAGGTCAAAAAGTGTATTTCCGGTAAAATTTCGAGTTTTTTTTTCGTGATTACAATACTTAGTTATTACTTCGTAAAAGAAAGTAAAAATTGCTACAAAAATGGCGTGTGTGACCAAAAAATTGTAGCTCAACCAAAAATGTTTGAAGACTACTAAAACATTTCATTTAAAAATACAAAATATTAAAACAAGAAATATATTTTAAAATTTTCTTTAAAAGTTTAAATTTTATTCTGCGTATACACAAACACAATTTAAACTTTGAAAATGTTTATCATATTCCTAAGTATTCCGTCGACGAAATTTATGTTTGCATATTAATACGAAACGTAATGATTCGTCTTGTGAGAGCTTGAATATTTCGTGAATAAATTCACAATTTTCTTTCTGTTTAGAAGTGCTTCTGTGCATAGAAGAAATATACGAATAATTTATTAACATTAACTTTTATTTTTTCAATCAATTTGAAACTGTCATATGCACAGCATTGACTTTCTTCAGTGGTTCGATCAAAATAAAATCAAGATGAGTTGAACAACTTTAAAAATACTTTTAGAAGGCATTGATAAGTGTAGCTTTTATGGTAGTTTAGAAAAGAATTCAGATATTTCTAATAATAACGTCCAAGTTGAAAGTTTGAGGGTAATCATTTCAAGATACTTGCTGTCGATTATTTACCAAGTATCTGATAATTTCGTGTTTTTCTTTTTCCTCGTCAAACTGTAATTATAGTCTTTATCAGAAATCAACTTTCATTGTTATTTTAAAATGTCCGTTGGTTTCTCAAATTGTAATTTAACATAATTACGCACCACTGTGGTTCAAATGTACTTTAATTAATTTATATTCTAGGTAGTACACATTTAGAAAGAAACATTTAATTTATTTGGTTTGAGCAACATTTATATAATAGTGTACGTACGACAACGGAAGTGCATTTCATCTCATTTAGTTCGTTAAGGCTAAAGACGATACTTGTTCATTGGACAGGAAATATGCCCGTACCTATTAAATAATACAACACTCTGCTGGCCCTTAAATTTAGAGGGCCTAACACTATTTAAGATCCTTCCTGTTATTTTCTATTCTATTAATAACATAATAGTCTGAATTTCAAGTTAAACTATAGCAATGGGCCTAAGTTAAATTATTACTCTAGTGAAAATAAATCACAGTTTTATTGTAAATATAACGCATTTATTAATAATTATATATAGGTGAAATATACAGGATAACGACGCTTGTAGCTTTGGATGTGTTTGACATGCTTTTCTGGACAACAATTTTATAATAAACAAATGCGTGTTTTTACTTTCATTTACGAAGTAATAAGTAAGTATTGTAATCACGAAAAAATAAATTCTCGAAATTTTATCGGAAATACACCTTTTGACCTTCCCTGAATCGAGTCTGACTATTTTTGGAATGTCGTCTGTGTGTGTGTGTGTGTGTGTGTGTATGCGCTCTACAGCCTACACCGTTGAAGATAAAATTATGAAACTTTAAACTTAAGATTTGTATATGCCTGGGGCGAAAACCTCCTATTTCTGAAAAGCATATTCAAACCGGAAGTGCATGTTTACTTACGACTTTTTTTGCAATTTCTGCAATATCTCTGAAACGGCTATACTTGCAGTAAAAATAGTTAGAATAGCATTGAAAGATATTAGTATTCTGCACAACTTTTGTTTGAAACATTTCTTCAAAAAGTACCAGTTACAAGATCTTATCTTATTGATATTGCCATAGTTACGTAGGTATGGGAAATCATATATAATAAATCGCATCTACTATGCATGTCAGTTGTTTTAAATATTCCAATATTTTGACATTTAACATTTATTGGCAGTGTTACAAATAAGTTTAGTGAAAAAGCGTTACAAAGGTTAGTAAATAATTTAAAATATTATATGAAAATATTTTGTAAGGTTTAAAGTTCATTTGAAAACTAAAAAATGTCCAGCCATAATAATTTTTAATAATGTGTAATGAATAATTATATTTTCTGTATATTACTATAGAATCGAACATTTAAATCTAAAATACATATGTTTTTTTAGAAATCTGACAATAATCTAACTTTACAACTTTACTGGACATATGAATGAAAATATTTTCTTTTAAATTTAAACATTTTTAATTTTAATTTATATACTATCAAATCAAAATATACTGACTACGTAAAGGAAAGGTTAGGGCCAATACATGGCCGATATTTTTTTATGATTGAAACAATACATTTTCAAATATAATTTACTAACTTATAAATAACGTTATACACAATTATTCTTATTTCACGATAATAAAAACAGTTGACTTGACGCATTTTATTAGTAAGAAATTTTATGAAAACAATTATCAGATGCAATAATGATTTATGTAGCAATCATAAGTTAATCATTCTTTTGCTGTATAGTACAACTTGCAATTAAAAGCATTAAACAGAACGAAAGAAACAACTTTCTGCAGCCTTAAAGAAATAACCCAAGGGCGCATCTTATACGTTATAGTCATATTATTGAACTCGAGAAGGTAATAAAAATATACGTTCTGAGCGTGACATCATCGTAATTGCACTTTTACTTAAAATACTTCATCATAAAATAATTTCCAATTTAACCAATTTTAAACATTCAAAATGATTGCGCAACTTCTTTACAGAGTGTATGTAGGTATGACCTACTTATTTCTTCGAACTTTTGTCGTACTCCCCAATGCTTATTGATTAATAACAGTGTTCTTCTTTTACACGACGTAACATAATAAAAATGGGTCATATTTCAAATCTCCCATCATTAATTACAATCTTTTGGATCAGGTTGGCACATTTTCCGAGCGGCTTTATTAAACCAGAATATTTTTATTCATTACAAGCATATTGTTATTCAAATTTCGATCATGTGATATATCACATAAAAGTATATGTATATATGTATACATTAAAAAAAAAGCGATGATATCAAGATTCAAACTAACGAGAAGCTTCCACATACATGTATACCTATATATATATATATATATATATATATATATATAACACCAGTCCACTTTACAATATCGAACGTAGTTTTTTATATGCGGAAAAGTATTTTTTTTAAATTATAGCCAACTAGGTATGCTCCATTTGGGAATTTATTAAAAAAAAAAACATTAGCCTAATTAAGGTCAACAAAAATTAAGACAAATTGTAGAATAAGCTTCGCAACTTTTAAAATATTTTCATTATATCATAAATAGAAATATCATGAGTTTTAAGCGAAATTACTAGAATGAATATTGTTGGTTGCTTGATGTGTTTATCTGTGTGTGTGTGTAGAATAAATTGAGACCGTAAAAGAATTCAAAACGGGTTGAGAAGTGGCAATATCACTTAAAACCGCGGTTAAACAAAAGTCAACAATTTCCGCAACATTGCCACCGACTTAATGAAAATTCATAGCATCAGCCTTAATTAACGTACAGAAACTTAGTTATTCCGTAATTTATTTTAATTCTTGTTTAATGTTTCGACGGTAGTCCTACGGACCAACTGGAACATTACCGGAACGTACCTGAACCCATATTATTAAACAAGCGTCATGACGACGTCTCTAGGAAACACAAGATTTTTATTCAGGAATCTTTACATTAAATTTAATTCATATTTATCACATGTGCTCCCTTTTACAACGTATAATTATTTGTAACGAAAAATCCGTAATTGTCACTAAGCTATTAACACAGATATTAACCCTATTTTATAAAATAAGTTTTCGCATATTGAAATTTGATCACTATATAAAATAACGAACCGTAGAAATATCTCAATTAATTGAACATTAATTAAAATAGTTCAAAATCACTTGTACCATATAATGTGCTGATATATTTATTACATTGTCTCCTATTGCGTTACCACAATAACTAATGATAATACCTATCGAAATTATGTATTACTGTGTATTTAGTTCAATCATCAGTAATGACCAACCAACTAGTGGTAAATGATTGTATGCAGTGTGCAGTGCCGAAATAAAAAAAAACTACAACAGGAAGCATATTAGGGTAATATATTTTGTAAAGAGGATCATTGGCTGCATAGGCCTATACATGCATACACCAGTAGTTATTAATGAATCAAGCATTGTACAAAACGCACATTAAATTCACAAATTGCCTGGGCACGTTCATTATTATCTATGGTTTAATATTTATGTGTGGTGGTATTCGAAACGACAAAGCGGGTATTAGATCCCAGTCAAAATAATATACATGATACATTTGCAAACATTACAATTCTAGTCGACTTGTTAATATAACCTGTCTGCGAATTATTCATAATTTGCAATACAATATAGATATAAGTACAGATGGTGAATTATTTGAAATAAAAGTATTCAATTGTTATAGATATTTGGATAACAGGCGAGTTGAAATGTCTATTGATATTTTAGCAAGTGATTTTCATACAAATCCCTATAGACAAAAACATTTCATTTTTATTTTTTATCAATCAACAATACTTCCAATTAATATACTCTCTCGGGTAGGTATAACATTTGAATTCTCGAAAAAAACAATATATTTCATGGCGCTTGATTATTTGAGAATCAAGTATTCGATATGTCTATGTTGACAAACAATGAAAATTGAAAACACACACACAGTCTATATATACAAACACACACTTTTCCGTACACAAATATTATTACTAACAGACACACTAATGTTTATGAGATACTATTCTAATAAGCATGGATTTAATTTTTGTTTTATTTTTGTCTGGTAAACCGTAACATCCTGGCTTTCCGATATGTACCTACGTGTTCATGCATGTGTACCTATATATGTGTAGAAATTTTAATCTCACAAGAATGTTCAGTAAACTGACCGCCAGCACCCTTTTCCCCTGTAAAACCCTGGTATCTGGCACCCTTGAGTACCCCATCAACATGTAATAAAACGCTCGCGGTACCCGTACTGGTATATACGCTTGTTCGCTCCTATGTGTTTATATTACAGTCTGTATATAGCACGTGTAAGCTTTGATCGAAACATATTAATTTTCACAGAGGTGAATTCAACAAAAAATAAAATGGACATAGTATATAGTCTTTTTACGTAATTCTTTTGAGAAGTCTGTGTAATTTTATTCTTTAGAATGTAAATGTATCTATGATATCATATAATATAATATTAAAATCTATTCGTTTTACTCGCAATTGCTACTCAGTTCAAATGTCTATATTCAATATTGTATATAAGATATACTAGTATCAAAATAAATACCATCTTGTTATATGTATCGTATTGGATTGGTTAGAAAAACTGATCTCAAATTAATTCTATTTGCATATATTTAGCGCGGCACCAAACAAATTCGTGCAGAGAATCGGTAATTAAACATCAGCCATGTGTTGGCCCTAAACTTTCTTTTACGTAGTCGTAAGTAAACATGAACTTCCGGTTTGAATATGGTTTTCAAAAATAGGAAGTTTTCGCCTCAGGCATATACAAATCTTAAGTTTAAAGTTTCATAATTATATCTTCAACAGTGTAGGCTGTAGAGCGCATACACACACACACACACACACAGACGTCATTCCAAAAATAGTCAGATTCGATTCAAGGAAGGTCAAAAAGTGTATTTCCGGTAAAAGTTTTTTCGTAAAAGAAAGTAAAAATTGCTACAAAAATGGCGTGTGTGACCAAAAAATTGTAGCTCAACCAAAAATGTTTGAAGACTACTAAAACACATTTCATTTAAAAATACAAAATATTAAAACAAGAAATATATTTTAAAATTTTCTTTAAAAGTTTAAATTTTATTCTGCGTATACACAAACACAATTTAAACTTTGAAAATGTTTATCATATTCCTAAGTATTCCGTCGACGAAATTTATGTTTGCATATTAATACGAAACGTAATGATTCGTCTTGTGAGACACACAGACACACACACACACAGACATCATTCCAAAAATAGTCAGACTCGATTCAGGGAAGGTCAAAAGGTGTATTTCTGTTAAAATTTCGAGTTTTTTTTCGTGATTACAATACTTACTTATTACTTCGTAAAAGAAAGTAAAAGTTAATATTCAAAGAATAGAATTTATTGGTGGTGTATCTAGTCAACATTTTATTATTCATACATTTGTTTTAATTCTTACCCAACAACATTTTGGATTGCGTTAAAGGGATTCTGCTTACCTGAAACAAACAAAATACAAAATTAGTATAAATAACAAACGTTACTTAGAATAATATTAAAATTAACCAAATCTCTAAAAAAGACAATCTTTAAACTAAATTTCGTAAGTTTCTATTACTCTAAATGCTATTGCTTGGTTTTCATTACGTGTTTAGCATGACTGATACTAAAGCCCAAGTCGAATTAGCATTCCTGGTCATTAGGATAAAATACTCAGCTTCACAACGTAATTAAATGAATATAATGCTGCTTTCTGTTAATTTTTAAACTAAGTAAAAATTGTCCGTTTTTTTTTGTAGAGGTAAGTAATATATTTAGTGTAAAATAAAATATTGTATACATTTTAATAATTCACGGTTTTCCCAATGTATGAATATATGAGTAAATAATCCATTCTGTGCTAAGTTGTACGGACGTAAAACACAACGTACGAAGATCCAAGATATTCAACATGTAACCTGTCAATATTTGCTTCAAGTTAAATGTCAAAGCTAGGAAAATCTGCCGTTTCCCCTGTAGCATATGCAGATGAATGATCTTTGAGTACGCGTTGATGCATATTTAAATATTTGGCATAATTAACATCGTCTTGACTTACCTTCACACACAACCCACTATCAAATAACTTTAGCATGTGAACATTAGCACTTAGTGAAGACGAGGCATATCGAATAACTTCCCAGTATTTTACATCGATATTATATTACAATTTATATTATTAAAATATTGCAAAACCCTATTTATAATGAATATAATAATTAAAATATCCTTCCAGGATAAAACAATAAGCCCTGTTGAAATGTTATCATAAATATAATAAAAATTACTGTAGGTATCATAAATGTTTGTTCGTGTGATATCAAATAACTTTTTGATAAATTACAATTTAGAATATCGTTGTAATCATTAGTAACAAAGATATCTGATAATACTGCGTTCCCCTTACAAAATTTCCAATATATGGAAATAATTTTCAACAAAAGATCGCGTTACTGGGAAAGGAAATGTTCGAATTTGTATGTAAATTTAATGAACCCCTGTTCCATGTACGTTTTACTCAAATGCCTAACTTTACAAATTTCCTAATGATCCAAACCATTTCGGTAATCTGCGCTAAAGATCGTGTACGATCGTATTGTAACAGGGTATATCTTTATTGCATCAATGTTGTTAAATTGCTGATTTGTTTGTTTAAATATTACAAAAAATTTATTACTTTTGATCTGTTGTCAAATTATGAAAATCTATACAAGTAAATCGCAATCTACTTTGTAAAATAAAAATATTGATCTTTTTCTCAAATTTGCCAATTTCTATTTCTTCTACAAATACCAGTTATATATGGTTCATGCAATGCATAAAATATTATAAACGAGAAGTTCTATAGACGCATTAGAGCACTTAATTAGTTCGCCTTAAATTGCAAACATATTCTTTTCATATAGTCAAGTCTAAAAATATCCAGATTATTTATATTTTATAAATTAAGACGAAAGTATGTGTGTTCCAAACAAGCGTAATACATAAGTACACTGAAAACTCGCAGCAATTAATCTCGCCTAGGTATATATTTTATTTAATTTAGAAATGACAAATTGCATAATGTTCAATTGTGATGTAACAATCTACAATTTCCTGTAGGAGCAAACATTTGCAGCAGGGTAGTTTTGCTATTAATGTATGGTACATATATGTATATAATTGAATAATCAATTGTTATATAACAACTACGTAAACTGAATCATTACCTAGGGACAACAAGTAGTCTTACAATGTAATTTATTTATTGTGCTTATTTATTCTTGAAGAATAAATATTGAAAAATACAATAGCAAATTGATATTCCGAAAATAATTAAGATCACAAAAGGTCAACCAAAAATTATATACATTTTAATCAGTCACGACCGTTAACCATTAATAAAGCTTCGTTATAATGGGTAGAAATTAGCGAATATCCGTCAAAAATGACGAACAACTGCATAAAATAAATTTTTATTAATATAGCTTTTATATTCTGTGGAACTATAATTTCCTCCACTATAGTGTTGACACACCTTTTCACTAAATCTATTTGTGACAATAGATGTTAAATGTCAAATTATTTGAGTATATTTTATTTTCATGTTGAAACATATGACGGTCATAGTTGATACGATTTATTAAATATAATATCTAATACCTACGTGACTATGGCAACATAAATAAGAAAATAAAGAATTTCAATAGCAATTTTCTTGTACACTTTCTGAAGAAATGTTTCAAACAAAAGTTGTGCACAATATTAATATCTTTCATTTTATTTAATTGTGACTGTTTCGGAGATATTGCAGAAACTGCAAAAATACGTATAAGAAAGTAATTACTAAATGTAAATAAATAATTTATTAAATTGAGTTAGGAATTCAAATTTTACAACGCTTATTTTTATGGTTTTATTTGGATATCGTAAAATAAATTTTTTTATGTGATGAAATCGGAACGAAACACTGAGTAAACAATTGATATGTCCAACTGTTTCAATTTTTTTAATAAAAATTCTGTAGAAAAATATTGACAAAGTCCAAAGTTGTATTTGTTAGACGGATAGTCCAAAAATTGGAATACTAAATCTATAAGCCCGGAGGATTATTATGATTTGAATTGAAACTGTAGTTTGGTGCGCGCACAAACATTCACTCATAAAGAATCAAGTACTTTGTTGAAACGTCGCTTTAAAAAGGCTGTTAGAGTATGTGTGTTGTCCTGTGAAAATATTTTCTAGGATTATACTAGAGCCTCGACAAAACATAACATGCTTTACATATTACGTTGTAAAACCTATGTTGCAAGTATTTGCAACGTCTGCCACAGTAGTTTACATCTAAACAAATGTTGAAATGTAACGAATTTAAATTAATTCAATCCATAAATTGAATTGACTTACATTTCAATTAATAATTTAGTTATATCAACTTAAAAGGTAATTCAACCAAACTTAAAGAATCTACTGGAAATAATCAGCAGATTGGTAATTCAATGTGGAATATGTGTATGAAGAATTTAATGAATTTGAATGAAGCAAAAAAGTTTGTAAGGATTGAGTTGAATGGCGAATAATTGTCAAGATGTGAATGGATGTAAGGCGTTTTTTTTTCCACCCCATTAGATGGGAATAGGCATGAAGTTATGTATGTATTTATAATGAAATTCAAAAGATAAAATAAATGATTAACAAATAGAATTGAAGAAAATGATCCATATATGTATATCTTATCTTGATTGCTCTCTGGCATTATTTTAATAATCTTCAGACGAAGTGAGAATACTTTGCACGACGTCCTTGGGGACAGTGAGATATACTTCGACCTCACGTAGAATAAAAGATGGTGTTCCAACACCTACGTTGTCATTTTCCCATCGCCTCTGTCTCTTCGTTCAACTCGTTTGTGATACAAATAGCCATCTTTGTCCCTTCTCTATGGAGACCAAAACAGTCGAACCTAATGATAAGATATCGGTCTTGTTATGCGTCGCACGTACCATCTGTATAAACTGGGAATTTTGAATGCAGAATTTATTGTGGGACGAGAGACATTCGTTATTTATGATTTTGCATTGGTTGCGAGGAGTATGCAATGTGGGATAAGGAACAGTGGTGGCTCGTGTAGAGAGCACAATAAGGCATTCTCCTAAGGAAGTTGAATGAGGTATTAGTGCCGCTACTGCTTTCTGAATATGTGAGCTTAGCTATGAATGTATAGAGTTTCGTTCTTCATTTACGTTGTATGTATGTACCTGACGGCTCATAAAGAAATGCTGTTTTATTCATAGAAGTACGTTTTGTTCTTCCGTCCGCAGTTGCTTCGTCTTGTAGGGTTTGGACATCAGCCGGCGCGACGTATGCAGCTGCACTGTGCACTCACTAAACCAGCCAGGTGCACTGATAAGATCGTTTTGATTATGCGCCAACCGAATTCGTTCTATTTTTGTTCCTTTTCTTCACAGTTCAAGAGTATTTATCGAGTATATCGTCGGAAACACTATATGAGTATAATTCATTTCGAC